>JAJJWX010000772.1:0-335477 GCA_023529315.1 Papaver bracteatum | reverse complement strand
AAATATGCAAAAATAATCAAAGAACATATCTTACCTTGTATGTGAACAATGTGAGATTTTACATGGGCTTCATATGCTATCTTCATTCTTTTTACAAAAGAAAAAGTTAGAGTTTAAAAAATCAAACGGCCGATCTAATTACAAATCTAGGAAAACTCTTCGTATGTAATAATTTTTAATTATATGTGTAAGACCTGATTTAAATGAAATGTAGTACCCTAATTTCATACAGAGATGTTCCAAAATAACACGAGTGCATGTATACTTGGTTCTTTGGAAATAGATAGAGTTGCATATTTTGTCTAAATCTTTCTGTTGCTCTAACTATACTTTTTCTAAACCTTCTAAGTCGTAGAGTAAACTCAACTCGGTCCAAATGATGAATAAAGATTGGGTTCATTGGCCAAGGTTAATATCCTTCCAAAGTTTGGTTTAATATATATTGTCACTCTAGAAAAATAGATATAAGTCACTTAATTTATATATTACATTCTTTACATTCGGTTGTTATGCCATGTTGTCTACTAGTGTTTAAATTTATCCGTTTATGATGTAGGGATGGTGTTGCATTCCGGGATGCGGTCACAGAAGTTTGTAGATATGTCTCATGAGAAACTTGGATATCCTCCTAAGTTTAGTTGTCGTGTGTTGATTGTAAGAATTTGGGTTCCAGCCACTTCCTCCCCGGTACGATTCGTCTTCACTTGCTAAAACGAGGAATGGATCCCTCTTTTACCAGTGGGTTCTTCACGGTGAGAAGGATAATAATAGTTCTAATGATGTTAATGAAGAGGGGGCAGGCCGTAATTTTTATCGAGATGTGGACGAAGCTAATGTTGAAGGTTATTCTCCGATTCATCCGAGTCCCGATACTATGCAAGACGAGGAGGCGGCAAACCAGGATGGTAGAGTTCACTTCCCTTTATACCACGGTTGTACTACACATACAAACCTCGATCACTATTGACACAAGACAGTCAATGGTATATCTACGGAAAGCTTTTGATGAACTACTCAAGACAGTCTGCCCAATGTTGCACCCAGGTCATTGTCTTCCCAAATCAACATATGAAGAAGGAAAAGTTGATGAAGGATTTTTCAACGACTTGTGAGAAATACACGCATGTCAGAATGATTTTTGTCTGTTTGAGAAAGGGAGTTTGAAAGATGCAAATGAATGCAAATGTCTTTATTCGAGGTGGAAGGAAGATACATCTAACATGTGGAAGATGACGACATGATAGAGCAAGCAAAAGAAGATACCGGTTAAGGTTCTTAGATACTTCCCCATTGTGCCGAGATTAAAGAGATTGTATAAATCAGCAGATCTAGCTCAACAACTGATATGGCATGCGACACATAAGAGTAAAGATGGGAAGATACGCCATCCATAAGATTCTTTGGCTTGGCATCACATTGGCACAAAGTTCCCCTAGTTTGCTTCAGAATCCCGTAATTTGCGTCTCGGGCTTGCTGATGATGGATTTAATCCATTTGGCGATCTTTCCCCATCACATAATTGTTGGCCGGTGTTGATTGCGGTATATAATCTTCCCCCTCGGCCCGGTGTATGCAAGCCGAAAATATTATTTTGAGCTTGTCGATTCGGAAAGAAACAAACCAGGTAGACATCGATGTATATCTCAAATGCAATGATAGAGGATCTGATTTAGTTGTGGGAGAATGGCGTGGAGGTTTATGATAAATTTAGTAACACAAGGTTCAACTTGAAGGCATTATTGATGTGAACGATAAATGATTTTCCTGCTTATGGTAATCTATCTGGATGTACGTATAAATGGAAGGCGGTCTGCCCTCTTTGTGGTGATAATACTCTTTCGAACTGGTTGCCGTTTAGTCGTAAAACTGTTTACATGAATCATAGGAGATTTCTACCGTGTAATCATCCTCTTCGATCGCGTAATAAGAAAGCCATGTTTAATGGAGAGATTGAGGGGAAGGAAAGCCACCTATTATGTCCGGTGTTGTGGCCTTTGAACGCGGAGCAAGTATTGTGAATGATTTTGGGAAAGCGAAGCGAAATCGAGGCGAGAAAAGGAAACAGAAGAGCAAAATAAGAAGAATAAGAATAATAACCGGAAAAAGGTTCGAGTAGTGTGGAAACAGTGCAAATGACGGTAATTCTAAGTCCGGGGAGAGCGGAAAAGGCGCGGTTACCGACGCCCAGCCGTTCGAGTGTTGTTGCTACATCTCGGTGCAGGATGATGACCATACGATATTCAACAAACAATCCATATTTTTCAACTTTCCTACTGGAAGGTAAGTTCTAACCTCAAATGCATGTGGGCATGTATGAATATGATAATATATTCTTTTTTTGTCTCATACTGGGTATGAATATGTAAATAGACTGTCTCTTAGTGTTTGGAGAGTCAAAATATTATCACATGATCTATATATTGATGTTATTATCTTATTTCCTTCCTAGGATTTGTTACTACGGCATAATATTGATGTTATGCATACGGAAAAAAACGTCTGTGAGAGTGTCATTGGTACTATATTGAATATAAAGTTTAAAACAAAAGATGGCTTAAATTCCCGTAATGATCTGAAAAGTATGGGAATCGGAGAAAAGTTGCATCTAACACTCAAGAATGGAAAAACATGGCTTCCACCAGCACCATATAACTTAAGCGATAAGGGAAAAGCCACATTTTATAATAGGATGAGAAATTTGAAGGTCCCATATGGGTATAGTTCTGATCTTAGGAGGCATTTCTCGAAAAATGGTTGCTTGGGTGTCCTTAAATCTCATGATTACCATGTTCTTATGCAACAAATATTACCTGTAGCTTTGAAGGGGCTTTGCACGATGGGCCAAGTACCGCGGTTAATCGGTTATGTTCTTATTTTAATTAAATATGCCAAAGGGCGATTGATCTCGATAGATTAGTAGAACTTGAAGAAGAAATTCTTTGAGACTTTGTGTATGTTGGAGATGTACTTCCCTCCATCATTTTTTGATGTGATGGTACATTTGACAATTCACCTAGCTCGAGAAGTGCGATTATGTGGACTCGTACAATATCGTTGGATGTATCCATTTGAAAGGTATTACTTGTTTCATTAGTTTTAACACTCATGTTTTCTTGTTTCATGTAAATTGAAAGGGTTATTTGGTTTTTGATACTTACTTTTTGACCTAAACCTGGGTTTGGTCTAACATTTGTCCAGGCTTTGCGTTTGGTCTAAAGACCAACGTTGACCTGAGTTGACTCAATTATGTGATGAGGTGTCTAACTTTTGACTTGATTATTTTTTCTTTAGCCCCTTAAATTATTAGTATTAACAACCAGGGCCCCCAAAAATGAAAACTATTTTTCATCCCCGGTGTCTTATCTCTTTCTTCCTTTTTATTCTTCTCCTCCTTCTTTTATTTTCCTGATGCGTAGATGAAACGCATCAAACTGTAACAGATCAAGCGAAAGAGATGAAAGTGGAGTTAATTTGAGCGAATCAACTACTGAAGCTACGTAGACGAAAGAAAAAAATTAAATGAAATTATTACAGTAAATTACTATAATAGGTGATACAAACTTGTTCTTCCCCTAATCTATCATTTTCTTTATGCTGATAATTTTTCTATGGGGTTGTTACGAATTGGCAGAGAGAATAGCTGAAAAGGATTTGAGTTTTGAATCGATGGTTGAGGAGTTTTGAATCGATGGTAGAGAAACGAGAAGATTCAAAGAGAAATTAGGGTTTGTGGTTTATAATTTGGGGTTTTTTGAAGAATTACAAAAAAAAAAGAAACCAGGGTTTGATTTATGACACGGTGATGGAATTGGGTGAAGATTAGATGAAGAAGAAATTATATACAATCAAGTGAGTAAATAGCTAGATTTGATGTCAGTTGCGATAACAAATTGAGGAAGCAGAGGATAATAGTTGAAGATCAATGCCTTCACGGGTTTACGCAGGATGAAGTGGTGGTTGTACTGATTTTGGAGTTGAATGAAATCAATGGTATGAAGTTGAATTTCTTAATTGAGAAATGATTAGAAACAGCATCGGATTTCAGGGTCTTGATTTGTTGCCGCCATTGCTGTGAACAATAAGGGGCTCCGAGAAATGGTTGAAAAGAAGGAAAAGAAGATTATTGATGTTGCTACTATAGTTAATCGGTTGATTAACGGGGGGATTATGAGCTTGTATTGAGTTAGAATGGAACAAGCAAGGATGGGTACAAGTCGTGAAAGATGGGGTTACTATATGAATTTGGAAAATCGGCAAGTGAAAATAATTGTTAGAGCTACAAAACATCCATGAGGTGGTGACTTTGCTGCTGTTTTGTGGTATTTAGCAGCCAATATTTGGTAACCTTGAGAATTGATGTATGTGAATGAATGTGGGGTGTGTATGAATCTGGGATTTGTAGGTCAAGAAAGTTCGAGGAGGAGCTCAGAAATCAGCAAGGATACACCTCCTCATGCGCGAAAAATTGCCTAGAGTGTGTTTGAAAAATTGCCTGAAAGAAGAATTATTATGGGTCGTAATAGAAGTTGGTGCTATATAAGTCTGTATGAGAGAGAGAAGGCGTGAAGAGAGGGAGTTAAGAGATTTTGAAGACATGGGTGACGGAGTTGTTGACATTGTGCTGCGACAGATTAATGGTCATTTGATCTATTTTAAAGGTCGTTGATCTCTTAATGGTTACATGAACTTCGTCATGTTAATGTTCGTTTGATCTCTTATAGTTGACGAGTGATTTTGGGGTGGGGTGGAATAGGAAAATAAGTTATAATTTGAGGGGCCAAAAAAAAAAATTTAAGTCAAAAGTTAGACACGTCACCATATAACTGAGTCAACACGGGTCAACGTTAGTTTTTAGACCAAACGCAAAGCCTGGACAAATGTTAGACCAAACCCAGGTTTAGGTCAAAAAGTAAGTATCAAAAACCAAATAACCCAAATTGAAAAAACAAATTAAGTGCAATGTTCTAATAATTAAAGGTTTGGTCTGTCGCAGGTATATGAAGACATTCAAAGAATACGTAAAAAATTACGCACAACCTGAAGCATGTATAGCAGAGTGTTACCTGGGAATGGAGTGCGTCAGGTTTTGTAATGTTCATGCGGACAAAGCAGATGGAGGAGGAGTATATCAGAGCCATAATGAAGACACTCAACATGATTCGACAAAGCTTGAAGGCCGTCCTCTTTCTAAAGGTGCTCGAGTGTGTATTGGTAGTGATATGCTAAATATCTCTCATAGATATGTGCTTTTTAACACAGCAGCAATTGACCCATATAGAACGTAAGTATGACATTATATGTTCATTTCAAATTGTTATCAGTTATAATACCTTTACATAATCTTACATGGAAGATGATGATATGATAGTAATCTTTTTCATATTACTTTTTTTTTCTTATTAGAATGCACATGGATGAGTTAAGATCTTCTCGATATCTTTTAGGATGAAAACCAACTCCTTTCCATACACTTAGAGACATTTGCAGATTGGATACGGCAAAAGGTATGTGCACTACCACTTGGTCATTTTCCGGTGGTACCTATTTTTGGCATTAACAAAAAACAGCTTGCTCCATTACTGTATCACTTGTGTTCTTCTAACTAAATTATATTTATAGGTTAAAATACAAATTAGTCAAGGCATATCGGTATCAAATACAAGTAGAATGGTTGGAATATGGTCCTTTAGATAACTCGCGTATCATATAAAGGCTTGGAAATAAATGGGTCAAGGTTTATTACGAAGGATATTCAAAGAGTCACACAAAATGTGGTGTTTCAATTGAATCAAAATCTTTAGTTATAGAATGAGTCACAAATAAGTGGTTTCTATGGTGTTTTAGATCAAATTCTTGTGTTGGACTACCAAGATATGTTTTGATTCCCATATTCAAATGTGGATCGGGCACACACCTTTTTTGGTGTAAAGATTGAAAAAGGCTTTACATTGGTAAACTTACGTCGAAGATAAGAACCAATATCGAATGATCCATTCATTTTAGCGTCACAAAGAGGCAAGTTTTCTATTCTCGAGAGTCGGATACCTCTAATTGGTTTGTGATGTTGAAACCACCACCTAGGGGTTTCCATGGATTAGAGGAATACAATGAACAAGAAGAAACAAGTTTCCATCCGAAGGGAGCCTTCAACTCTTGGCTTACAAATGGATGACGAGACCCAGAGTTATTCAAGAACGATGTTGAACCTATCTTAGTGGTTCCGACAAAGCAGAAGAACAAGAAGAATAAGAAAAAGAAAAGAAGTGCCATTGATGGTGGGTTTACTTTTTTCATTTCTAATGAATTTGGGTATTATTTTTGATTCAACTTGGTTCTGTTGTATTTTTTGTCCTGGATTTGTTTTTTCGTTAAAACAACATGCTATCTGTTTCACTTTATGATATGCTATCTGGACTGGTAATATTGTTGGTATATATGATATGCTATTTGTTTCTCTTGAGATGAACCCCCCTTTTTAACTCCTCCATTGAAATGATATATATATCATTTCATTGCCGGTCTCAAGCCCGGATAAAGGAGGATAGAAAAGAGGATTTGTTACAAATGCGCTTTTTGATGTTATGTGCAGAAATTAGTGACTTAAATCATGCTTTGGTCTCTAATTCTGCACTTGGCTTTTTTTGGCAGTCAATGTCTTGCATTTTTTACAGTCAATATACTTCGAACCTGAGCATTTGCAACTTCTTCGGGACTTGTCTTTGCTTCACCAAAACTTGCATGAATCTCGTACTTCAAAGGAGATATAGATATACTATGAGTGTTGATTAAAATGTGATTGCAGAGAATTCCTTGTATGTTTTAGGCATAGTGGCTGCATTCACTGGCCTTTTTTTATAAGGCTCAGCTCAAATTTTTCTTTCATATAGATATAAAAGTAAAATATAACCACACATGTAAATGTGGAAAGATGGTTGGAATCTCAGACTTGGACAGAGGAGGCTCAGGTTCGACTCTCCTGGGCTTCATTTTTTTTCCAAAGTTAATTCTTCATTTTACAACTCTTATAATGGTTGTCAATAGAGATCAAAAAACAAAACACAAATATATCAATATTGTGAATACAAAACGATGGTTGGTGACTTATACTAACGCGTAGTACGCTTGTGTTCGAATCTCTCCAACAGCTTTTGTTGAACCAATATATTTTTTTAACTTCAACAACTCTTATGAATGTTGTTATATAGTGATTCACTACCTTTACGTTATGAGTAGTTAAACTCTAAAGGTGGTCACTACTCTTTACACACAAATGTTGTGGTTTTGATTCTCGTCACTACTCTTTGGTCTTGTTTGTCCTAAGAGTTGGACGTTTTTTAACTTTGACAACTATTATTTAGTAAAGGTAGTAAAACATGCCACCTTTCACAACTTTAAAAATATGAGTTGTAAAGTTACAGTTGTAGATAATTGTTTTTCCCGTAGTGGTATAGACATAAGATTGAAGATTCTAGCTTTCAATTGGCTAGATACAATATCATGCGGATCATATTTTTTTTATGTGGTTAAGATCGAAATAAATTGACAATGAGATGGCGATCCATATGTATGATTTTGAGGTTTCCTATTGGCCAAAATGAATATCATACGAATTGTTAAAGTTTTTTCTTCTTGTTATCAGTAAAAAAATTGGTGTTGTCGAGTTTCGAATTCAGGTCACTAATATATCACCCAGTGACTTTACCGTTATATTACAATGGCACATGGTTAATTGTAACGGGTTGATTATTAACGAATTCGTCTTCATTTCTTAGTAATTATGCATCACCGGGCTCAACCGTAAAAGTGAAAGTAAAAATAAAATTTCGGCTCATAAAGCAAATGTTAGTCACCTTTGACAAATTCTAGAATTGGCTTATGTAAATGCCAAATCTTTAGTTTGCATAATACTATATTTTCATTAAGAAATTTTGTATACGCACATAAGTCGATCCCGAGATATTTCGTTCCGGACTACAGAGTTTGCTCATCTCATTCGATATGAACAAAGTGATTGATAACAGGATAATGGGTAAAATTATGGGAGAAATGAAGTGAGTCCGGGCGACATAGGGTAAGATTGACGGATATCAAACTAAATTAAGTGAACTAGATGGATACCCGGTTTGATTTAATAGTTAACAATATAAACCCGTGGAATCCAGGAAAAATCAACTGAGGTCGAGCGATATTGGATAAAATTGATTGATAACGGGTGAAATTGACTAAAGAAAACGGCAGTTTTACAACTTTTTGCTAAAATTTGTAGAACGTCTCATGTTTTACAACTTTTTTCGACTTATAATAGCCCACTCGCGGCCAGGTTTCCAGCTCAGAGCCAGGTTCAATATCGAAGTTGACAAAAGGGGTGTGTAGTAAGGTTTCAAAAAATATTTCTATGGAATCTTAACTATAAACATGTGGATTCATCGTTCTTACGAAGTTTTCTACTTATAGTAGTCCACTCGTATCCAGGTTTCGAGCTCGGAGCCAGGTTCAGTATCGAAATTGACGAAAAGGGGTGTGTTTCAGTAAGGTTTCGCGGAATATTCATATGGGTTAGATTAATGTCATAAGGATCATGATTGTTATATTTTAAGTGGATTTAAGTTTAGTTTTTCACCGAAAAAGAAAAAGAAAATGAATTCACATTTTATTTTCATACATATAATTCTTGGGTAATCTTGGCTTTCTAATGGCCGGATAAATAAGTTTAAGAATCATAATCCTTGTCTGTTTTGGAATTTACACAATTTTTCATACACACTTCCAAGACAAATTTCAATTTCAAGCTTGTCTTGTTTAAACTCTGGAAATATATTCGAGCAATGAATATTCATAGATCTTTAGCAAACTTAGTTAGAACAATTTATTGTTCACAAACTATTATCTTTAAAAATGATCTTTTGGAAAATTTCCCAAAAAAAAAAACCAACTGTTTACCATCAGTATGCAAACCCTTTTGATCCGAGTCCGGGACTTCCTGATGATACGGATACCCGGTATGCATACCCTTCTGATATGACGTCGTTAACTTCCAAGAGCACGTACGTACGCAGGTACCCATATTCGGGATGCATACCTGGTTGACCTAACCTAGTTTGGAAGCTTAAGTGCAAAGGTAATAGGGGAGGTGTGCATACCCCTTGGATATGACTTTCACGAGATGGTAGTGACACGCATACCCCTTGAGCCTGAATTCGTGAATCAGAGGTATGCATACCCGGTATGCATATTGTTGACTTTCATGAAGAGTTGTTACAGTATACATACCAGTCTTACAAATTCGGAAAACTATTAAAGTATGAAGACAATATACATGTACTTTGTACACGTATCGGAGTAACTCTATTCCATGGGAATATTCTCGAAAACCTTAGACACATATCAATTCGTCAACTTCGAGAAAGAAACTGGCTCCGTTTTCGACTGACAGTAGTCCACTCACTGCAAGGTTTCGATCTCAGAGCCAGTGTATGCATATAATATGCCAGAATATGGTTTGTTATGTTTCAGGAAATATTCCGAAGGAATCTTACATGTAAATGGATGGATTCATCATTCTTGCCAAGTTTTCGACTTCTAGTAGTCCACTCACATCCAGGTTTCGATCTCAGAGCATATAATATGCCAGAATATGGTTTGTTTAAGGTTTCAGAGAATATTCCGAAGTAATCTTACTTGTAAAAGGATGGATTCATCGTTCTAACTAAGTTTCTGACTTATAGTAGTCCACTCCTCACCAGAACCCTCCCAGAGCTTCATGATTCATAGTTTGTTTGTCGGTTTACCATATTTGAAGTTTTAATCGCCTCCGAGCTTCATATTTATCGATTTCGATGATGTATCATGCTATAATTGAAGTCATAACCCTCACAGAGCTTCTTGGTTCATATTTTGTATGCCTTTATACCATATTTGAAGTTCTAACCGACATTGAGCTTCATATTTATCGATTTTGATGATGTATCTTGCTAAGTTTGAAGTCAGAACCCACACAGAGCTTCATGATTCATAGTTTTTTTGTCGTTATACCAAATATGAAGTTCAAATCGACACTAAGATTTATATTTATCGACTTCAATGATGTGTCATGCTAAGTTTGAAGTCTGAACCCTCCCAGATCTTTTCATTTCATAGTTTGTTTGCCGTTATACCATATTTGAAGTTCAAATCAACACCTAAGTTTCATATATATCAATTTCAATGATGTATCCTGCTAAGTTTGAAGACAGAACCCTCCCGAAGCTTCTTGGTTCATAGTTTGTATGCCATTATACCACATTTGAAGTTTAAATCGACACTGAGATTCATATTTAACGATTTCAATGATATTCCATGCTAAGTTTGAAGTCTGAACCATCCCGGAGCTTCTTGGTTCATAGTTTTATGCTTCTTCAGTTTACGAGTATGAACTAAAGCTACTTCATGACCTGTATAACTAGTCGAAATTAAAAAAAAAAGTTTAACTTTCAAAAGAACACTACTGAAAAAAAAACGTTCTCCATGGAGAGAGAAAGAGCACAAAAACCGCTCTATCTGGAAAGAAAAATCTTCATGGTATCAATGGAGACTATAGGTAACACAAAAGGAATTACAGTGGAGGAAAAGAAACGAAGGGGATTCAGTTCTTCGATACACTTCTCATCCGACATGGCGTCTTGGGCTGGTGGATGTGTTGAAGGAGGCGATGGACTATCACTGTTCGAGGACAAGATGGCCGAAAAGGGAAGGTGAGGCTTCATACTTATGCGAGGTGAGGGAGAATGACGGGGGGAAATATTTCAGAGTTTCAAGAGTAAGAAGAGGAGATGGACCAAGATCATATGCAATTTGTATCCCTTGTGGAGATGGAAGTTACTACTGGGGATTGATTTACAGAGAAATCCTAAAGGAGCTGCAGAATAATAACTTGTCCAGGAGATCAATTCAGAAAACGCCTACCAGTTCGGACTTCCAACACTCGATCTCAGAGAGTAAACTACAAGTGATTCCAAAAAGGGGGTTGATTAAAGTGATGGGGAAAGCGAATTGGCAGACGGTGGCTAGTGAGATTTTAAGACAGATGCAGTGGAAATCGTTTATAGACTTGGAGATTTCTGATGAACAAACGGCACATATAGAATCGCAAAAGAATACTGGCCGGATTTATGGAAGCCAAAAAAATCAAGGTAGAAGATTCAGTGGTAACACTATCACAAGCGGTGGAGGAGACATTAGTCGGGGAAAAAAGAAGGGGAGATTAAAGAAGTGGAAGAACATGATGTCACTATACCTATTCAGGCAATGTCAAGATATGGGAAGTGGCTGAAAATCCGAGGCATTCCACACAAATCATGGAATTACGGATTGTTCAAATCAATTGGTGACTCTCTAGGGGGGTTTATGGATGTGTCGGACGGCACTTTGAAGAAAGAAAGTTTAAAATTGTTCAGGATATCGGTTAGGGGAGAATTTTCGGAAATTCCGGCTATTCTCATGGTGGAAGAAGGTAATCATAAGTGGGCTGTTTCAATTGAGTGGGATTACAACTTTAATCCTAAAAATAAGGCTACTTTAACGGAGTACAAACGACTTTTAATAGAGTTTGAAAATAAACAGAAACTTACAAATTCAAACAAAGATACTCCAACGAGGCTAGGAGCCAAATCGGTCCGAGTGGAAGAATCGACAACGGATGAATCGGCAATGAAAGAATCGGTCCAAGTGGATGAATCAGCAACGGAAGAGTCGGCCTCAGAGGTGTGGACTAAAGGAAAGAGAAATGAAAAGGAAACCTCATTGGCATACATGCCAAAACCTATAACAAGTTCGACTACGAACCAACAAGCGTTGGAGAGAGTGAATAAGGTGGGAGAAATCATTCGGAAGGATTCTGTGAGTATGATTGGGAGGAAAGGGGGAGATCGATCAATAACAAATGGGATTGGGAACAATAATAACTCGGTGACGATTGGAAATGGGGATGAAGTTCACAACTCACAGGCTAGTATTGCGGTATATACTAGCAATAAATTTCATTATTTAGAAGTTGCTACAAGTGATACTGAAGTTACTACAGAGTCTAGATTGGAAGTAATTGATAGTGTACTGGCAGCTGAAGAAAATGGTTGGCCTAATGTTCTGATTGAAAGCGTAATGGAGTCGGAAGTGAACGCTAGGTCAAAGGAGGTGGGAGATGAAGATTTCGTATCAAAAAAAGTTAACTAGGCGAATTTTAGTGGTCATTGTTCGCGATTACTGAAACAGAGAATAGAGGGAGATGGTGATACAACGGTAGAGGAACGCGCAGACAATAAGGCTTCTTCATCAGGTGTAACTGACAAAAATCAGCTCGTCTTGCACACAGACTATTTGATAGATTTTCCCAATGAAGGGGTGCTGAATACTACACCTCTGCAAATGAATAACCCAAAGGAGCTTTTTCATGTTATGGAGGACAACATAGTGATTAACATTGGGAATCTGCAGAAGACAGACATTGATTCAAATGAGGTTATCTTCTCAACCTCTAAACTGGTGGTGGAGTTATGTTGTAAGTTGGGAGGAATTGCGAACAAAGACGAGAAGCGAGCAAAGGAGGTGATTGATGAAATACTATTCAAATATAGGGACAGATATAAGGCAATTGAAAATGGGAAGAAAGTGCAAGATAGCGGCAACTCTCAAAATTCAGAAGAATCACAAGAGAGTGATGAGGAAATAGGTGAAGTGAACTCTGGGGAGATGATGGTAACAAATGGGGTCTAAAATCATAGACTGGAACATAAGGGGGTTAAATGCGTTCGACAAGCAAGTGGCGGTCGGGACTTAATTGCTTCTCATAAGTGCTTGATTATGGCTTTACAGAAACTAAGTTGGTTAATATGTCTAGATGGTTTGTTAGACAACTTGTGGTTTGATGCAGATTTTGAGTGGGAGTTCATTCCTTCTCAAGGGGTTAATGGGTCACAGTGGGGGTGTGATGACAATTTGGGATGGTGCGGCCTTAGAGTTGTTGGACAAAAGAATGGGAGTTAACTCAATTTCTTGCTTATTCAGATTTAAAAGCAACGGATTCAAATTCATTTTCACTAATGCTTATTCTCCATGCGACTACAACATGAGAGAAGCTTTTGGAAAGACATTGCGATATTAGACAATGGTCTAATGAAGCTTGGTGCTGTATGGAGATGTCAATGCTGTAAGAAACGATGCCGAAAGGAATAAAACAGGAGGTGACATTCGAAATATGAATTTCCTTAATGATTTTATTTTGGAGCAGGAACTGATTGATCTTCCGCTTAATGGTGGGGCTTACACTTGGAGTAACAGGCAGGAAGAACCTTTACTATGCATACTAGACAGAATCATGGTTTGTACTTCTTTTGATGCTAAATTCTCTAATGCAACTCAAACCGCGCCTGGTTAGAATGTTTCGATCATAATCCTCCGATGTTAGATTTGTTTTCAAGAATTAAAATGAACACAAGTTTTAAGATAGAGAACCACCGGCTGAAACATCCAGAGTTTATGAAGCTTGTAGAGATTTGGTGGAAGGCTATGGAATTTACAGTGCTCACCTCGACTACATATTGTTTAGAAAACTTTAACTTAAAATTTTTCATCAAGAAATGGAGCAAAGATAAGTTTGGTAATGTAAGGAAGGAGGAGGAGGAGCTACTGGAGAAGATTAAAACATTTAATCTGGAGGAAGAAACAACAACTCTTTCTACAGATCAGATTGAAGATAGAGCTAATTTATTAGTTAACCTAAACAATGTTAAGGTAACTAGGGCAAGAATGGCTCATCAGAGAGCAAAAGTACAAGGTTTCAAAGAGGGGGACAAAAATACACAATTTTTTCACAAGATGGCGAATGCAACAAGAAGAAGGAACTGTATCACTAAATTAGAGGTGGAAGGTGTTGACGTCTTTAACCAAGACGTGATCAAAAAAGAGATTCAACAGTACTACACTAACCTCTTTAGAGCGACAAATCCGGTGAATCCCTCTTTTGAGAGTATGAATTTCAAAAGAATTGAGTTGGAACAGCGGGAATGGTTGGAGAGACCCTTTGCGGAGGATGAAGTGCTACAAGCTATAAACAGATGTGGTGTGAATAAGGCACCAGGCCCAGATGGTTACAATGTCGAGTTCATTAAAGCGGGTTGGGATTTTTTGAAGAACGATATAATGGCGGCGGTAAAAGAATTTCATGAAAAAGAGAAGATGGACTGGAGATTGAACACGGCTTTCATGAAGTTGATTCCGAAAAAGGAAGACTCAAAGAATTCAAGTTAAAGATTTTAGACCATTAAGTCTAATCAAGAAATTTCTATAAGATCATCTCAAAGTTACTTGAGAGAATAAAGATGGTAATGCCTAACCAGTGTCTCAGACTCAAGGGGAATTTGTCAAAGGGAAGCAAATTCTGGACGGAATACTCATAGCTAATGAGTGCATAGATAGCAGAATACGGCAAAAAACACCGGGCATTCTTTGTAAAATAGACATGGAAAAGGCCTTCGACAATGTTAATTGGCATTCGCTCTTTAATATTCTTAAGAAAAATGGGTTTGGGGAGAAATGGATAAATTGGATTAAATGGTGTATCACAGGAGCAAAATTCTCAATTCTAGTTAATGGGGAGGCTACTAACATCATAAGACCTTCTAAAGGCATTAGACAAGGCGACCCGTTGTCACCTTTTCTATTTTTTTGGTAGTGGAGGTTCATCAATGTTAATGAATGAAGTGTGGGAGACAACGAGTTAGTGGATTCCGAGGTGACTACGGGAGGAACTATAATTTCTCATCTACGGTTTGTAGATGATACAATCATCATGATTAATGCTTCTAAGCTGGAGGTAAGGAGGCTTATGATAATGCTTGTGTTGTTTGAGGTGCTTGACAGACCTGAAGTTAAACTTGGAAAAAAGCTCAATGATAAGTATCGAGTTAGATGAGTTGGTTAATGAACTAGCTGTGGAGCTAGGATGTAAGATTGAATCTTTACCTTTTACTTATTTGGGAATGCCGATAGGTGCTAGCAACCGAAATGTGGCAATATGGGAGGTGGTGATTGAAAGAATGAAGAAAAAGTTGGCTCCATGGAAAAGAAAATTTCTCAACAAGGCTGGTAGGGTGACTCTAATTAAAACTTCTCTGGAAAGTATTGCAACATATTACATGTCTTTGTATTATCTTCCTAACAGTGGAAAAGAGATTGAAAAGATAATGAGAAAGTTTTTATGGGGGAGGATGAGGAGAAAAAGAAAATGAGTTGGGTTTCTTGGAAAAAGATATGCGGGGCTAAGAAATATGGAGGATTGGGAATCGAAGCTTAAGAATGATCAATAGGTCATTGATTGCGAAATGGCATGGAAGATATTGTGTTGAAACAACGGGCTGTGGAGGAGAATTATGAGCGAGAAAACCGAATCGATGATTCGTTCCTCGGTACCTATACGACCAAAGAATCACAGGAAAGAGTTTGTGGTACAAGATTCGAGAGCAAACAAAGACTTTTTATGAAACTACAAAAATCAGGGGTAAAAATGGGAAGAAGGTAAGATTCTGGCACGACTGGTGGGTGGAGAAGGGCGCTCTAAAGGATAAATATCCCAGATTATACAAAGTAAGTACCCAGAAAATGGAAACTGTGGAGAAAATGAGGACAACTACTTGGAACTTTGTCTTTGGGAGAACAATGGGTCCAGCAGAGAGTATAGACTTGTTGGAAATTAAGCATGACTTAAGAAATTCTTCTCTGACTCCGGGAGAAGAGGACATCATTGAAGGTACTTGCACGGCGAAGGAAATTTACAACAAGATGACTGATCAGGAGGAGATATGGGAGTGTGCTAAAGTGGTGACAAGCAAGTTTGTGCCGCCTAAGGTCCTTTTTCTGGTATGGGCGGCTATGCACCACTCAAAGGCCAACTCGTGTTATGTCATAGAATAGAAGGGTCACGTTACTTCTAATATTTGCTTATTCCGAACGATAAAGAGGAATCTCGGGATCATTTGTTAGTTAACCGCACAGTGTAAGGTACTTCGGAATGAGTTTTTAAACTCATGTAATGTGCGATGGGTTTTTCAAGAGACAATCCGGATTGTTTACGGAGCCGGAGCGTGAATAAAGTTGCAGTGCAAGGCTAAAGTTGGTGTGGAAATTGATTCCATTCGCAATTTGTTGGGAAGTATGGTTAGAAAGAAATAGTAGAATTCATGGGGAAGGCATAAAACGAAGGACGAGATGGTGTGTGCTATGAAGATAAACATTCGTTTGGAGCTCGAGTACGACATTTTCAAAGGATACTCGATGAATCAAATTCTATTCCATTGGGAAGAAGTTATGGGCATGAGATAGGTCTTTGTGAGAGTTCAAGTTTTAGGGTCTCATGTACTCGGAATTGATCTCTTTGTAATACTGTACATTTTTTCTCTTTAATACATCCTTTTCTTCTTCAAAAAAAAACTAGTCGAAATTACTTCCTGACCTATGTGACTAGTTGAAAATCAAACCGGAAGCACAAAGAGAAATCACAAAAACACAAAGAGAAAGCACAAAAAAAAAACACTAATTATCGAATACATTTCTTATTTTTCAGCTTCATTCTTATACATTTTTTTGGATATTTTTATATCAGAATGTCGATAATTATTACATAAATTTACTAATATATTTTGTGGAATTTTTTCGTGTGAAAGGTTGATAATAAAACCGAATTTAGTTTAGCAAAGAAACACAAACTTCTCACATATTGGTGTTGATTCGCATGACTTTCCCAAATAAAATCTTTACCGTTCAAAGACATCCAAGAATTTCTGCAATCCGTATGATTTCCTAATATACGGTCCATAGTTACTTTGACTGTATCCCATAGCAGCCGAAACCCCATTCATCTGAGATTGGGTCTCCTTTCGCTGAAATTGCAATTGCTTCCTCCGCCTTCTTCTTCCACTTACAAATCGCTGAAATTGCAATTACCAATCTGAGAAACTAGTGAGGAGATGTGGAAATTCAAAGATAAAATTGGTTACAATGAAACAAGCCGTTGCTACTAATGGAAGAATCAAGAGATGGAGTCTGTTTGAATTCTTATTACATAAGATTTTGTGTCACAGATTTGGATTTGGTCGTTATCGAAGAAATCGGAGAAGAAAACTGAGTTTGATATTGATTTGAGAAGGTTGCTGGTGGATTCAAATAATAGGGTGTAGTTATTCGATTCAGATGGAAAGAAGGAACTAAAATTGGTGCTTTTATTATTTTCTTAACTATGTTTTTTTACTATGGTGTTGGAGTTAGGGTTACAAGATTGAGACGATGAAGCTGGCTCTGAACCGAAATTGAGACAGAGACGAAGAATTGAAGCTGATGAAATCGATAGGTTTCTGTGGTTGTTCACTGAAGTATAGATTGGAGTGATTCAGGAATTAAAAGTTAGGGTTGGAGCTCAGATAAAATGGGTTTCTTTTTTAGTCCGAATTGGCAACAAATGATATTTATGATTGGCCTGTGAATGTTTTGGAGACGGGGGTTTTTGTTGGATTCGTGAGTAATTGCAGATTTGATTTGGAGATGGGTTTTTAACTGAGATTGGTTGATGCTGGGAGGATGGATTTTTGGATCAGATGGAGCTGAATTAATAGGTAAGCACAGGTTAGTTTGAGTCTTATGAATCATTTATCATTGAATTATATACTCTCTATCATGGACGCATGATCTAATGACTGGAATTATTAGAATTATATCATCCAGTTCTGAGTCATTCATTCTATGCTTATCTATGACGTTGAAGATAGTCAACATTCTGATTCTAGGCAGTTATCTCTAACACATCGTGTTCAATTTTCAAATCGCAGCAGGTAACTCACAAGGATAGGAAGCTTGGTAAACTGTGTGAAGATTGGAAGGTAAAAATCACCTTCAATCACTAGTAATAAATTTGAATAATGTTTAAGACTTACTGTTGGTATAAATGTGAACTAAGCATCCCAAGCCACAAGGTCCAGATATGCAGCATGTGTCATTTGGTACTGTTGGTATGCTAGCAATGTGTAGTTCAAATTGGTGTAGTTTTTGTCTATGCATTTCTTACTGTTGTTATGATGGCAATATTTTTGAGCAACTCCGGAAGATATGATGATTTCAAGTAGTTTTCCATGTTCAGTATCCATGATTGCACGTAGTTTGTCATCTCAAAATCAGAGCTAAAAAACATATCAGTGATGGAAGGTCACAGCCGCATGTGAGATAGTATGTCTTGGCTTCATTGTATACTTATATCTTTTTGTACTTTGATTTCTATGAGATAGTTTGGTGTTTTTGTGTATGGGTTTGATTTCTATGTGTTTTTTAGTGACAATTTGAAGTCAACTTATTTTATGACTCAATCGTGTGTTTTCATGTGAAATTGTTAAGTACACATGACGCGTTCGATAGTTTGCTGGTAAGAATTAATTTTAGTTGGTTTTACTGGTAGTTTGCTTTTAATGACAATGATAAAAACGATGTGCGATGGTAGCAGGGAATAATTTGAGTTGAAAGTTATGTTAATAAATTATCTATTACATTGATGCGGCCTTTCAGACTTAGACTGTTGAGCTGAAAAGCTAACAGTGAGGTTTACCAGTTCACAGAAAAAAAAAATGAGAGAAGGCAGTTGTAATTGTGGACTGCTTTTAAGTTGACTAACAAATTTCCGTTGTTTATTTTTATTTCAAAAATGGAAGAAGTTACAAGCAAACCTCCTAACTACTTTGCAGAGAAGTTCCCCTCTCAACAAATGGTACGACGGTCTACTTCAATCTTAACATATCAGAATATTGTCGCAGCTGGTATCAACTCCCTCCGCCCCGTATGTTAATGATGCCATCCAAAACTGAAAATAAGTTTTAGTCATTGGATGTGAAGATACTCGAAAGGCCATCTCCCAGGTTCTTCTGTCTAAATGGGATCCAAAATATTATGTTCGTTGGGTGATTATTAAGTCCGAAATTCTTCTGTTGCAACATGTTAATTTGAAAATTTTCTTACAGTAATTTATGCAACGGGGTAACACCATTCTTCATCACACTCCATTTGCATTCTAGACCAAATTATGGTTTCCATTTCTGATTCTATTCATCATCCTGAACCCAACTCAATTTTGTGCAGCTCATCTTAGGCTTAACAACTCATCTCTGTCCTCTCTATGCTCAATTGGAGTCGCACTGTCCGGCCATTCTTTCTGCCTTATGTAAGTTTAAAATTTTGTCTCACATCAAATTTATTGGTTCTTTTTTATTTTTGTCTCATCTGATCGCTGAAAGTGTGTGAGGCTCTGCAAATTTAGTCATTCCTCTTCATGTAATTGATTTTCAGATGGAGGGTAAGCAACGACGACCACTGTTAAGGAAAAGCCATTCTGTTGTGTCTTCAATTGGATGGGTATCTCATCATCTTTAATAGACTATGCGTAAGTTTAGTTTCTGTAGCCAAATCATAGATTCCAACTTATTTTGGTGTTATGCACGGTCGACACATTCAGTTACGCTGTTAATGTTAATAAGTAATGAAAGTCACGGTTGAATAAATAGAGTACAGGTTTTTGGTAAAAGATATTACTTAGATTAATGATTGGAAAATATATTTTTGTCCACAACTTGACCATTGAAACTTTAAAGCTTCTTAAAAAGTGCAGAATTTATCGATAATATGGATTTTTTTATAGTCATTCCAAAATGGGTGATAGCTAGTGCATTTGGTTGATATGTTTTCTGTTTCTGTAAATTTTTGTGCATAAGATTTCTCCAATTGACGTAATATCTCTAATATTTGTTATAGGTCAAGCCATAGAATGTGGGCAATGGTTGTTTCCCATTGGTACACCTTGAAGCTATCGTACAGGATTGGAGCTTTCATTGGACTAATACTCCAAATATGGCGACCTACAACAAATCACTATGGATTGAGCAGAATTAGAAAAGCAAAAGACTTTCGTAAAATTTGCTATGAGAGTGGCAGTTAGGTGGTGTAAGAGGAAAACAACTGCTAGAGCGTTCGAGGTTGTGGAAAGATGATGAATCTCTGCTTCAAAGTTTATTAATAACACGTGCAGAGCGCGTGCACTTTACTAGTTTGTTTTTTAAAGAAATGATTAAATTGTATTTTTGTATACTTTTTATTTATATTTATTTCAGGAATGTAACTTTTCTAAGAAATGATGTAAATTAAATGATGTGATACAATAAAACTCAATTCTTTTATTAATTTAGTTCTTAATTTGTTCAGTATTGATTTTAATTTAATTACACTGGGATTATCTAAATCAGAATCACTGAGATGAAGACACTACAGTAGCTAATGATGAATCTGTCAAGCGAGCACAAAAATTTGGCAGCTTAAAAACTTAAGCAACCAACTTCAGGCCAGTTGGTCGAGCTTTTAAGCAATGGGTATTTTACTTGTTCCAAGGTGGATGGTTTAGATCTAAAGCATGGGGTATTTTACTTTCTCTAAGTGGTTGGTCTAGCTTTGAAGCATTGGATATTTTAGTTGCTCTAGGTGGTCGGTCTATCTTTGAAGCAATGAACAAAGAAGTCGTTATAGAATAATTGGTTAATATCTAAAGCGATTACCTAGCTGCTCATGGACTTGTACAGATCCCACCTTTTGCAACTCCAAAGCGAGTGCCACTTTTGGTCGCTCTATGGGTTAGAGCGTCTTAATATGAGCTTTTGCGATCAAAACTGCATGGTCGCTCAAACCAGTTTTTCTTGTAGTGAATGGTGATTTGACCTTAATCTTAATTTCAGAATCAGAAGTATGTGCAAGAGGTTTCTCACCACCATCCATTACTTTTCCCATTCTTTCCTCTAGTTCCCCAAACCCTGTCTAACCCATTAAAAATGCTAGTAAATTAATCAACCTCATTATCTAATCCAATTGTTCCCTTATTCAATTCTGAATCGAACAGATCTCTCGAGTTACCCAATTCAATAAAATCAACAACAACCCCACTACAGTTCTCAACTGGAAGCTTCTCAAAACAAACCCCACTAGACCTGTGTGCTATCTATCGTAAACAATTAATAATGTAATTGAACAATCTTCTTTTACATGCTGTCGTCGGCCTTGGTGACTGTTAGGGTTCTAGACCAAATAAGCACAAGAACCACGTAAGAACACTAAACCTTGATCCGTTGAGTTGGAGATCAGCCACCAGATTATAAACATAAAGAAGAAAACAATAAAAATAATTAATAAAGTTGTTTGTTTGATTGATTGGTTAATTAAACCCTAGACCAAACTATGAATATATATTAGAACATGACTTGAGTCCTAAGCAAATACTAAATAAGGAAACGTAAACTAATTACCTAAAATAACTAGACTCCCCCAATTGGTGTTGGTGTCCCAACATCCCCAACCCCTTGAGACACAACTTGTCCTCAAGTTGGATCATAAGACTAAGATAAAATATATCTAGCCAAAAAATAGAATCGGCATCCTGACATTCTCATCTCCTTGAAATGCAACTTGTCCTCAAGTTGAGCATTATAATTCATCACGGAAACATCATCTGACTCTGCAACTAACAACCAAGGTGGCTTCCATAATCTTGGTAAGCTGGGCTTGAATTCCAAAGATAAATACTTCCAATTCAGTGAGGGCCAAAGTGGCTTCCACAACAGTCTCGCAATCATGTGCCACATCCTCAAAGTAAGGGAATCAAACGAGCAACACTGTCGCTTACTTTCATGCGGAAAACAAATGAGCCCAGATTTTCCAAACTAAAAACACGATTCGTCCATGCCAGCACATTCTGATGTTCTAATAGGAGAATATAAGAAAGACTATTATGCAAATTAGCCTTTACTTTTCGTTGAGAAAGACACTGGAATGCACCTATCTTGCCGCGATCAAATATCCTTCGAAGTCAGTCGAAAAAAGAATAATAGCACTTGTCATGGATTAAGTTGTTGTCAACAGTGCACAACATCTTCTTACTTTCAAATTCTTCGTAACTTCCATCACTACATTTTCCTTGAAGCTTGTAGTTGATTACGTTTAACGCCCATGCAGAAATCTCTTCTGAAGTTTCTTTACAATTCTCAACAGTGGCAGCCATATTCAGTTGAAATGGTCTCCTTGAATTACACAGATTTGTAACTTGAAAGTTATAACAGAAATTGCTGACAATTGCCTTCACAATATTTGCGACAAAGTTCATCAGATGACAAACTATTAGTATTATTAATCCATATTCAGGCACTCTTACCTCAATCCTTATCAGTTGAATCTTGTTATGAAATTCATGGCACATTCGTTTTAATTTTCCATCTTGCTCATTCTCTACCGGTAGTTGTGTATGCAAATGGTGCATGTCACCCAGCCCTCCTAGATGCTCACCGCAATCACAGATGATAAACTGTTTTCCCATGGGAACAAGAAAATGGTCTGCACATGTGGGTGGTATCCAGCTCCCTAACTCCTTCCAGTTAAGTCCACCTATATTTCGAATCATTTCGTACCACACATCTTTGTATCTTGCACTCAGTGACAAGATTTGCTTTTGGTTTTGAGCCCACCAAGAATAATGTATTGTTGTTGCAAAGTTTAGCTCCAAAACGTCAGTAGGACAATATGAATTCCCACTACAGCAACAGTTGTCTCTTACACGAAGCGTAACTAGAGTTGTTGCAATCTTACTACGCCATTTAGACTCGATATGAGCGGGTTCATTGTCTTTAAGTGTATTTGTAACCTCCAAACAGAACGCTACTGTCGGCATCTTTAAGAAATGCACTTGGTGTTAAAATACTCATAACCACTATCACTGACGTTTTCACCAAAAGCCTTCCTTCATCACCATTGTCGCCATTCTTAACAATTGGAATTGAATTCACAGACAAAAACGTAATCCATACCCATGTTTAAGAGCTAGCATATGAAAAGAATTTGCATTATACTCGGGCATTAAATTCATGAAGTTTGAATCCCTTTCCTCGATCAAGTATCCTCGCGAGTGTAATAAAAGTACATGGTTATGGTTCCTTCTGCAAAGTCAACCAGAGAACACCTTCCTGTGCTCATACCCTTAAGGGAAACAGGTGTATGATATGATCTTGGATATATTGCTCCTTCACTAGTTTTTTGTGACGATATGTCCAGAAAACGTACATCCCCTTCTTTACTTGAATTTGCGAAGCGGTGGCCTGCGGAAATCAGTAGTAAAGGATCCCATGATATGGAAGTAATCCATTCACTTGCACTATGCTTACTGCCATTAGGAAGATCCAATATGCGAACGGACTTATTAGTAATGTTTTCTCCACCACGAAAGTTGTGAGCCAAATAGGAAAGAGCTTCAACTTTTCTTAAAACAATTACAATTGAGATTCCCTGACAAGAATTTGAAAATTCTTCACTTTGGACTGTTTTTGGTGGTTTATTCGAAGAAGAGTTATCTGATAAGCTACGAGGCGAGTCTTGCATTTTAGACCCCACTGTGGCATCACGTGCACCAGGTTCAATGGAAGTGGTAGTCACTTGTAACTGTGATTCAGACTCCAGTTCGCTTTTCCTATTTGATTCCTCCACTTTCTTTGTCGAACATTCCATAAAGTATTTGCGTTTCTCGGAATCTGACGAAGTATCCGTCTTGCTGTCATTAACAATTACGCAATCCAAAAATCTCTTGCCGGTAGTAGATTCCTTGTCTGATTCACTAGTCCTTTGTCTTCCAAGAGTGTTGGATGCAACCGAAATAACATTGCCTTCATGACTATCATTGGATGAAAGATACTGCAAGATAGAAGTTTGTGATATACTGTCCTCTTCGTTAAAATTTAATTGTATCCTGCTGCTGTAAGAAGATACGTAATTGGTAACCCACCAATAGACAATACATAAGAAATAAGATCACTAGACCATGAATCTGACCCCTGGATGTTTTCTTCATAATGTTTGTTCAACAATTTTGAACACTCATAAACAACATACCAAGACAACCAACCATGCATAGCAAAACCTGAATTCCTTGTAATAAATTTGAACTCTTTCCCACGGTCAAATAATGAACGAGTATACTTCACAGGAAGATAAAAGCACTTCTTACTTGGCAGTTTTACGATTGCCACATTATCATCAAAATTGTGGTGAGTCAACTCTCCTTGGATACATGACTATCGTCAAGATTTGAGTTAACCGAAGAATTTGAATTGAAAATTTCATATAGATTTATTTTAGCTCCTATAAACAAGTGGAATTTTTGTTGAAACCATCACTACAAGATCATAGTCCTCCTCCGTTTTACCACTTTGTCGATTGGTATGTATTGGACGTGCTCGCTCGACTAGTAACAAGAGAAAGAAGCTCAGATCGCACTTTTTCAAAGATTGATGTATAATGAGCTACCACACCTTTGTCAACACTATCACCATGTGAATAATTCTCATTGTACTCGCCATTAAATTCACAAGTTTGAATCTTCTTCCTCGATCAAATAGTATTCGAGAATAATCACAAGGAAGATAAAAAAATCATTACCACTTAGCTTTTCTGTTGAGTAGTACCTTGGAATTTGCAAGTTGCTTATAACCCATCTCAACTAATTTGATTTGACATAGATTGTTGAAGACTTCTAAAATCGTTCTTCTACTTTCTCGAGAATCGTTACTCACACCATTAAAGAAAGCATCAGTTTTTCCGATATCTTTTGTTGATGCCTCCATATTTTCAACCAAGTCTACGCTGGATGGAGGTGGATTAATTGGAGCAAAGAAGTGTATTGACGCATTTCAACTTCCCAACAATTTGTTCGACGTCTTTTTCGGCAAACTTCTCAGAGATACTTTGTTCAGCAATCTTCTTGGCGTTCTCTTCAGTTTCTTCTTGCTCGGCTAAGCGTTCTTCTAGTGGAACTGGTAACGCAGCTGGAGTAGCTTGGATTGCTTTTTTAATCGGACGTAGACACTTCTCTAATGCAAAGCCTAAGCGCGGCCGCTGTTGGAGTCAAGGTATCTTCTTTGTTGATGTGCTTCTCGGATAAAACACCTCCAAAAACAGAACCATCACCAACCTTTATGCTTAAATTCTCTTTACCATGTCCTCTTCTCACTGTTTTAACAAAGATCAAAACGAAGGGATTTGGTACTGTTTGGGCAATTGCATGCGAGTGTTACAGGAGTCGATATGCTTCTGAGATCCGATTCGAGAACGAAGTTCAGAACAAAATTCTTCCCATGTTAGCTTAGTAATAGACTGTTTTACCGATTCATACAAATCAATGCCATCACCTTTACGATTAATAATAACCTTTAGCATTTTAGTACGTGTTGTTGTACCATGGAAGTCAAATATTGATCAGCTTGAATGATCCATTCTTCGGATCAACTCCATCAAAAGTCGGAAACTTCATGATATAGAAAAAAAAATTGTAAATTTGAGAATAATCGAACCTCGCTCGATGATGATGTTAGGGTTCTAGACCAAATAAGCACAAGAACCACGTAAGAACACTAAACCTTGATCCGTTGAGTTGGAGATCAGCCACCAGATTATAAACATAAAGAAGAAAACAATAAAAATAATTAATAAAGTTGTTTGTTTGATTGATTGGTTAATTAAACCCTAGACCAAACTATGAATATATATTAGAACATGACTTGAGTCCTAAGCAAATACTAAATAAGGAAACGTAAACTAATTACCTAAAATAACTAGACTCCCCCAATTGGTGTTGGTGTCCCAACAGTGACTGTGAGAAAAAACTCAAGAGATCCGATCTACACCCACTAAATTGCATTTTAGTATCAGAAATTTCATTGATTTTGAGAAACACATTTCTTTGTTTAATCACTTAATCGCTTGTACAAGATTTGTTTTAAGTTTCAGTTTTTTATTGCCGTCTTAATTTTTCATGTATGCTAATCCTACGAGTCCTGTCTGGCGAAATAAAAGACTTGCATAAATTTTACTAATCAGGCCTTACTTCTCGTTTTATTTTTTGATAAGTGTGCGCTAGGCCCTTGCAGTAGTGCAAGGCAAGGGCGACTATTGAGAACCCCAGTAGCAAGCTACTTTTTGGTTCCTCTTCTAGTGTATCTTTGAGCTGGATACCTTTGACTTTCCATATCATATAATCTTGTATGGCAAAAGGCGCAGAAGAGACTAATAAACTTGAATTCTGGCAGGGAACTCCTAAATTCGATGCACGCTGGAACACTAGAACCCGAAGTAGCATTTTTTAATGCATCACTTGTAAGATCTGCTGCACAATTTTGTTAACATTTCTTCAGGATTCACTATTACCATTGTCCTTTTTTGCATATATTATTTTTGTCCATGCTTATCTGGTGTGTACTTATCAATAATTGAGCAGATACCAGATGTTTTTCCCCTCCTAGCCGCTGCGCAAAAGACTTATCGCAAAATCAAGAGATTCACTGACCACACGTACTCTTTTTTAGAAGTACGTGGGCATCCAACTCAAAACCAATTGGCAACAAGTGGAGTAGCTTCACACCTTATATGGACCACTGTATGGTTGCCCTGCCTTCTTGGGTCTTACTGGGTCTCACGTCTCATACAGGGCCTGGCTGTGATAACGGCCTTACTGGGTCTCACGTCTCATACAGGGCCTGGCTGTGATAACATATTAGAATACGGGCATCCAACTCACAACCAATTGGCAATGAGTGGAGAGGCCCTAAGGGATTATAAACCGCGGGATCTTAGATGCCCAGACAATGTGGGACTAATAATCTCAACACGCCCCCTCACGTGTAGCCTCTTTGGGTCTAACACGTGGACAATTAAATCGGGTGACGCGGAGTAAAGGCGCGGTCAAATGACTCGTCGCAAATAGCCTGCTCTGATACCATGTTAGAATACGGACATCCAACTCAAAACCAATTGGCTGATAGCTCATGTAGAGCTATGTAGGATGGGCATACAATTCATAGCTGATTGGAAATGAGTGGAGAGGCCCTAAGGGATTATAAACCGCAGGATCTTAGATGCCCAGACAATGTGGGACTAATAATCTCAACACTCTTCATTCTGAACTCGTCTTCAACTACTCAGGATCTAAGCATGTACGCACTTGCCCTAATTTACCCATTCTTTTTATCTCTCTTATTTTGGTAGAATTTTCACATGGGGATCCTTTTATAATTCTAGATTACCGAATCACTGAAAAGATGCGGTATCTCCGAAACCACTACCTATGTTCTTGCTGCCCAGTTTGCTTCTCCTGATGAGGTAAAAGACCACTCTATTCTGTCATGAATGTTGCACCACTTCTTCAAACTTCTGCTCTTGGCATTTATAGTAATATTACTAATGATCATCTTGACACCTACACTGTTATACTTAGATGAACGCTGTGGACAAGCTTATAGACGGGAAAGAGATAGACTTGGAAGAGTTGGCAACAGGAGCAAACAATGCCCAAATCCATAAGGTGTGTAACTTTGTAGCTTCACTAATACTTAGATCCACATTTTTCGAATCTTCTAATACTCAGATCCTTCCTTCTCAGCACTTTAAAATATCTGGTCTGGAACTTGGAATATCAACACTTGCAGATGCCATCACATGTCGAATCGATGCACGAGATGCCTTGTGAGGACACCCTTAAGAGGGGTTCTCTAGTTTAAAAACGATCCTTGCTGTCTTTTCTAGGAAATTGTTTTGCTGTGTCTTTTTGTGCCCAATTATCAATTGTTTGTAAACTAACAACAGGGGTGAAGATAAAAGACTTTGTTATTTGAAAACTTGTAAAACTTATCAGCTCTGCTAAACTAAACTTTTAAGATTTGTTGGTTCTTAATAGTGAAGTTCCGAGGTTAGTTGATTTGATTATTTGTAAAATCAGAACAGACCCTTGAAACAAAACAAACAAATTTGCAACTTCGGTAAAAACAACTTTTCACATCAAGCAAATCTATGCATCGTAGACCACACCAATCTGCTGCACATCTTTCATGAATATTATTCTAGGAGACGAAGCAAATACTTGCATTCAACCACATTGAGAGTTCGAATTGTGCCTTTTTTTTTAATCCGAATTGTGCATATGACCGACCACAGGAAAAAAGAAGATGTGTACACGACTTTAAACTAAAAAATTAAATATATTTCAATTAATACTAATTCATCTAATAAAATCAATAACAACTAATGTACCATAATATTTTCGTCATCATCAAACTAAAAAATCAATCAATTTTCGTCATCATCAAACTTAAAAAAATAAAAAAAAGAAGAAAAAACAAATATTTACATCAATCAAGAATTAATCAATCTTCAAACGCTTTAAAACAGCTAACGCTGAGAAAGTGGTGGTGGCGATGGTTGTTATGATGCTGGTGGAGGTTGTGGTGGCGGGGTGAACATGTAGTTGACATGACCTCCTGTTCAATCGAACCTTGCACGTTAAGGAACTCGCCGACATCACAAGGTAAAGTTATGATCCCTTTGTGACGAAACCCATATACGTCTTCAGCTTCTTTCAGTAGAACCGTGAACTTTGAATGATTCAAGTACGTAACTGGGATTACAAATCTTTCTTCTTTTTGACCAACTAATATTGCTACAAATCCTCTTGGAACATGATGGTGATCCTTACCTCCACACATCTTATATTTCAGATGACAAAAAACTGCGAAAACCTTGATTAGTTTGCTGGACAAAAGAGGGACGGATGATCTTGTGTGTTTAGAAAGAAAGAAAGCGAGAAAAGGATTGTTGTTGTATGATGATTCTATAAGAAGAAGGTGAAAAGCCAATAAGGAACCAGAGAAGAAGAGTAGTCTTTTTTAAGAACTTGGTTTTTGCAACTCATGGTATGATCTTGCTATCTTTGTTTGCGTTGTGGAGAGAAAATAAAAGAGACGGACTGTATATATATAAATAGATGAAAATCTCCCCTCCGGATCCGGAATATATATCCTAGTAGGATAAGGATTCTTAAATGAGAAAGGAAATTCTAATCAAATTTAGTAAGTAGGGGCGCGTATTTTACTAGGGTTCCGAAACCACATTGCTAAGCAATTCACGTTGTCTTAGGAATTTACATAATAAGTATATTCCGAAATAGTTCCGAAAATAGATCTAGTTAACTTGCTTGGCGTCCTCCATTTGTACCGTGCATGTCCTAATCCTCATTTGTTTTTTCCTATAGAAAAGTTGTCATGACCTCTCTTATTGATTTGGTTTCCTCTTAAGGAACCTACTCTTAGGCTGAGTCCTCTGAGTATAGGTTGATCATTACCTCCATTGATTTTGAGTAAGTTTTCTATTTGGGCAAGGTGACTTTCAATTTGTCCTATTATTTGACTTGGAAAAATTCCATTCCCATTACATTCGAATTCCATGAATATACTCTTCTTTAGACTCATTATACTTTGTTCGGTTGCCATGAGTGTTCCGTTCTCCCTGGCAAAGTCATATTTGAGGTTTTGACTTGAAACAGTACGGTATGACCATATACCGTTTTAGAAGCAATGGTACGGTATGGTATGACCATTGAAATCTGTAAAAAGCCATTTTCATCCCATTTGTTGGTGGATTGAGAGAGACTTGAGAAGCATGATGTAAGCTCAGGTTGGACATTACGGAGTTGACAATACAATAAGAAAAAATCATTGAAAAGTTGGTTAAATGCTTACCACACCTGATAGAGACTCTTTGCCATCTCCAGCACTAAATTGACCTTCAAATGCCGAACAACCAAAAGCAAGAATTGTTGGCAGTATTTCTAGGAGGGTTTATCCAAGCTTGATTACATGAAGAAAATGAGAAATGCATGCCCACCTCCTAGCGTCGAAGAAGATTCTGATTTTCTACTCACCATATTCCCATTCTTCAGCTGTAACTAATTTCACATGCATAATGAGCAAGCAAGTTTAAAACATAAAATGAGGCATCACTAGCTAGATAAGGTCTAGGTACATGATGCATTTGGCTCGTGTAAGTACAACAGCCACCAAGTTACGTCTGGACTTTGCTCGATTACGTTTGTTATTGTTTACAGCTTGAATTCTTAATGTTTAATTAGTCAATTATGCGAATATACGCTTGGAGTTCCCTCCCTCTGTTTAATTTTAAATTCAGTCCAAAGAATATTTGACAAAAAATTATAATGTTTGTGTGTGTTTAAACAGCCTTTTGAGCACGTCAACTACAAGAACAAGAACTAAGCTTAGAAAATAGTTGTGTAATTCATTCCATAGGTAGTAAAAAAATATGCCACCGGAGTATGAGAATGATGAAAAGAACAGATACTCTGTATACACGTAAATGACAAGTCAGTACTCAAAAATAGCTCTTCCGGAACGACAACCCACCTGCCTGGTTAGTTGTCATCACACATGGAGTAACAAGAACAAAACTAAGGCTAATTTAGCAAGTAATTGTCCAACAATGTAATCTGAGCTTCAAGAGGTTCTTAAAGAGTGCATTTTAACAAAAAAGGGTATTTTTAGAGCTACTTGAATTTTGAAGGAGCTGCACGATAAAGATAAAGTAGGGTGAACTAAAACCAAAAACCCCTTATTAGATTATGTGTTGATGATATTAGGGAGATAATAGTTATAGACTAGAGTTAGTATAATAGACTTATAGATTTTAATGAGTGACTTTTAGATCATGAAAAAAACTTTACCCAAAATCGGCTGGGAATTTCAAGAACACATGCACCTACCCAATTTTTATGGTGTTCTTCATATATGAAGAATTTTACCCAGAATTCCCCATAACTGATTCTTATGATGTTTTTTACAGTATATGTGAAGAGCAGTCACAATCGCCTAAGTTTTTAATCAAAAACTTAACTTATTTTTATGGTACTCTTCTCAAATGAAGAATTTTGCTCAGAATTGGCTAGGTTTTTAGTCACAACCATCACTTGTTGATTAATTTCATGCTGAAATCACATAGTTTGTTTGAAAACTCAATGATTCTGAGATATTGACATATTTCTGTTCCTAATATACTCTCTCTTTTAGGCCTTTAACATTCGGATGTAGTGCAACATAACAATTCGTTGATCCCGTATAAAATTAAAAGACAACCCTTGGAAAGAGAATAAACAAACCAGGTACAAATTACACAAATGTACGCACTGGCCATTTTACACAATACCAATCTGCTGCACATTTTCCATAAATATTTTTCCAAGAGATCGATGAAGGGATACCTGCATTCAAACAACGGTAGCATACAACATATTGCAAATTTGGATTGTTCATATGCCAACAAGAAAAAGAAGACGAATACACAACTTTAAACTAAAAAATTAAATATATTTCAATTAATACTAATTCAACTAAAATCAACAACAATTAATGTACCATAATATTTTCGTCATCATCCAACTAGTACTAGATGACTGCTGCCACGGTGGGACGGCCGACCGAAAAAATTGGCGCAAAACTAAATTTTATATAATGGTTATGCAATAGTTTTCGAAAATAGTGCTTAAAATGGAAATATCATTTTTCCTGAAATGGAGAGAGCACGTCATTTTATTAGTTGCAACAGAAAATTAGTTAATGCCTAAACCAAAATATGGATGCATAATATGTTATGCATCCTTAGTGGTGGTTTGCATAATGGATATGCATTCAATTTTTAAAAATTATGCCTAAAAGGATAAACACCTCCGATTTTTTCGTAAAAACTCTAAATTTGATATTGTTGTTTATGTTCGTTGGATAGGTTTTTTTATTAGCTTTCCAACGAGATAAATTTTGTAAAATTCCGAGGCACGGATTTTTAGATATGTTATGTTAAAGTTTGATTTCCAATTATACCCTAAAAAGATATGATACATAAGGAGTCATTGTAATTGGAATAAAATGGAGGGATATTAGCGTCATTTCAAATGGGACACCAAACAAAATCCAATCTTTTTATTTTAATTTGGAAAAAATGTCACCAGCCACATTGACATAAAATCACCATATATAGGTTGGGTTTGGTAATGCTTTTATTTTTCCAAAAGCACTTTCAAAACCTATATATGTCAATAATTTTTGAAATTGGTGTTTGGTAAAAATAAAACAAAGTGCTTTTTACTCAAAGCACTTCCCAAATTCCTCAATTTGTAAAAGATGGGGAGGAGGAGCTTTTAAAAGCTACAAAAGCATAAGCTTTTGTCCCACCTAAACTTAATACTTGATTTATCATTTTTATTCATACCTTATTTTATAAATGGCAAAAGTTACCCTTAAATACAATCAATTTTTTATTTTTTATAATTTATTTTTTAAATATTATTATATTTATTTTCAAACTGTTCTACATACAATTTCATTTAATTTGTCAATAATAAAAATGAAGACAAATATTAAAATCATTTTATTTTAGTTTGGATTTTTTGTTTGAAAATTATTTATATATATATATATATATATATTAAAAAGTGGTTAATTTTTTAACAATCATAATAATAATGACAATTAGTAAATTTGATATATATATATATATTTATATTTATATATATATATATATATATATATTTATATTTATATTTATATTTATATTTATATTTAATAGTAAAAAATTAGTTATTTTTAAACCAAATAAATTAAATAAAACTATTTTCCGTGAAATGTCTGTTTTTGTCATTCGCTATAACAACAATGGTTGAATCTCATATTTTACCAAACACATTTTGATTTGTTTTTGGCTCCACCTATTTGCCACCCTCACTTTTCCTATTTGCCACTCTCATTAATTGTCACCCCCATTTCTCCTATTTGCCACCCCTTTGCTTTTTCATTTATCCTAAATACTACCTCTTTGACTTTTTGTTTACACCCCACAAAGAACCACCCCAAATAATAAACTCTAAAAGAATAAAGAAAAAAACTAAATTCTATTCACGGGAGACACTTCTTCTTCTCCTTGATTCAGTTGCTTTGTGTTCTCCATTTTCATGAGTTGTGATTCATGAACTATCCAGATGTAGTAGTGAGACCTATGCGGGTTTAGTCGTCAGGTTACAAACGACTAAAATCCAGGCAGAAAACTAAAATAAAGGAACTGTGCAGATGTAGTCGTTCGAATTTTGAAGACTATACTAAGCAGATGTAGTCGTCACTTTCTGAACGACTATGGATTTTTTTCACCTTACTAGTATGGACGACTACCACCATTCATAGTCGTTCAAATTTTGGCGACTAAAGTTCACGAATTATGGAGATGTTTTATATTTCATTAACCAAACTATTTTAGACAACTTGAATACTTGCATTAGTCTTCATAAATTAAATACGAATAAATGTCTTAAATTTACACTAACCAAACTATTTAATTAACAACTACTGAATTTTTAGGATCCGTCTCTTTAAAGCTCATCCGATTCTTGTATGTCTTCATCTTTTCCTTGTATTTTTTTATCAGTTGTTTTGATCTCTTCTTCACTCAAAATCATAGTGTGTTCCACCACATTATTATCAAAATATACCTTTACGTTACTGTTTGTACCAACATCTGGTGCTTTTAACTCATGTTCAGTCCTGACTGAACCCTCCTCAGTTAACAATTCATTATTTTTAGGCATAAGTGGAAGCTCTAAAATATTTGTTTTTGCCATCTTATGCGCACAATATTCAATATATTTTTTAGTATCTTTCCTATTCTGTTTGGGTCCTTGAGTTTCATCCTTTCCTTGATCCTCTTGAGTGCTAGGCTTCCCATGTTTCTCAGGAACTTTTTCAGTCGATTCAAAACAAGCCACACTTAGGAGTCAAGTAAACTATACAAATATGTGATGGTCTTATGTAAGTATAAAGTCGTCCAGTTATGGACGACTATTTGTTAACATGGTCGTCCTTATTCGGACGATTATAGCACTCTGTAGTCGTCCAGGAACTGGAGACCAGTTCCACGAAAATTAGATAAACAAAAACCGAAATAACACTAATCAAGAGAAAATAAATCAGTTACTTACCTCTAAATCTTCCTTTAGCTAAATTAACATAATCTTGTTGGATGTTCCATTCATTTAAGAATTGGATATTTTTTCCTAGATTTTCAATCGTAGAATCTTGCATAATAATGATTTACGGTTTATTTTCCGACTAAACCTTTGATTTTTACTAGTTAAATGATAAGAGTTAAAGAAATAATAAATGGTTTATACATAATAGTGAACCAATTGAACAGAGCTCTAACTAGGGTTAATATTTTTTAATGGGTTTTTAGTGAAAATAGAGATTAATGGAGAAGAAGACAAATTACAAGTGGTGATAGTTATAGTCAAATTGAATTTGACTTGTGTAGGTGGTAAATAGAAAAAAGTAGAATTGAAAAGTAGAATTAATTTAGAAATTGTGATGAGAGTGGCAAATAGGAAAAGTGAGGGTGGCAAATAGGTAGAGCCTTCTTTTTTAATCATCTTTAACTTTAATTAATTTTTTACCAAACATCTAACTGTTTTTTTCTCACAGCACAGCACAACAACGCACAACAGAAAAGTGTTTTTACAAAAGCTGCAACAATACCAAACTAAGCCATAAAGTCCTCCCTCGCTTCGCTCAGTCGGCTTAAAAAAAAGAATCAATCAAATCTCCACCTAAAAAACAAAATTACAGAAAAAGAATGAGTTTTTTTTTTTTTTACATCAATCGAATCAATCCTTGAAAACAACCCTCAAACGCTTTTTTAAGACAACAACCGTGGAGAAAGTGGTGGTGTTGGTGGTGGTGAAGACTGTTATGATGCTGGTGGTGGTTGTGGTGGAGGGGTGAACATGTAGGTGACATGGTCTCCTGCTCGATCAAACTTTGCACGTTGAGGAACTTGTCAACATCACAAGGTAAACATATGATCCCTTTTTGACGAAACCCATACACTTCTTCAGCTTTTTTCAATAGAATCGTGAACTCTGGGTGATTCATGTACGTAACTGGGATCACAAATCTTTCTTCTTTTTGACCAACTAATATTGCTACACATCTTCTTGGAACATGATTATCTCCACACATCATAGCCATCTCTTATATTTCAGATCACAAAAAACTGCGAAACACCTTAGGTTGCTAGACAATATATATATGTAAAGAGGGACGGATTCTTGTGTGCTTAGAAAGAAAGAAAGTGAGAAAAGGATTCGAAAGGATTATTGTTGTTGTTGTATGATGATGATGCTATAAGAAGATGAAGAAGATGAAAAGCCAGTAAGGAACCAGAGAAGATGAATAATCTCTTTTAAGAACTTCGTTTTTGCAACTCATGGTATGATATTCTATCCCTTTTTTGATCTTCGGATCCCTGTGTTGTTGTTGTTGTTTTTTCTTTTGTGTTTTTCAGAGAAAATAACAGAGGAGGAGTGCATATATAGATGAAAATCTCCTGGCGGAATATCCTAGTATGATGTGGAATCTTTAGGAAAAAAAAGGCCTAATCAAATTAGGAAGTGGGGGCTCTTTGGAGACTCCAAGAGGTCAAGACTTTGTTGGTGGTTTTTTTGTTGGAAACATAGCTTGGAAATTCACGTTGCTTTCGGAGATTACAGATATATAATCTAAAATATTGGTTCGGAAGATGGGGGTTAACTTAAGATAGTGTTGATGAGAGTGGATTGATGCTTCAACATTTTTTTTTCTTTTCCAACTTTTTGTTTTTTTTGTTTTGATACAATCAGCTGGACTAAAAGCCCAAAATCAAAACAAAAAAACAGGGAACAAGCCAAAGCCTTACAAGAAAAAACAAAAAAACAAAACTAACAACTATCTCCAGTAGATTTTCCTACTACTATCTTCTAATAAAATGATGCTAAACTCAGAACTATACTGCCCAGGAAAAATTCTAACAAGTTTACTTCTCGGATGCTGGATAGCTAGCCAATCTGCATCACGATTAGTTTCTCTATAGCAGTGACTAACTCTGACTCTCTGAAACTGACCAAGCAGAACACAAACTCTTCTCCACAGATGAATAAGATGCCAAGGAGGATTTGGTTCTGTCTGGTTTAGGAGGAGAAAAATAGTCATAGAATCAACACAAATATGAACTTTAGGTAACTACTTTGAAGCTTCCAAAGTAAGACCTAGCTCAACACCCTGTAACTCATGAGTAGCAACAGATAAGGGATCACTGCCACCCATATCACAATCAATAACTTCTCCTTTACAGTCTCTCAAAATAGCACCAAAACCAGCAGAAGTCTTCTTAAGAGAACCATCTGTATTAATCATCACTTCATCCTCCTCAGGCCCTAACAAACAACACTGCTTCCAAATTTTGACAGTAAAAGAGCAATCCACATTCCAGTTCTGTAAGAATCTTCTGTTATCAGGAGTATCACTAATGCTTCTAGGATGAGCACTCAATTTCAACTAAATATCTTTAACAATGAGGAGACTGACCTGAAGGGAAGATTTCTTTTTAGCAACAAAAATCATGTTATTCCTTTCCCTCCATATCTGGTAAATGAAACCTTGTAAACGCAAGATTTTTAATAGAACTGACTAGATCATTCCCTGCAAAGAAAGTTAGGCACCATTGAATTTCAACCTCCCAACAAGAAGAAGGGCCTCTGTTATATCCCATTTTAAGAAGCAATCCTGACCAGATAATAGTTTAAAAAGGGCAGTCATGGAAAAGATGAGCTTCAGTTTCTCTACTAGTGTCACACAGAACACAGTTTTCATTGTCACTTACTCCCCATTTAACTAGATTATCTCTAGTCTTCAATCTACCATGTAGAGCCACCCAAGAAACGAAGGAGTGTCTAGGAATGTGAAACTTGAACAGACAAGAGAGTGCCAAAAGATAGGGTCTCCATGAGGAGAAATAGCCTTGTAAGTATCTTTCATAGTAAACTTCCCAGAAGTACTAGGTCTCCAAACAACCAAATCTTTTTCATTTATATTAAAATCTTCTATGGAGATTTGGTGAAAAACAGAAAGAGCTATATCAGAACAAGAAGAAGGGAATACCCAGTTACCATCTACCAAATAGTCAGACACTAAGGAATTACTGTTAGGGAAGTATTGAGAGATGAAATCAGGGTCAAGCCACTCAGAGAGTTTACCTTTGGGATGCCAATTGTCATGTAGCAATAAAGTACTAGCACCATCCCCAATAACAGTCCCAAGGAGTCTTCTAGCAATAGGCCTATGTTCAAGAATCCTCCTCCAGCACCAAGAAGAATCTTGAGGGGTTTTCATCTCCCAGAAATTCTTGTGTTTAATCAGATTATCCTTGACCCAAATATTCCATATAGAATTCTTCCCAGAAACAAGATCCCAAATATGTCTCAGGTTACAAGCAATATTTGCAGAAGCAAGATCCTTAATACCAAGTCCACCTTCTTCAAGGGGTAAACAAATAGTACTCCAACCAATAGGGTTATGCTTTTTCCCCAAATCAGAACCATACCAAAGGAATCTTTTAAAAATGCTAGCTAATTCAAGAATGGATCTTTGAGGAAGGATGAAGCAGGACAGTCAAAATTGCACCATACCAGTAAGCACAACTTTAATAAGTCTTACTCTACCAGGGAAAGCTAAGTGCTTATCTTTCCAAGACTTAATTATAGCTCTCACTTTAGAAATAAGAAGCAAGCAATCAGTATAAGATAGTCTAGAAGGAAGTAAATGCAGCCCAATATATTTAACAGGAAGCTCACTAGACTTACAATTGAGACAAGCAGTGATGTTTGAGAGCATAGAAGAATCAGTAACAGAGTCATAGAAAGCAGTCTTCTGATTGTTCACTTGAAGTCCAGAGCAGCTACTGAAATCATCTAGACAAGTTTTAAGAACAGTGGCAGCTTCCATATTTCCTTTGAAGAACACTAGAACATCATCAGCAAAGCATAAATGAGTAAGCTTAGTTAGAGCACACCTAGGATGAAATCCATATTTTCCTTGCTCCACATAGTGAAGAAGAATGTTGTTGAACACCTCCATAACAATGACAAATAAGTATGGAGATAAAGGACAGCCTTGTCTAAGGCCTCTTGAAGCACCAAAAAAACCATGAGGAGACCCATTAATAAGTATAGAGTATTTAGCAGTAGACATACAAAGAGATCCACTGTAATAATTGATCAGGGAACCCCATCTTCTTCATAGTGACAAGGACATCTTTCCAACTCACTGTGTCATAAGCCTTCTTAAGATCAATCTTCAAAGCACATCTAGGAGTACCAGTAGTCCTATGATAGTTTCTAACTACTTCATGAGACACCAAGATATTATCTTGAATGGCTCTGCCAGAAACAAAAGCAGATTGGTTAGCACTTATCAACTGTTGTAAGATGCTTTACATTCTAATAGAAATGATTTTAGCTATACATTTATAAATAACATTACATCAGGAAATATGTCTATAATCTGTGACACTAGAAGGGTTATCACATTTAGCCACCAAAGTTAAGAAAGTATTGTTGATCTCCTTTAACATTCTAGATTTAGTAAAGAAGTTTTGAATAGCAACAACAAAGTCATCTCCAACAATAGACCAACAATACTTGAAAAAATGACTAGAAAAGCCATCAGGCCCTGGAGATTTGTTTGACCCAATAGAAGAAAGAGCAATAACAATTTCATCTCTAGAAACATCCCTTATAAGATCTGCAGCAGCTGAAGGACTAACTAGAGAACTGAAATTTAGATTATCAATAATATCACTATTACTAGTCTCAGTGCCTTTTTCATCAAATAAGTTGGAGTAGAAATCAATGTATTCACTAGCAATTGGCTCATCTTCATCAATAACTTCACCAGAATTAGAATTTAAAGTTCAAATATTATTCCTATATCTTCTTTCTTTGACAGAATTAAAGAAAAGAGAAGAATTAGAATCCCAAAGATCAAGCCATTGAACTCTAGATTTCTGTTTAAGCATAGATTCTTCATATTTAACTAGAGTAGCATATTTATGAACTACAATTCATTCATTCCTAGCAAGTTGAGGGCATAAAGGGGAATCTTGCAATTGCTTTTGAACATTCTGCATATCCTTTTTAGCTTCTAAGACTTTAGCAGACATATATTGGAATCTCTCTTTTTTCCATTGAATGATGATTTTCTTAAGTCTTCTTAATTTAGAAACAAGAACAAACATAGGGCTGCCAAGAACTTTAAGATGTCAATTGTTTTTAACTAACTCCATAAAGTCAGGTTCTTCAGTAATAAAATTGTAAAATCTAAATGGAGGGGGACCATGCTTTCTTTTCTCAAAGACCATAGAAATAGCTGGAGAATGATTAGAAATACCTTGAGTTAAGAAGTCAGCTTTAAAATCCTCAAAGAAATTTATCCACTCCAAGTTAACAAGCACTCTATCCAATTTAGAAGCAATTCTCCTAGGACATTGTTGTTGATTCCACCAAGTGAAAAAACAACCAGAATAATGGAGATCAAACAGACAAGTAGAATTAACACAATTTTGGAAATCATCCATTTGACTAGAATTAACCTCAGATCCTCCAAATTTGTCATGAGAGTAGAGAATAGAGTTAAAATCCTTCATTACCATCCAAGGTCTCTCATTAAAATCAGCGAAAGCAGTTAATTCATTCCAAAGAGCAACCCTCTGATTAGGATCATTGAAAGCATACACAACAGTTAGCACAAAATTAATCCCATTAGCAGAAGAGACATCAAGGAAAATATCCTGATAAGAAGTATGGAGAGTAGTGATAGAAACCTCCACAGGGTTCCAGCCAACCCAAATTCTACCATTATCATTATTCAAATAATTATCTAAAAACCTCCACCCGTGTTGGATATTATTTCTTATATTGTCTTTATTAGGATTGTTATTCTTAACATGAGTTTCAAGCAAACCCAAAATAGACAACTTATTTTGTCTAATTAACCTATTAACCTCCACTTGTTTAAGAGGATCATTTAACCCTCTTATATTCCAAGTATCAGTTTTAAACATTTTGGATAGGAGAGATGTTAGGTTTCTTCAATCTAATGACCTTTTTAGGATTAGTAGCTTTAACCTGCAGCCCTGAAGAAGTAGAAGTTGAGGTAGGGTGCTTAACATTAAAATGGGATCTTGCTGAAGGACCAGGAGGTACCTCATTGCCACCAGAAGAACTTGAACCTTTAGAGTTATTTACTTCATCTACATGGCCATTCAAATTTTGAGTAATATCCATCAAAACTCGAGACGAGTTTAACACCTCAAATTGATTATTGGTTTGTAGAGAGCCTTGTTGCACCACATTCTCCATAGGGCTGGGAAGTTCATCATCACTCATAGATATAAAAGAATCTGTTTCACTAGCATCAGTAATAGAAACCTCATCTTCATTTGAAGGATCTCTAGCTCTTTTAGGGACTTTAGATTGTTTTACTACCCACACCTCCTTAACTTGTTGTTTTTGCTTCTCAATAGCAACAACAACTTCCATAACTTTCTCCAATTTATACTTAGAACACCCATGTTGAGTATGACTAAAAACTTGGCAATGAGTACATTTAGAAGGATTCCAAGAATATTCAACATCCACAGAAAAACACTTTTCACCATCAATCAAAACTGGGATAGAAGTAGGATAATTAAACATAACATCTACTTCAACACAGATCCGTTCATAACTCATTCTCGACCTAGTTAAGGTTTGATTATCCATCATAATAGGTCTTCCCAGATAACTAGCAATACTACTCAGTCCATCAGTATCCCAAAAATGTAAAGGAACTTTCCTAAGATTAACCCAAATAGGAACTGATTTTAATTCAGCAATTTCACTCTCAATATCTGGATGCCAAGGTTGCACCAGAAAAAATTGATTTGAAATATATAAGTACCCATGTTCAAGGGCAGTAACCCTATTCTCATCATTATCAAAATCAAATATAAACGCAGATTCGCCATGAATAGTGAGAGATAAATTACCTTTAGACTTCCATACACGTTCAACTACCCTCTTCACCAGAGAATAAGCCTGACGTTTGCCAACAAAAATCCCAACAACCAGATTTTCACATCTCTTGATTTTAGAATCAAGATCAACACCCTTAACAGAAACCACACGTTCTCCGTTAACCAAATTAGTAGGAACAAACTTCATAGTAGCCTCCTGAGAAATATTCTTCTTCACAGGAAAAAGAGATGAAGACCAAGTTTTTGATGGAGCTACTGAAGGTGAATCAACTGCAGAAGAAGCACTAACAGTACCAGACAACGAAGGAAAATCATATCCATAAAACTCTCTCAAAGAAGAGCCAGCTACCCCATGAGAGATGGAAGATAGCGGCGGAAAGAGCGGTGGAGCCGACGACTCCATACCACCAGACGACGGAGATAAAAGCACAAAGCCCGAAAACAGTTAGATCGCACCACCAATAGAAAATCGCCCCACCCCACTGCTTCTCTCTCCTCACGTATAGTTTCACAGTGCTTTCTTTCTTTTCCAACTTGCTTGACGAGCTTAACTTGCCCCGTGTGTCCTCCTCTTGCACCGTGCATGTCCTAACGATTAATTGTTAGGATTGGCTCGACCAAAGCCGATTAGTTTTATGTTGAGATTAATAAGTTGTGGAATCTCCTTACAAATCACTTGAGACCTTTTCAAAATAAAAAATCCACACCCGATCGATCCCAAAAAGAAAAAAGCAGAAAAAAAAATAACCCACACCAGTTACCAAGTTAAGTTGGCGTGGTTAAAGAAAAAAAACAACGCATATATTGATACCTTTTTTTCTTTTCCCCGAACACACCTGTATTGATATCAATTACCATATCAATTATAATAGTCAAAACTATTATGATTTCACTTTGTCTATGTCTTGTAGATTACTAGACCTTAACCCGTGCCTTAACGACACGGGTCATGATGTTGGTTCATTTTTAATATATCGTATAATTTATGTCCTGAATACTTATCAACTCCTTATGATTTAATATGTGTTTGTCATAAAAATAGTTGAGATTTTCCTCTATTTTTTTCTTTAATATTTTACCGCCGAAGATTTGCTCAAACTAAAGAAATATAATCTTAACTTTCAGACACTTTTTTATTTAGGTTCATTGCTTATAATGAGATAATGCTCTACATGAATATGAAAGTTTAAATATATTTTGGAAATATGTCGTCAGCAACGCTCATCTCAGTGAAATCAACTAATCAATATCGTCCATAAAAGTCTCCACATGCTCCTATTTCGCTCCAGATGACTCATCTATCATGGTCATGTTGTTGATCCTCCAAATAGGCAGGGAATAGTTGTTTTTTTTTTGCATCGAACGAATGATACGAACTATCCAATGTGACATGATTTTTCTGTAATTTTTCAACACCCATTAGATAACAATGTTTAAAATGTGTACCCATTACCTTTTCGAATGGATTGTATATATGCGAACCTCTGCCATTAAATCTTAAACAAAGTATTGTGCCCAGCAATTCGTCTTGACGAAGGCTTTGGTAACTTCAAAAGTCTTGGACATTTTGTCACTTTCGTATGTTCCTACCTTCACTTTCAATACAATCTAGTAACACATTACCTCATAAAGAACCTTGAACACATATTGTACTCCCTGATCCTATTTCAAATTAATAGGTTGTCAATATATCCTTTACCAAAAGTTGACATATTCTACGTTGAATATTTATAAAAAAAAATTATGGTATTGTGGATCGTTGCTTTCTAAGATTGTAGTTTTCAAAATTAGCCTCTTCAAGTCCCACGGATTTCTAAGTTTATATATCTTGTTTGTTTTTAACATTTTAGTTAGCCATATTATGTTTGTTACTAACTTTAAACTTGATATCATCTTCTACTGTGAACTTTATGTGATTTCGGAATCGAAATAGTTATACCTCTTTCATTCATATCAAGTAATCCGTTGTATATGCCAACAATTCTTCAACAACAATTCCTTTCTTTTGCCGTTTTCGGACCATCAGTAGCCATTATTGTCAAACGCAATTTGTCTAATTTTTGTTGATGTTATGTATTTTCAATGTTCATTTTTCTAAAAAAAATTGATTGTGGAAAAACTAAAAAAAAACAAAAGTATTACATCGGGTCTAAGTTACTATATCCAAAATACTCCGGACACTGCTTCTGGTGCCTTGTTTCCTCAAATTCCTCGTTGCATTCTAGACAGTACATGCAACACCAATCATTTGAGAAGTGAGCTATTTGCGCAAGTGTGGTCAATGTATCCCTTTCATGTAAAAATAATAACAACACGTCAATTTTTTCAAGGCATCCAGTTGTAAATGGTATGAATCTAATATATTTGAATCATACCTCAATCTTAGATATCACCTTCTTCTCACATAACATAGCAATTGAGGAAGGACAAATCTTGACCAATCTTTACATAGGCAGAGTTAACCATACCATGTTTTGCAATTATCTTACGTAAAATTTATTATTAATCCATATTTTAGTCATCTCCTATCGAAGCCGGACTAATTAGTCCTAAAGAAAGTTCATCTTAATTTTTTGACCTTATCTCTTGACCAAATTGTTGAAGAATTCTCAGTCATGTTCTGCTTTGTGTGATCTACCCATCTGTGTCTACTCTACCTTCTAACCCAATGAATGAAACCTATACGTATTGATCCGTAATTTGATATTGTTGATTTGTCATCAAGAGGTCGCATGATTTGGGAATGTAAAATATAAAAAATATTCTATAAACATCGTAGGCGAAATTTAGATTTACGATTTAGAGTTTTTTATGATGATTTTGATCAACAAACATAATTTTCAAACAAATATTTTAGAATGCAAATACATTTTCCCGGTCAATAAGGTTTTATATCGGGAATTGAGTGAAAGTTGTTGTCTTTGTAGGTAGTAATGGCGAAACAACTCGACATTGATGGTGTTTCAGGAAAAAGAATGTAATAGTACTTGAGAGAGCGATAATGTTCTCTTACGCGGGTACACCAATTGCCATTATATAATACGGGTGATCGAACAGTCATGATCATATTGTCTTATACGTTCCGGTATCATCCTCGAAATATTTGGTTTTTGTCCTTATCAATCGTGCTAAAAACAACCAATTACATCTTTCACAATATAATGTTGCATGTTTTGTGAAGATTATTTTTTTACTTGGTCAGTAAAACTCACTAAAAAGCAAAAACTATTATTATACACTACTATTACCAACACCCACCACCATAAAAACCATCCACTGCCACTATTTATTCCACTAATAGTAATGTTACTGCTTCCACCATTCACAAACATCCGCCACCTCTTATATTAACCCTACTTCCACTACCATCATTAGAATTAATATAGTTTCTTTAAAATTATTTATTAGTAAAATTATGTATTTATGTTAGATTATTAAAGGGACATTTATTATAGAAATTTAATTAATCATTATGAACAATCAATGAAACACTAATTAATAAAACGTTTAAAAATGGTTAAGTTGAACAAACACCAGCGGTAAATGTATCTTTGCAAAGGACAAATCCTGACCACTCTTTACATAAACAAATCAATAATAAATAATTTCATATGTTCTGATCTTGATTCATGTCATTCATTTAGTTATTAAATAACATGGCAATTGATTGCACCCATTTTTTTTTAAATGGACATGTGTTTTATCGAGTTTATTTTAATATTAGAATGATCAACCATGTTTTATACTTTATAATATAACGTTATACATTTGTGGCATTACGAAATTAGCATAATATGTTTTTGTTGACCCGCCACCACCATAGAACCATATGAATCTACTTTTTTTATCCACCACCACTTAGTGGAGGAGCCAAGGGTTGACTAACCTGGCTCTAACCCCTTAAATTTTCAGTAACTACATAAATTTTTTAGTTTATTTTATAAATAGTACTTTTTCCATATATATTTATGGTTTAGTTCACCAAAGTTTACATGTTTCTTTAAAAAAAATAGGCCTCCTCAATGTCAATTTTTGACACCATCACTGCCGCCCATCCCATGTAGGTTGTTGGACGAAATTCTAATTTTCAATCACAAATGCCATGTATGAGGTTTAGATTGAACAAAATTTCTTCAATTGATTAGTTTCATTTTTTTTTTCCGTATATATATATTTTTTTGTATTGCAATCAATTTTATTTTAACATTAAAAAATCATGATTTATACGATATAGTACCAAAGATAACAGGGGTACCATTTGGGTGATCCTACTACGATCATGAAAATATTGTCTTGTATGATACCATCCCTGAAATATCACTACGGGAAAAATCATCATTGACGACCCTTTATTAGCGTTGTAGTACCCCTACGATAATGTTTTTTTATGCATTGTGTAGGTGGGGTATTGTAGAAAGTCCAAGCTTTTCTATAATACTTGACTAAGAGTTGTAAAGGGTGATGTGATTCAATGGTCAACAATATTTTGGCAAAGTTGTGATTCTCTTTCGATTTTTTTTGAAAGCCTAACACAACTCTTGCTTGTGTTGTAGGACTATTTTACACAACAAAGGATGCGTGTCGTAAAATATGTAACACAACACTTGTGTAAGTTATAGGACTATTTTACACAACAAAGGATGCGTATCGTAGAAATATGTAACACAACACTTGTATAAGTTGAAGGACTATCTTAGACAACCTAGGATGTGTATTGTAGAAATATGTAACAACTCTTAATACTATTATGAATAATATTTGCAAGACACTTGTTAGAGTTGTAGAATTATGTTGGACATCACCTAGTTATGTTGTAAAGACATTCTTTCATAACCTTTGGTTTGTGTAGTTGAAAATATGAAACACAACTCTTATTAGAAGTTGTGTGCATATATCTATATTGAAAAAAAATAATCATAGCTGAAACCAAATTTCCGAAAGTATTTCATATTAACATGCCAGTGTAACACATTTACATTCATTCAAGACATGCCACTCCAATTGCATTCCCTAGCAAACTTCAAATCACCTTGTATGAAAGTGTGTTGCGCAACAAAAGAAAAGTAAATGATAGATTCTTTGAACATGACTATAAAATATAATATAAATCGTAAAATGCATATATGGGCCTCAGCTACAAATGTGGCAGTAGCACACCCGTTCCAGTATGGTAGTCTGGGTTATACAACACCTTCAGTTCAGCTGCAAACATCAGCTTGTAATCACCATAGTTACCTTGTAATCATCTTTAACAGCTTCATTCTCCAAATCCCTGCATCTTGAACTCAAACTCTGAGAAACTCAGCACAGGCGATTTGTGCACCACTGCAATGTCATCTTCTGTAGCTTCACAACCACCTAGGTCATGGCAACAACTCACAGATAACCACATAAACTACCAGCAACTTGTATAGAGATTTAATGAGCAGGGACTTCCCAACCTACAATAAATGACAATTAACAGATTAAATATGGAACTAAAAAACACAAAAATCATGAAGAATTTCAGTTACTGCTTGAACAAGAACAATCATGATCCGTACTACCACTTGAACCTTAAATATAAGATAAGACGCAATAAAAGATGACATCGACCCATAAAGAAACACACAATTTTCTACAGAAACCCGATGCACAACTAGCCTTGAGCCAGTATATGCCCTCCCTGGTAGTTTCGTTGGATCTGGTATAAAAATGCATCCAACAGGGCAGCTATAACTACAAGTATCCAATGTTTATAACTTGCAATCCTAATTTCACTATACCATAGCGCCGCCGTTATTGGCTCAGACGCTCATCCAAAAGAAAAAATTCGGATTCAAACACTAATAACAGTGCAACCATATGGATTGAATTTCATGTGACAAAGGGTTAAGTTGTTGGTACCTTGGATGGCCATGTAGAACATTCAAAGACTCCGTGCCAATTTTTGCTACAGATTATCAAAGTGAGAATGGAGCCACCACATGTCATGAAATGAAATATTCATTGGAAGAAGAAAATACAGGAAAGGTGCACTCTTAGTTACCTGGATCAGCAAGCTTGCCTCCCCAGTGACATCAACTCGAACCAGAGTTATGGTTGAATGTTTGTTAAATGTGAAAGTTCAGTCTAGATGTTTAGAAAAGTCTAGAGTTGGCTAGAGTTCACATGCATCTAGAATAGTCAAGAGAAAGTAATATATGTTGTTGTAACTTGTGTTTTATCCTAAAACAAAAAACTAGAATGCTGTAAAGGTCAGTCAAAATACTCGTAAAGAAGAAAACTCTAGAAAATTTCCAGGTCGGTAAACAAAGCCTATAAATAGGCAGCTGTAATATCGTTTGTATTTGAACAAAATCGTCTAATATACTAGGAGCTCTATGTGAAAAGTTCTAACTATATGCTCATACATCTCCATAGTATCATCAACTGTCAAAAATTCAACATTTTCAGATCAAGATTAGATAAAAATGCTTAGAATCCTAATAACTGCTGATAGCCGCTTTATTTTTCGTCTTTTTGAAGAAGACTAAAAACAACTCCAAACGCACCTAGAACTCCCATTAAAACCAGTACCCATGCAGCTGTGATTAGATTCCAAAACTAAAATCTCTCCATCAGATATCTTGAAAGAACCATGTTGAGGATAACAAGTGGACAACCCATTTCTCATATATAAAGCCTGGAAGTTTGGATTAAAAAGACTAACAAGCACACATCAAATTGAAACCACACCAACAGAAATTCACAGAGAAAATTGAAGCTACGACTCAGAATCAAATTCTTAAACATATAGAAACTTCAGTTTTTTACAACCATATTGATCTCATAATCATGAAAGACACAAGTTAAAACCCTCAAGTCCAACCACTAATAAGCAAGTATTAGGCCAAATATATTACCATTCAGATGAGAGTAAAAAGACTTAAAGATGGTTAGGTTCAACAAATTAGTTGAATTAAAAGAAAAATTAAATACCAATTTAGTAGATTTCCTCGACCAAGCCTGCTGGTACATCTTTAACTTTTCCTAGCTACTTTGGAAGGTCGTCCCGTGTCATTTTGTTTATGATGGGTCTGCATACAAATTAGTTGAATTAAAAGGTGACTATCAGGTCTACCCAGATTGTATCAATAAATTCTGATTTCATTAACTATCAGCAGACTACAGATAGAAACAACTTTACCATGATGAGAACATCCAACACCAAACCAAGAATCTGGGTTTTGATCACCCTCATCCTTCTTTCCTAACTCTAAGTAAAGGTCACGCACATACTGCAGTGCTTCATCCTTCACATACTTAGGTTCAAACTTAGGCGGACCTCGCCACTTTGAAACAGGATTGCAAGTAACAACCACATCTGTCTCTGAGTACGGATCCACAAGTACTTCAGATGATTATTTATCCTTAAGCCATTTCCTGAAATTAAAAAAAAAAAAAAAAAAAAAACAAGAATCAATAAAAAAAAAAAAAAAGGCAAAGGTCCTGGAGATGAATCTTTATGCTACGCCAGACCACTAGATACAACTTTAAGAGGGTATTACAACTTGATGAAGAAATATCCAGAACTGGACTTGGTCATAAACAAAGATGTCATTACTTGTGGTTTTTCTTGATCTCTATCGTGTTGGAAATGAATGTGTCCTCCAAGAGTTTCTGTCTCTCCATACTGCAGTGTGACCTCAGCAACCTCACTCCAAGGCCACATCAAACTAGATAAAACGACTCAGGTTCCTTCTAATGACTAGTTTCATGCTAATGACTTGCTCATCAATGGGAGGCAATCTTGACCTGGGTACTACAATAACAGCAACAAACAACAATTGTACGACAACAATTAATCAAAATCCAAGAACACATTCTATATCGTAAATCCTATAGTTAATAAATTGATACCTCATCTGCAATACCTTGTCGGATTCTACTGTACAGATGCCTGAATCTGATTCTCCTTTTCCTACCAAACCTTCCATCTCCTCAATTCCTCCTCCAATTTCTTCTTCCCTCTTTTCCACCTTCTCAATCCCCTTATCTATATCCTCTCCTCCACTTTGTTCACCTGTTTACACCAACAATTATAGAATCAACATACAAAACTTACAAATCCAAAATTAAATTTCTATAATCAAAATCAACCAAATCAGAAAGAGAGAATCAATTCAAAGAGTTGACCTTATTCATTATATTTTCTAGCAACACCACTGCCTTTTTCTTCTTCTTAGGTATTCTGCAATACTACTTATAACTCACACAACATCACATTCTGGAGCTGAATCTGTCCTAACCATACATCTAATTCACTCCATTTGAGTTTCAGAAACTTCATCCTACCCTCGTTCTTGAGCTCATGACAGATGCACCTTCTCAGCAGCTGTATCTTCTTCATCTTCTGTTCTTGACTGAACATATATGAAACCCCATCGATCTCAACTCCAAGACAATCATTTTCCCCATCAAACCCTAGATTTTCTATTCTTGGATACAACAACAATCAAATTGAGAGAAACCCCCAATTTATTCCCAAACCCTCACTCCTGAAATTCTCAAATTCTTCTCCTCTGATTCTTCACCATTGGAGTTAAAATCAGTTACAAGTTTAAAATTCTTCTCCTCTGAAATCCCCCAAAGATTTCAACGTAATTCAAACCAAATCAGATACGAGAAATCCCTAATTCCAACTCAATCAAAAACCAAAACCAATTAAAATAAAAAAATCCCCTAAAATTTCAACCTAATCTCGAAAAACGAATTACCCATCAACAATTTTAAAACAAATCCTTAGCTGAAAAAGGAGGAAAAAAACAATCTTCAAAATTCTAAACTCCTCAGATCATCATTGGAGTTAAAATCAGTTACAAGTTTAACTATATAATAGCAAATAAAGATAGATCTCAGTAAACATCGAAATAACAATGAATCATACTTTCTTGATGATACTGAAGTTTAAAGAGAGTTAAAAAGAGTGATTTCGTGTTACTGGTTTGGTTGAAAGGGAGAGAGAGACATGTAGGGGGGTGAGTTGTTAGTGTAAGAAACGGGATCTAGTTTAGCAAAATATGCAGGAGAAGAGGAAATGGAGATGGGATAGAGAAAGGAGGCAGAGAGATAGATTTAGGGTGTCTTCAATTTCCTGTTTCAATCGAACAAAAATTAGGGTTTTTTCTGCAAGGGAAAAGTTATGAGAGATTAGAGAGAAAGAGATGAGCGAAAAGAGGGAAGAGAAGTGAGAAAAGTGAGAGATGAACGGTGGAGATTTAGTTAAGGAATTTCATACGGATTAGGGATATTTTTGGACGGTAGAGATTTGACTAGGGATTATCATACGGATCAAGGAAATTATGTTCATTTTGTGTTAATACGAACTCATGTATTCGGTTCTATTATCAACATTCGACACGAAACAAATTCCAAAAAAAATATTAATAAATTTATGACATTGATATCGACATTCTGATGTAAAAAAATCCAAAAAATGTATAAGAATGAATCGGGAAAATAAAAATGAATTCGATAATTGGTGTGTTTTTTTGTGTTTTTGTGCTTTATCTTTGTGTTTCCGGTTTGAATTTCGACTAGTCACATAAGTCATGAAGTAATTTGGACTTGTCATATAGGTCATAAAGTATCTTTAGTATATGATACATCATCGAAAACGATAAATATGAAGCTCAGTGTTGATTCCAACTTCAAATGTGGTATAACGACAAACAAACTATGAACCGAGAGGGTTCAGACTTCAAACTTAGCAGGATATATTATCGAAAACGATAAATATGAAGCTCAGTGTTGATTCCAACTTCAAATATGGTATAACGACAAATAAACTATGAAACATGAAGCTCCGAGAGGGTTCAGACTTCAAACTTAGCAGGATATATCATCGAAAACGATAAATATGAAGCTCAGTGTTGATTCCAACTTCAAATATGGTATAACGACAAACAAACCATGAACCGAGAAGCTCCGAGAGGGTTTAGACTTCAAACTTAGCAGGATATATCATCGAAAACGATAAATATGAAGCTCAGTGTTGATTCCAGCTTCAAATATGGTATAACGACTCCGAGATTGAAACCTGGACGCTAGTTGACTACTTCAAGTCGGAAACTTCGTCAGAACGATGAATTCGTTCATTTAGAGGTAAGATTCCTTCATAATATTCTTCAAAACCTTAAAAAACCCTATTGTGGAATATTGTATGCGTACCTTGGCTCCGATATTGAAACCTGGCTACGAGTTGACTACTCTAAGTCAGAAACTTGGTAAGAACGACGAATCCATCCACTTACAGGTAAGATTCCTTCGGAATATTGTATGAAACCCTAAACAAACCCTATTTTTTCATATTGTATGCATAGAAGGCTCCGAGATCGAAACATGGCCGCGAGTGGACTACTCTAAGTCAGAAACTTGGTAAGAACGATAAGATTCCTTTGGAATATTCTCTGAAACCTTAAACAGACCATAGCTATTCTGCATATTGTATGCATACCCTGGCCCCGAGATCGAAACCTGGCCGTGAGTGGACTACTATAAGTTGGAAACTTCGTAAGAACGATGAATCCATCCATTTACATGTAAGATTCATTTGGAGTATTCCCCGAAACAATAAACAAAACCTATTCTGGCATATGGTATGTATACCCTGTCTCTGAGATCGAACCTAGACATGAGTGGACTATTATAAGTCGGAAACTTGGTAAGAACGACGAATCCATACACTTACGGGTAAGATTCCTTCGGAATATTCTACTAAACCTTAAACAAACCCTATTTCTGCATATTGTATGCATACCAGGCATATGAAATTTATCAGATTTGAACGTCACAGGTTCAAAGATTACTAGAGTTGGACCTGAGTTTCTCATTCGGGTGAACTGAAGATGAAATTTATCAGATTTGAACATCACAGGTTCAAAGATTACTAGAGTTCGACCTGAGTTTCTCATTCGGATGAACTGAAAATGAAATTTATCAGATTTGAACATCACAGGTTCAAAGATTACTAGAGTTGGACCTGAGTTTCTCATTCGGATGAACTGAAGATGAAATTTATCATATTTGAACATGACAGGCTCAAAGATTACTAGAGTTTGACCTGGGTTTCTCATTCGGATGAACTGAAGATGAAATTTATCAGATTTGAACATCACAGGTTAGAAGATTACTAGAGTTCGACCTGGGTTTCTCATTCGGATGAATTGAAAATGAAATTTATCATATTTGAATATTGCAGGTTCAAAGATTACTAAAGTTGGACATGGGTTTCTCATTCTGGCATATTATATGCATACCTTGGCTCCGAGATCGAAACCTGGACGTCAGTGGACTACTATAAGTCGGAAACTTGGTAAGAACGATGAATTCATCCATTTACATGTAAGATTCCTACGGAATATTATCCGAAAACTTAAAAAAATCATATTATATCATATTGTATGCATATCATGGCTCTGAGGTCGAAACCTGTCCGTGACTGGACCCCTATAAGCCGAAAACTTAGTAAGAACGTTGAGTCCATCCATTTACATGTAAGATTCCTTCGGAATATTCCCCGAAACTTTAAACAAACCCTATTTTGGCATACTGTATGCATAACCTGACTCTGAGATTGAAACCTGGCCCTGAGTGGACCATTATAAGCCGGAAACTTAGTAAGAACGATGAATCCATCCATTTACAGGTAAGATTCCTTCGGAATATTCTCCAAAACCTTAAACAAACCCTATTCTTGTATATTGTATGCATATCATGGCTCCGAGGTCGATACCTGGCCGTGACTGGACCCCTATAAGCAGAAAACTTGGTAAGAACGACGAATCCATCCATTTACAGGTAAGATTCCTTCGGAATATTCTACGAAACCTTAAACAAACCCTATTTCTACATACTGTATGCATACCTTGAACAAAGATTACTAGAGTTGGACCTGAGTTTCTCATTCGGATGAACTGAATATGAAATTTATAGGATTTGAACATCACGGGTTCAAAGATTACTAGAGTTGGACCTGAGTTTCTCATTCGGGTGAACTGAAGATGAAATTTATCAGATTTGAACATCACGGGTTCAAAGATTACTAGATTTCGATCTGAGTTTCTCATTCGGGTGAACTGAAGATGAAATTTATCAGATTTGAACATCACAGGTTGAAAGATTACTAGATTTCGATCTGAGTTTCTATTCGGATGAAACCAATATGAAATTTATCAGATTTGAACATTACCGGTTCAAAGATTACTAGAGTTCGACCTGAGTTTCTCATTCGGGTGAACCGAAGATGAAATTTATCAGATTTGGTGCAATAAATATTATGGAGACTACCAAAATGACTAGACTACCCTTATTGGAAATAGGTAAAATAAATATTACAAAATGTGAAAATGACCATATTACCCTTAATGGAAATAAGTGCAATAAATATTATGGTGACTATGAAAAATGACAAGACTACCCTTATCTGAAATAGGTAAAGTAAATATTATAGAATGTGAAAATAACGATATTACCCTTAATGGAAATAAGTGCAATAAATATTATCGAAACTTTAATAATGGTCAGACTACCGTTATCAGAAATAAGTAATATAAATATTACAGACTTTGAAAATGACCATATTACCCTTGATGGAAATAAGTGCAATAAATATTATGGAGACTTTGAAAATGACCAGACTACCCTTATTGGAAATAAGTAAAGTAAATATTATAAAATATGAAAATGACCATATTACCCTAATGTAAATAAGTCCAATAAATATTATGGAGACTGTGAAAAATGACAAGACTACCCTTATCGGAAATAGGTAAAGTAAATATTTCAGAATGTGAAAATGACCATATTACCCTTGATGGAAATAAGTGCAATAAACATTATGGAGAATGTGAAAATGACCAGACTACCCTAATTGGAAATAAGTAATTTTCAGAGAAGGATTCGCGTTGTTTGCGGCTCAGTCACTTGAGCATTATATTTTGTTTTACAACACTTATGAAGGGTTGTCATAAAGTTAGTGTATAATTAGCGTATTAAAGAACCACAAACTCAACAGAACATGTTATAGTGTAGGATGGTTAGTGGTGTAGACTTCCACGCTTGAGGCTCAGGATCGAATCGCCCAACCTTATTTTTTCCAACATTATATATTTTTACTTCAACAACACTTATAAGTGTTGCTGTAGCTTTCTATTTAAAAAAAGAAAAAAAAAATCAAAACTTGTGAACTGAAAGGGTGGTTGATGAGTTAGACTTCCATGCAGTTTGTTTATGTTCGAATCTCATCTCTAACATATTTTTCATTATCATATTTTTGTGTACTTCAACAACACTTATAAGTGTTGTTGTAGGTTTCTATTTTAAAAAAAGAATAAAAAATCAAAACTTGTGAACTGAAAGGGTGGTTGATGAGCTAGACTTCCATGTAGTAGGTTCATGTTCGAATCTCTCCTCTAACATATTTTTCATTATCATATTTTTGTGTTCTTCAACAACGCTTGTGAGTATTGTGATAGGCTAAGTTACTACATATATGGAACAACATTGTTATAGCTAAATGTTGTCACAACTGTTTTGCTTAAGGAGTTGTCGTTTGTTTTCCTAGCGCAACCCCTTGTTTCGTAAGTGTTGGCAGTGATGATATACGACAACTCTTCCTTTGAAACCAGTTGTAAAACATAGGACTTTCTACAATACTTAGAGAAGCGTTGCAAATCTCCAGTTGTAGATGTATATTTTTCCTGTAGTGTATATGGTACCTTCCTTTATCAAAAGTGTTAAAAACAACCAACCACATCTTCCACACTATGATGTTATCGATATTTTAACGACAACATAAAATTAATATTGTCCATCACTACTCACCAGCATTCACCGTCACTACTTCTTCCACCACAAACCAGGGGCGGAGCCAGGATTTTGAGGAGAGAGGGAGAAAAATTATTGGCAAGTTGGATACATGTGCAAATTGGACTTTGTATCCCATCTTACGATAAAAGAACAAAAATAAATATAATTTTGCTTGGCTCTGCCCTTAACCACCACTAATCTTTCGGCCTCCACCTCTTCTACTACTCATTGTTACAGAAAATGTCTATTGATATTATTTATCAAAATAACTTATTAATAGAAATAAATATTATAATTAACTAAGAAAACATTTATAATTAAAAAATGATTAGTCATTTATTATGAGCAATTAGTGAAACACTAATTAATAAAACACTTTACAATGAATAGATTATTTATTATATACAATTAGTGAAACACTAATTAATAAAGCAATTATGGTATTTAAGTTGAACAAACCACCACTGTTGATTTATCTTTTCTATCAATTCCAACTAAGGTGGAACACTGGTTAGAGGCCACTCTTATGACACAATAGGTCATAAGTTCAAACCTCTCCGTTATAATTTTTGAAATTTCATATCTTGACTTGAGTATTTATTTTTCATTCATAATATTGGAATTAATTCCATGCATGCGAGTTGTAAGGGGTGGTCAAGAGAACCACAACCCTTGATTTATCTCTTGTGAGGACAAATCCTGACCACCACTAACACAGGCAAACTTAGCCAAGCTTTGTTTTGTATCTTAGATTTTTACTTAGGGCTTATTAGGGCCTGAAGTAGCCAGTTAGATTGTCCATGAATCCTTCCCTATTTCCATTTGTTTTCCCTAAAGATGAGCGGTCACCACAATATTAGGGATTGAAGTGGCCAGCTTGACTTTTTCCGTCGGCGGATCCTTCACTAGATTCATATAATAATCTCCACTTTTTTTTTCTAGAGACGTTTTTCCTAGACCATTTGTTTTTCATAGAGAAGTTTGTCAAGACACCAGTACTCCTGATGATCTGGCTTCCTTTGAGGAGCATACTCTACTGATGAGGCCTCTGGTTACCCTAAAGTTCCCTGTTGCATCACATAATATAAGTCAATTCATTGTTATATGATTAGGGATGTACATGGGCCGGTACAGTCCGGGTTTCCTCAGAACCCGGTATATGTACCTCCTAGTAGATGGTTCCATATACTGAGTACCTGTACCTATACCTATGCTGGTACTTGTACTTGTACCTTGTTTTTACTTGATTCAAGTAGTCACAATAACATTGAGATGAACCCCAAAGTCTCTAACAACTCCGAATCCTTTCTTTTTTCTCCGCAGTCATTTCCTAACATAAGTAATTCAATTATTCTGCTACTGCAAAAACTTCATTCAATCTTCATATCACCACCAGAACTCACTATGCGAGAATTAATCATTTTCGCCAGACCAGATATGTCAATAATAGAGATTATTGACAGACCCTGCCTGTCAGACAGCCTGTCATTATTTAAGATGTCAAAAACCTTAAATGATGGTAAACTACTGTCAATAATGATCAACGCTAAACGACGAACATTAACTGTCAAAAATTATTGATGGGCTTTACTTGTCAATAAATTCAAATATTGAATTGCTAGTATTCATTTTCAATCCTATACAAAGTTTTTTCACATTGCTTTAATTGTAAATAAAAGTCATCTAGGAAACTAAGAACATTTTAAATTCAAAACAAATCATCATATATTATAAAAACCCTACCCAATCTCAGGAGTATTTTGTTCAAGTAACATAAAAAAAAGGAGACAACATTCAAAAAAAGAAAAGACAACCGAAGACAACAGATGTCTCAAGCAGCTGCGATGATGGTATCCTTCAGTCAGTTCTTCTCTTTCTTCGACTCGGTGAGTTGATCCTCAGCACTGCAATTATCTGCGAGAGAGGATAAACCCCTGTCATCCAAGAAAATGACATTCCCGTAACTCAATCAAACCCTTCTAGACCAGGAAATAGGAGATGCTCCATTGGTAAATACCTTTCAGGTTGCTCTTGCTTCATGATACCCAGTGCCTGATTTTGTTGAAAATCCATACTAAACAAACAAAAATTGAAAGAATACAATGCACAATAACATACAACCAAATACTAACATACAACCAAAGACTTACGACATTCAGTTAGCGCTTTTCAACTGCCCAAATGTATTCTGAGAATGACATAACAAGAGAAAAATATTCAAGTTACTACGACAAGTAGACAACTAAGTGTTTGTTCTTCGATACCCATAGGATGTGAACATAAAGAACATCCACAGTTCTTTAAGTTGTGATACCAGAGAAACTCTATCTCCATACGTAAGTAAGCTATGTTCATCTTCATATGTAACCCCAATTCAGAATATAATAGAAACTTAACATTTAGTATGTGTTTGATGAAATAGGCCAATTAGGGGGAATTGGAGAAAATCAACACTATCATATTTTCATAATGGGTATCAATTAAGACCAATTCATAAGAATCTATGAGTTACGTCCATCCATCCCCTAAATTAGAGCAAGCTAAATAAAACTTGTTAAACTCAGTATGTGAAATTGGGGAAGAACAACGTACATACCAGTAATGGCCAATTGGACCAACAAATCCAAAACTAAACCCACTTGTGGTAGCTGCTCTTTTACAAATCCAAAACCAAACCTACTTTTGGTGCTTTCTAAGTTCATCACTTTTCATCTTTCATTGAAAATTGCAGACCTACATAAACGCGATAAAGGTAATGAAGTGCATAAGATATTTCACCTCTTCATGTTTTCTTCTCAGGCTTTTGCTAATGTTCCCATCGTTTTCTCTTATTAGTCCCTCATTCTGTAGTAAGATGAAACTAGGCCATAATCCTCTTCTAGTTATATAACATTGAACTCTCATCAACCTGCAAAGAAACCAAGATCTTCACTATACCTTTTTCTTTATCAATCAACAAAAAAGCAGGAACAAGAAACAAGATTATACTAGCTATACCATAAACTGAAGACAAAGCTATACTAGCATGTATGTGCAAATTTGAATTAATGATAAAGATCCGTGCACATTTGAACTAATAACAAATTATGTTATGATTAAGTAGAACAAAGAAGTTATATGGGTAAACCAGTTAAGGCAAGATATGCGTTCACAGAGGATATCATCATGACAAGGTTTTAATGTGCACATACATGCTAGTATATCTTTGAATTAATAATTTCAGCGAAACTCTTATTCAATGGACATCGGACCTGTAATAGTAAGCAAGTCAAAAACAGAAACATGCCATCTTCTATTGAATATCAAGTGGAATCCGATCTGCTTCTTCGTATAATGCAAATACAAACTTACACACCTAATAAACAGTTAGAGCATGTATCAGATTATGCTCAAAGGGTCTAAGAAACTGACCATTTTCTTCCTAATCTTCTCTTCTTTAGCGTCCACGAACTTCTGAGGTACACCACAAACATTCTGCTCATCCATAAACTGATTTCCACTGCTCTTGCCATTATTTGTTTCCAGAAACCTAGTAAGTTGGATTTGTACCACTAATTACCGGACCCATACAAACAAAAACACAATCATCAATGTCAAACCAGAACAACTTCCCAAAATTACCTCAAAAAGAAAATATGTAACAAATATACCATTCTATATGATAGTGGATATACAACATTAACATATGAGTACAGGTAGCGATACTTAGCTTCTTATTAAGCTGCTGTAAGTTATGTTGAAGTTGTCCCATCTGTAGTAGCTCTACAACTTTACGATCACTTACATTCAAAAAAAAAAAAAACACAGACCAATAACTTATAATCAATGACTTACATCATCCACAGTAGCACAATTTTGCTAATGGGCAATGGACTATAGAATTGAAAAAATTGATTATTTTTTGTAATCAAACCCATTTAATGGTATTCCAATTGAAAAGATTCTTCAGAACCTACACTGGACAATGGACTTCGTTCATTAGCTATCCATAGTTGAAAGTTAGAATCATTCAGACTGTTTTGAAGCTTCACAGGACAGCTAAAGAGTTCGGATACTCACCATTATCAAACATATATAAACAGAATTAATAACTTCCAGAGCATAAAAACAGTACGGTAGATGCTTATAAATGAAGGCATTAGACATGTAAAACTTAAGGCAAGATATTCATTCACAGAGGATATCATCGTTTCTGTTAAATATAACTTTGAGTGAACCTTATCAAAAATACAATTACATGAGTTCCATACAACTTCAGATGCATAAGGTATTCATTCAATAACAAATTGTCAAGCACCGTAATACATTTATTATGTAAAAGATTGAACGAATATAAAATTCTAAGATTTGAAATAGCTCTTGTTAGGAAATATTGGAGGGGTAATATAGATTGACATCCACCAATTATAAATCTGAAATAAATTTGTAAATCATGATCAAACGATTACAAAGATCAGTTGAATCACATTGATAAAACCTAAATCTCGATGATAAAATTTCTCGAACTTGTTGGAATATTTTCAACCGCGCTACGAAGGGGGGTCCTGTTGGTGGGGGTCTAGGGGTCAACTCCCCCGGAAGAATTTTTTGATACGCAAGTGTTTGGACAGTTAAAATCGTTTTCAAAAAAATAATTCAAATCCAACAGACACCATTAATGTCTGTTGATGAAGAGACCTGACGTTTCGCATTGAAGAGAAACTTGTCTGTTTCAACAGACGTAAAAAAACCCTATAAATAGCATCTCCCAGAGTCGTTTTCAATCATCAAAAAAAACTATCTTCTGTTCTTCTTTCTTACAAAAGCATCATCAGAAACTTATTTACATGTGTTCTTGATTGGGTCAAGGGGTGCAAACCTTGAATCCAATTTTCGGTTGTAGGGCTTTCACTGTATCCTGAAGGCAGTATTTCACATACCTGTTGCAATCGCCAATTCGTTGGGAGGGTAGAAATATTTGTCTAAAAGAAATCACCAGAGCCTTGAAAGTTTTGAGTACAACCACAAAAGATTTCTGTCATTCATCTCCATTGCAGCCCGGTAATTTTTTCCAACGGAACTTTGGTTCAAAATGATAAGAATCATAACAATTCAATAGATAGAAACACCGATAGTGAATCAGATAAGAATTCAAAGTGAAATCAAAGTTTTTAGGTTTTGAAAACCTTAAAATTCTGAAAATTATTTCTGAAACCGATATTTAAAGCTCACAATCGAATCAAAAAAAAAATATGAAGAAATTAAACCCTAGGTCGAGTGAGCAACTTACATCATGAATAAGATCCAGCGAGATTTTTTCGAGACATAACAAGTGAAATAGGAGGTGGTTGTTGTTGGTGGTGGTGGTGGTGGAGAGAGAGAAGAAAAGAAAAGAAGAATCTCAAGGAGATTTGTTTCTTAATGAAATGATAAAGTGGGAGCGGTAATAATACACACCTATCAAAAATACTAGCGGAAAAGTAGTTAGTATGGGTTATACTAGTTTGATAGCATCGGCCCGTCAAAGATGCTGCGATAGATCATACATGTCAATTACAGCTAAGTGCTCCTGTTAAATGTAGTCTATGTTGGCGTAGTGACTCATTCTCAGTTCAATTTCTTCTCTTAATCTTCAGAAGCATCATCTTCTCAATATCCATCTCTGTTGACACAACTACCAACTACAGACTCAAACTGCAAAACTCATTCTTCTTCTTTCTGAATCACATCAAACACCCATTTTCATTTTAATATAGACTTCAATTCGGAATCCTCAATCAGACAACCACATATCAATTGAGCCAGTTGTTGATAGTGGTTTTTAGTTTAGGGTTACAATCGTAAAACACTAAACCCTAGCAGACAGTGACGTCACAACATTTAAAGTAACAAGCATTTACTAGGCACATTTACTGAAACCTTTAATGTGTCTCTAAAATAATTACCGGGGTATCTTTTTTCAAATTAGGGTTACGACAAGCCAAACCCTAATTCCACGTGTGCCAATGGAACATCATGCCAGCCACACTGACCATGCCAAAGCATTCCAACCATGCTAGCTGCACCTCTGTACCAATGGAAAATCATGCCAGCCACACCGACCGTGCCAAGGCAGGCCAACCATGCTAGCCTCACCTCTGTGCCAATGACAAATCATGCCATCCACACCGACCATGCCAAAGCATGCCAACCATGCTAGCCGCACCTTTGTGCCACTGGAAAATCATGCCTGCCACACCGACCGCGCCAAGACATGCCAACCATGCTAGCCGCACCTCTGTTCCAATGGAAAATCATGCAACCCACACCGACCGCGCCAAGGCATGCCAACCGTGCTAGCCACACCTCTGTGCCAATGGAAAATCATGCCAGCCATACCGACCGCGCCAAAGCATGCCAACCATGTTAGACGCACCTTTGTGCCAATGGAAAATCATGCCATCCACACTGACCGCGCCAAAGCATGCCAACCATGCTAGATGCACCTCCTTGCTAATGGGAAATCATGCTTTCCACACCTACCGCGCCATGCCAAACGCACCTCGCCATGGCCCCATGCCGCGCCAACATACTGGCCTTCACTACGCGACTATCAAAACGAAGCAACAATCAACGGTTGCCCTTCAATCCCAAGGGAAAATCATGTCCGTCTAAGGTTACCAAATGAACTTTGCCCCTAAAACCCTAGCTTGGTTACGCTCCTAGCCCAAGCTAGTCACGCCATCCGCCTATGGCAAAACCCTTGGCCCTACATGCCAATCCAAAGCCGCACCTAGCCCAAGCTAGCTGCGCCATGACAAACGCACTCTTCCTTGGCCCTAGCTATGCTAGTCACACCATGCCAAGCCAAACTCCATTGCCTTGACCCTAATCACGCCATGCGCCTATGGAAAACCCTTGGCCCCGCATGCCAAGCCAAAACCGCACCTAGCCCAAGCTAGTCACGCCATGCGCCTATGGAAAACCCTTGGCCCCACATGCCAATCCAAAACCGCACCTAGCCCAAGCTAGCCGTGCCATGCCAAACGTACTCTGACTTGGCCCTAGCTATGCTAGTCACACCATGCCAAGCCAAACACCCTTGCCTAGGCCCTAGCCACCCCATGCGCCTATGGTAAACCCTTGGCCCCACATGCCAAGCCAAACCAAACCTAGACAAGCTAGCCGCGCCATGCCAAACGCACTTTGCCTTGGCCCTAGCCATTCTAGTCACATCATGCCAAGCCAAACGCCCTTTCCTTGGCCCTAACCACACCATACGCCCAAGGCGAACCCTTGACCGCACATGCCAAGCCTAACCTAGCCGCGCCACCTTGTTGGCCCTCAATACGCGGCTACCAAAAGAAAGACGTACGATAATCAACGATTTCCCTTCAATCCCAGGAGCAAATCCTAGCCATCCACGGTACCAGACGACACATGGTAACCTTTGGCCCGAAAACCTAAGTTTGGCCATGCCAACCTAGCCGCGCCACCATACTGGCCTTCCCTACGCGGCTACCAAAACGAAGGCGTGCAACAGTCAACGGTTTCCCTTCAATTCCAGGAACAAATCCTAGCCATCCAAGGTTACCATACGACACATGGTAACCTTTGGACCGAAAACCTAAGTTTGGCCATGCTATGACATGCCAACGACATGCCAACCTAGCCATGCCACCATACTGGCCTTCCCTACGCGGCTACCAAAAAAAAGGCGTGCAATAATCAACGGTTTCCCCTCCTCTCAAGATACGAAATCTCGACCTTCGAAGGTCACCAGGCTAGCAAGTCTCCCTAGATCGACTTGCCAAGCCACAAAAACATTCGAGACATCAACACAAACTAGGGGATGATCATTAGGGTATTGGTTTGATGGTCTATAGCATGCGGCATACACAAATGCCCATTTCAAGATAGTGCAATAAGAATAAGACAGTTAGTAAATGCAAGAAGCAACGGTGAAACGCTCTTTAATTATGGAACATCAATTCTATCAAATTCCATCAATACCAGGTGTTACCACCTCTTCCCATTTAACTCATTTGTTTTCTTTTCTTATGAGGCCAGAGTATGTTTCTTTTTAAACTTGTATAAATAGGCTTACCTATTTCTACCAGAGACACAAGTTTTTGGTTAGGGAAAAATACCACACTCAGAAAGGCAACTCTTGCTAGCTTTCTCAATGCTTTCACCTTCTGATACAAGTCAAGTACTACTCTTCCAGAATTATTCTGGTCTCAACACTCTCTTCGCTTCCCTCCCTAAACCAACCCTTCTCCTCCACTTTGTGACCGAAGCAAGTCTGGAACGGCCATTTCTTGGTTTAGGCCGAACTTGTACAGATTGATCCCTCGAATCTAAAGTACTCCCTTGCAGAATATTGTTTAGGGTTTAAATTGTTTCTCACTTTCACACCCGCAATTACCCAAATCATCAAAAACTGTTTTCACCTATAAACAATTGGCGACCACAGCGGGAGGTTCGATCTTTCGGTTACAATGTCAATTTTTAACCTTCGATCTCATTCTTCGACCTAGATGTCAAGATGGAAGAGGAAGGCGATCCACTCTGACTCAGATACTCGACGGCTCGATTATCAGTCATGACACGCCGAGGGATGACTGGGGACTTTTCAGATGATCAGTCATGACACGACAATGGATGACTGGGGACTTCCCAGAGGTTAAAAGCAAAACGATCTGCCCGATGGTCAATGGCGCAGTTATCAGATAACTCAGCAACGACTCAGAAGACTAGGGACTTCCCATGACCATGTTTCTCAAAAAAAAATAAAAAAAATAATCTTGGTCCTACACTTGGAAAGTTTATTCTCATCAGAAGACTTGAGAAACCGAGTAAGTCCTATCTAGACAAAAATATGTGGTTTGCCTTTTCAAGTTCTGATAAAACCTATAGCCATGTTTCATCCCATGTCTTCTACCAACACACAGTTCCATGGTTTTCCTAGGATGGCTGCATCACTTCATTCATAGATAAAGACATTTCCTTTCTAAACACTTCATTCAATAAGAATATATAATCCAAAAATCGTCAAGGTAGCACTTATATATTAACCCGAGAAAATCAGAAAATCAAAAACCAAAAACCAGGCATCTCATTTTGCCTTTCAAAAAAAAAAAAACCTGAAGATAAGATGTCCAAAAGATAGATATATATTCAAGGGAAGTTTTCCAACAGCGGATTGCTCCTTTTGGCAAAGGACTCCCTCGTGCTTTGGAGAGCCACCCTCTTAAGTTTCAGCTTCCTGCACAACTTCTTGAATTCCGCTTCCTGCTTCTTCATCATGTCTACGGAAGGACCATCAACTGCTCCGTCCAACGACCTTTCAACATCAGAGAGACCTTCAATGAACCAGAGAACGTTGAATTCCAAGCCCGCGCACATGTTACGATAGAAATTCCAGCTCGAGATTACATCCTCAGAAACTGTATAACCAGTCACGGTGCACATCTCATCAATCAAAGACAAGGCTTCCTCCACATGATTGACCAACACATGTCGACTAGTGATCTTCTTAGTCGTGGAAATGTGACCGTAGCTTTCCCAAATCTTGGTGTACAATATCGCATGTTTAGATGGCACGCTAAATCCACCAATCAACACATGACATGGGAAAAGGGCCAGATACGGAGGATTGAAGGTGGCACCTGCAACTGAATCAGCAACTAGCAGAATATCTCTAACTACAATTTCGCCCCCGAAGTGCTCTCCTCCACCTGAGTCATGACAGCACCCTCAGGACGATGAGTCTCCATGTCCAAATAGCTGGCTGGCACAGTTTCTTCAATGGGAAGCACGGCTGCGTCTTTTCTCTGGTGGTCTTCCACTTCAGGATCATCCCCATGAACGGTTTCCTCCAAAAAAATCAAAATTTAGTTTTACTGAAAAAAAAAGGGAAAGAAGAAAACATGGAGGGGACTCACCGATCCGGTTTCATGACAAGAGGAAGATTCAGCACTGTTATCGGAAGAACTACTCTCGCCATCGCTGGACTCTGAACTTTCATCCTTTTAGGAATCCCCATCACCATGGATGAGCTTGGCACCGCCACCTTCTGTCTCAAAAAACGACGCTTTCTGACTACTTGCAAGTTTGGCCAAGGCGTTCGTGTTGCTGAAACCCTGGACGAGATGCGAGGAAGCGTTCTCAGAAAAGAGACAAGGATATACATGATCCATATAAATTCAAGAAAGAAATCACACTTACCCTCATGTTGGATGAACTAAAAGTCGGTAGAGCTGTGGAATCTGACTGGAAACCACCTGCACGATTCTTAGACCTTCGCTCCTTCACTTGGGGACTGTCAACGTCCAGAACGACATATTTTATTTTGGTTAAAGAAGTATCCCTCAACAATGGATGTTCTACTAAAATCTCGGCGGAAGGCCTACCACAAGTGTTATCCACTATGACTTTTACAGATTCCTGGATGACGAGGAATTCACTCTGCCATAATGCGTTATACTTGGAGGTAGTCGACGGATTTCGTTCCAAAAGCAAGAAAGGGAGGCTTCTACCCGGCGCAAGATCATTATCATCAAGAACGTCTGATAATGGATCCTCTAGGTCTGCTAGCTGACGAACAAGAGGGACCTCTTGGTCGAAACCCATATGCCGAGATCCTCGCTTAATATTATAAGAGACTTCCCGACACGATCCTTGAAATAAAGACGGTATATAGCCAGACGTGGAACTTCGCATGAATACAATCTTACCGACGCACATATTCCCTCCATCAGAAAGCAAAGACATGTTTGGAGAAGAAGCAAAGATACTAATCTGAGTTATGGACGCATGCACCGGAGCCCATGGACAAAAATTAACCATATACGAGTTGTCAAAGAACCTAATCAGTTTCAGACCAGTTTTTCGGTGCCTGTTCGACCAACGCAATATTTTGGAGCCACCCCAAGACTCGGGAAGTATAGCCAACGGTGTCAGGTCATACTTCTCGAAATGCTCCCACAACCATGCCTGGAGAAAGGCGGCATGAACATACGAATCCATTTTCATATGACCGTTCGAGGTGCGCATGTCTGAAACCAGCTTGTCCAGGTGTGCATACAGAGAACCAAGAAACAAACCACCGAGAGGGAGAACGACACCTTTTTCCAATTTTATGGCAAACTTGATAAGTCCATGTCTTATCTCTTTCTTGCCCGAGCCTTCATTAAAAATATTTCTGGATAGCCAAAGAGCCAAGAACTCTGCAACATGAAGCGTATTGTTCTTATAGTTCGACACTAATGCGTCAGGAAACTAGTGGCACACCCACCAGTCATAGAAGCACTTCGTCTTATTTTCTTTCCGAATGAACCCTTTTGATTTCGCAACTAGGGCGGCATGCATTTCTTCTTCATCAGCGGACAACTTAACATCAAGGTTTCCAACTACGGGAAGGTTCAGCAGTACATCCAGACTCTCCAAGGAAATAGTCATTTCACCCCATCTACATACGGCCGTGTGGGTGTCCGAACACCATCTGGCAACAAAAGCAACCAAGCCTGGAGTATCTTTTCTAATCTAAAGCACTGTGGAATCCGCAACAACATCAACGATCTGCGCCTTGTTTAAGTTGGTTCTTACATGCTCATGGCTCATCATGAACCGTATCCATTTCTCAAAGGGATGCAACGGACTCACAGAGATTTTAAAGTCAATAGAAGAGGCATAATATTCTCTCCTCTAAAGGAAAAACCTTACTACGTTTCCTGGCCGAATCGACCGGCCTTCTCCCTCGTTTTCCGAGACGGTCAGAAGAATAGACACATAGTTGGGATGGTTCCTCCTAACTGTGGCCGATGTGGTGAAGAATTGATCATCTACATTTGGTTTAAATTTGGAATTACAAACGTATTTCTATACAGCAGAACTCTCTTTAAGTGACACAATAACGAAGATTTTCTCAAACAACTACAATGGAACAATGCGAAGAGAAATTATTACAGGAAGCACACGAAAATTATTTTCACCAAAGACACAAGCCAGCTTGTTTCAATGACGTACCCTACGACATATAATTCTTCTCCAACCGAGGAGGAGTGACCCACCAGGGGAACCCTAAAAAACTAGGTTTTCGTGAGAAGACATGGAAATTACTATCACATGCCTACCTTGCACAGTGAGTAGGGGCGGTCAACATTACTATGGTATTCATGCCTAAGTGTTACGACAAGATAGGGAAAACAATACCTAAAATTCACGCCAACATTTCTACAAGGTCATGAAAAGGTACGCCTACAACTAGGGTTTACACCAGCAAAAAAAAAAAACGAATTAAAGAGAAGTGTTGGAAGGCATACCTGGGATTTGCTCGTCCGCTCTTCTTTACTGTTGTCGCACGACTGGGAGGAATAAATAGGCGTGAAAAAAAAAGAGAAGCCGACCCTCCTTTTTATATATACATGGTACGTGGAAGTTTGAACAAAGAAAGGACTTCCTATTTTGAGCCAAGAAGGGGAAAGAGGAAACCGGTCCCGCAAAGACCAATTTCCATGCCCAAGACCGCTCATGCCATTGTCACCCCCCCCCCACCCCGCCAAGCCATTTTCTCCATTGTCGCGGCCAGATCACGCCTAGCCGTCTTTGCACGTTCCACCATGCCATTGTGGCGGCCCCCCTGCCAATCTATTTGCTCTGTTACCACGGCCCCACCATGCCTAGCCGTCCGTGCACGCCTCACCTCACCGAGCCGCACCCATCCATGGCAGCACCAGGCCAAGCCGCCTGCTCCACTATAGCGACCCTACCGTCCACTTGCGTTGCCTTCCAAGACCGCGCCCCATTTGCCTTGGAGATATACGACCAGACCAAGCCGATAACTTTCATCTCATCACTTTAGGGTCTGCATTCCCAGTAAAACTTACGCAGCACCGCCAACACGGGAAGCCAAAACCCTCCGTACCACTCAAAAAGTTTAGTCGGATTCTCCTGACCCTCTTTGCAATGATTTACATCTTGATTCCGTCCTTGTATGTCACCATCATATGCTTACCTCGCAACAAGGCACCTATTCCGAGCTAGGCAGGGGACTTAATATTGATGGTGGTTTTTAGTTTAGGGTTAGAATCGTAAAACATTAAACCTAGCATACAATGACGTCACAACATTTAAAGTAACAAGCATTTACTAGGCATACTTACTGAAACCTTTAATGTGTCTCTAAAATAATTACCGGGGTTTTTTTTTTTTAAATTAGGGTTACGACAAGCCAAACCCTAATTCCCACGTGTGCCAATTTCAAATCATGCCAGCCACACCGACCGCGCCAAAGCATGCCAACCATGCTAGCCGCACCTCTGTACCAATGACAAATCATGCCAGCCACACCGAATGCGCCAAGGCATGCCAACCATGCTAGCCGCACCTCTGTGCTTATGGAGAATCATGCCAGCCACACCGACCGCGGCAAAGCATGCCAACGATGCTAGCCGCCCAATGGAAAATCATGCCAGCCACACCGACCGCGCCAAAGCATGCCAACCATGCTAGCCGCACCTCTGTGCCAATGGAAAATCATACCATCCACATCGTCCGTGCCAAAGCATGCCAACCATGCTAGCCGAACCTCTGTGCCAATGAAAAATCATGCCATCCACACCGACCGCGCCAAATAATGCCAACCATGCTAGCTGCACCTCCGTGCCAATGGAAAATCATGCCATCCACACCTACCGCGCCTTGCCAAACGCACCTCGCCATGGCCCCATGCCGCGCCAACATACTGGCCTTCACTACGCGTCTATCAAAACGAATGCGTGCAACAATCAACGGTTGCCCTTCAATACCAGGGGCAAATCCTGGCCGGTTGAGGTTACCAAACGAACTTTTCCCCCAAAACCCTAGCTTGGTCACGCGCCTAGCCCAAGCTAGTCACGCCATGCGCCTATGGAAAAACACTTGGCCCCACATTCCAAGCCAAACCCGCACCTAGCCCAAGATAGCCGTGCCATGCCAAACGCACTCTGCCTTGGCCCTAGCTATGCTAGTCACACCATGCGAAGCCAAACTCCCTTGCCTTGGAACTAATCACGCCATGCACCTATGGCAAAACCTTGGCCCCGTATGCCAAGCCAAAACCGCACCTAGCCCAAGCTAGTCACGCCATGCGCCTATGGAAAAACCCTTGGCCCCACATGCCAAGCCAAAACCGCACCTATCCCAAGCTAGTCACGCCATGCGCCTATGGAAAAACCCTTGGCCCCACATGCCAAGACAAACGCCCTTGTGTTGGCCCTAGCCATGCCATGCGCCTATGGAAAACCCTGATCCCTACATGCCAAGCCAAACCAAACCAATCCAAGGTATCCGCGCCATGCCAAACACACTTTTCCTTGGCCCTAGCCATGCTAGTCACATCATGCCTAAAAAAACGCCCTTGCCTTGGCCCTAACCACACCATACGCCCAAGGCTAACCATTGACCCCACATGCCAAGCCTAACCTAGCCGCGCAACCCTATTGGCCCTCACTATGCGGCTACCAAAATGAAGGAGTGCAAAAATCAACGGTTTCCCTTCAATCCCAAAAGATAATCCTAGCCATCCAAGGTAACCAGACGACACATGGTAACCTTTGGCCCGAAAACCTAAGTTTGGCCAAGCCAAACCATGGCATGCCATCCTAGCCACGCCAACATACTGGCCCTCACTATGCAGCAACCAAAACGAAGGCGTGCAATAATCAACGGTTTCCCTTCAATCCCAGGAGCAAATCCTAGTCATCCAAGGTTACCAGACGACACATGGTAACATTTGGCCCAAAAACCTAAGTTTGGCCACGCCAAACCATGCCATGCCAACGGCATTCCAACCTAGCCGCTCCACCATATTGGCCTTCCCTATGCGGATACCAAAACGAAGGCGTGCAACAATCAACGATTGACCTTCAATCCCAGGAGCAAATCCTAGCTATCCAAGGTTACCAAACGACACATGGTAACCTTTGGCCTGAAAACCTAAGTTTGGCCACGCCAAAACCATGCCATGCCAACCTAGCCGCTCCACTATACTGGCCTTCCCTACTCGACTACGAAAACAAAGGCATGTAATAATCAACGGTTGCCCCTCCTCTCAAGATACGAAATCTCGACCGTCAAAGGTCACCAAGCTAACAGGTCTCCCGAGCTCGACTTTCTAAGCCACAACAACATGTTTTCATAAAAACATTCGAGACATCAACACAAATTGGGGGATGCTTGTTAGGGTATTGGTTTGGTAGTATATAGCGTACGGCATACACAAATTCCCGTTTCAAGATAGTGTAATAATAATATGACGGTTAGTAAATGCAAAAAGCAACGATGAAACACTATTTCATTATGGAACATCAATTTCATCAAATTCCATCAATACCAGGCATTACCACCTCTTCCCGTTTAACTCATCCGTATTCTTTTCTTATGAGGCCAGAGTACGTTTCTTTTTAGACTTGTATAAATAGGATTACCTATTTCTACCAGAGACACAAGTTTTTGGCCAGGGAAAAATACCACACTCAGAAAGGAAACTCTTGCTATCTTTCTCAAAGCTTTCACCTTCTGATACAAGTCAAGTACTACTCTTCCAGAATTATTCTGGTCTCAATACTCTCTTCGCTTCCCTCCCTAAACCAACCCTTCTCCTCCACTTTATGACCGAAGCAAGTCTGGAATGGCCATTTCTTGGTTTAGGCCGGACTTGTATAGATTGATCTCCCGAATCTAAAATACTCCCTTGCAGTACATTGTTTATTGTTTAAATTGTTTATCACTTTCACACCCGCAATTACCCAAATCAGCAGAAACCATTTTTACCTATAAACACCAGTAATTTCTTAAATTGCAGCAACAAATAAACCAAATATCTTATTCTCACTCCAATAATATCCCGATTCAAAACCCTAACTTCCATGATCATCACAACTCAACCCCACACAGATATTTAACTCTGGAAATGCACGAATCCTAGTTGCCTTTCTTGATTTCATAACCATCAGCAATTAACATCTCTTTATTTCAATGGCATACCCTTTAACTCTTCTGCTGATGATTTTTCAAATCATCTGCAGTACAACTTCATCCTCAATTCATCACTAACCCATTAATCAATTGATATAAACAAACATATCTTCCTCCTTTACAAACCCAAAATCTCCATTAGCTTCACCAATTTCAGATCTTTGAATTATTCTTTTTCATTATTATAATCATCTTTATTTAATATTCAATAGAGAAAAAACACCTACTCTGATTTTATTCAAGAACAACAATTTCTCATCTTCAGTGAGCCTCCATCTACTCTTCAGTAAACACCCCTATATTTGACTGTAAGTATACGAAAAGAAGAAAAATGATGATGAAAATGTGGGGGTACCAAAATACACCACCAACTTTTTCTTAGGCAACCAGACTAACATAAATACAATTTTGAGAGTTCAACTTAATGAATCTTAATTAAGGGATAATAATTAGAGTTGTATATCTTTCTCTCACAATCAGAAAGTTTACGGAGAAAAATATGTGAACCCGATTTACGTGTGAGAGTACTTGGACGATTCCAATGATCAATATCCAAGAATCAATTAAGTCGTATCCAACAAACAATGATGGATGTATATACTTTTTTTGATTTATGTACAACCTATGATATTTCAATTATAAATATAAACAATAACACAGACACAAGAAATTTTATTAACAAGGAAACCACAAATGCATAAAAACCATGGGACCTGGTCCATATTGAACACCATACTGTATTAAGCCGCTACAGACACTATCCTACTACCCTAAAAGGGAATCCCTATGAACTCTTTTTAGTTGTTAAACCCTAAAAAGGTTTTAGGAAGAGGATGACTCTAGTTGACATCTAGGACACACAAATATAGTATCGGGATTCAAAGATCCTAGATGCTTGAGGTTCCCCTTTTATAGACTATCAATTGCTTTAGATTTAAGCTACGATATCTTTGGAACCAAGAAGACCATATCCACTGTTAGATGAATCTTTAAAATGTGATTGATATATCAAGATATAAACTCTGGTCAGGATGAACCGTAACCTAACCGTGTACAAAGACATTGTTCATAAATGGATAGCCGAAACTAACCGATTGAACTATAAGCTTAATCATTTTCATATAACACTTAAGACTTTAAGTTTGAGTCACTACCATAGGTTAATGTGATCAAGCATGTATATATAGTGTTCTTATAGATATATATAAATGCTAATTATCTCACATAAATAATTTTATGTGCATCTGAAAATATTCGACACTGTAAGAACGTGTACCAGGTACATGTACTCAACCTTGTTCGTGTCCATATTTGTCATGGTACATGTACCGGAGTGTACCCCTAAGAAAAATATAAGTTCTGAAACATATCGAACTTTTCTGTAACATACAAAACTTTTTTTGTTTGCGTACCAGGTATGGACACCACACCGGTTTCAAAACAAACAGTTCTTTTTAGGTATGCATACTAGGTATGCGTACCATTCCAGGTTCACGAGTTCACAGACTTTTTGTGGTATGGATACCGGTTATGCGTACCACTAATTCACTGTCGAACTATAAATACACTGGTATGTGTACTGGGTACATGTGCTACGGCTCCTGACCTATAACAGTTTTCCCTATTTGTGAAACAGGTATGCATACTGTCCTGTATCCATTTTTTTAGTAAATTTCTATATTTCTCTCTAAATCAATTCGAAACATTCTCAAATAACATCAACGACACATATCATTTCTTAGTCATATATATTTCTAGAACTAATTACCAAGATAAACTTGACTCGAAATTCTTAATATGCTTACGATAGTATAATTAGTTATGAGATAACGTCTCATAGATAAAAAGATGAATATAACTTGAGAAATAAGTGGTTTAGTCTTCACTTACCTATTGTAAAAGAAGTTCTTCAAAAGCTTCGGTTGATCTTCAACTTCAAACGGTAGAACGCAGTGATGTCTGATTCTCAACTACATCTTCTATATCCTAATCCGAGACTTAACTAATTGTAGACTAGAAATCAAGACATAGTTTTTACAGCTAAACTTGACTACAAGCTTAAGATAGCAACACTTGTTAGTTCGACCGAGTTATTAACCGGGTTATCTGGTCTGGTAGAAGCCGGGAATCCTTAGGAACCGAGTACATGTACCGGTACTACACCGGTTCTCTATTCCACTTTTTTTACCTGTACTCGTTTTCCCGTTTCCGATTCGATTTCAGTCCGGGTTTTTCGATTCTTAGCAGGTTCTTCGGGTACATGCCGGTTTCTGTGCAACCTTAGCTATAATATCGTACTTTTTTTTTGTTGAAAGAACAGTAAATCTGAATCACCCTATTTTTGTCACTCCTTATTAGTTGAACATTATCCAACTGATGTTGAGTAGGTTTTTTTATGAACGCGCAGTTGGGGTATATATTTATTAATTGGGGGATATTGATTACTTTCCCCACCCATGGTTTCGGCTAAGGGGTGACCAATTGATATGAAAGTACTAAAATACTCTTTGGTTAATTAAAAAACTTTATGAAAATATTGTTATACCCTTTACCCTAACACATTAAAATCAAAAACCAAAACATATATCCCCCATTTCTAACATTAGTTCGGTCAGTCTTTTAGGTTTAGGTTTTCGATTTTTTTTTATTCATCGTTCTTCAACCGTTCCTTCTCTGTCGGCTCTTCATTTTTTTTTTACACGCCGGAAATGATGAAGAACACGCCGGAAAAGATGAAGACCACGCCGGAAAAGATGAAGACCACGCCGGAAGTGATGAAGACCATGCCGGTACTGAGTTCCGGCATGGTTATTTATGATGAAGACCATGCCGATACTGGGTTTCTCAGTACCGGCATTGTTATTTAGGATGAATACCACGCCGGAAGTGAGTTCCGGCATGGTATTTAGGATGAAGACCACGCCGGAAGTGAGTTCCGGCATGGTTATTTAGTATGAAGACCACGCCGGAAGTGATGAAGAACATGTCGGAAATGATGAAGACCATGCCGGAAGTGATGAAATTCAATGCCGTCTTGAATTCCGCATGCTCGATATAAATCTTTCCATGCCTGCATTAGTCAAGTGAAAAAAAATATCAAGTTTCTGGATACTTTTCATCATGTTCCGGCATATAAATTTAAGCAAAAACCATGCCGGAAGTAGTTCCGGCATGCTCGAAAATCAGATAACTGTGCCGGAAGTGACTGATAAAAACCATAAAAAATAGGTTTTGAACATCAAAACCTGAAAATTTTCGTAACGAGACAATGTCTCGTTGGGGCTACGCCCCCCAACCCCCCCGGATAGTGGTAAACAAATTTTGAAAATTTCCGACAATGCCGACATTGGTTGTTGGTTGAATACCATGCCGGCACTGAGCTTTTTCAGCTGCAACAATGGTGGATTCAAAGAAAAAAAAAATCAATTTTTCAACCTCTTAGCAGCAATTCTCTCATCACAATCATCTTCCATTTTCAAAAAAAAAAGTTCTACTCAATTTTTTTCCCCTCCTTCTACTCCTCATTCATACAAATTAAAATAAAAAATCAAACTAATCTATCCCCAAATACTTAAGAATTTACTAATTAAAATTAATCACTAATTAGGATTAGTGAGGGCTAGATTAGGAATTAAAAAAATAATTACATAGGGGGTAACCCAGAATTGCTATTTGGGACACCGTATTTGTCCTGTAACTATATCCCCCAATTAATAAATGTATCCCCCAATTGCGCGTTATTTTTTATTTGATGTATTAGCTGATAGTTTGTTCCTTGTTTTGGTTTAGGCTGGGTGAGTTTCAATTTATCCTATTAATTCCATTCGCATTGAAACCGTTGAAACGTGGTTAGAACTTAAAAAAAAATCAGAAAGCCATTTTTCATCCCATTTGTTGGTGGTTGATGAGAGACTTGAGAGTTGAGAAGCATGATGTAAGCTCCGCTAGTATATAGTTGACAAATTAAATCAATTTTTTAAAAAGGTCATCAAAAAAGTTGGTTAAATGCCTGCCACCTGATAGAGACTCTTTGCCCTTTCTAGCACTAATTGACTTTCAATTGAGAAAGAAGAAGAAATAACAAAAAGCAGGAATTATTGGCAGCATTTTTAGAGGGAGATTCCGTGAGGGAAATCACATGCCACCCTGCTGCCTAAATAAGTAAGTCAAAGAGGGTTTCGATTTTCTACTCATCATATTCCCTTCTTCAGTTGGGCATGCATATGGCTGCTAGATCAAAATCTTTTGTCATGTGTCCGTTCCATGCTTTTGCTTTATCTCGAAGCTTTTTGATAAAAAAACAGTACGGTTGCTAACAATTTTATTAGAGAAAAGCTGTTTCTCTAACATACATGAGTCAATCTTAATTAGAGAAAAGCTTTGGCTCAAACTAATCTCACTTGCATCATGAGCAAGTAGGTTTAAAACAGAAAATAGGTCATAACTAGGAAACGTCGAGGTAGATGATGCATTTGACTCATGTATGTGCGAATGCAACACAGCCACCTCCTGGTTACGTTTGGACTTTGCTCTATTACGTTTGTTATTGTTTACAACTCTAATTATGCGAATATACGTTTGGAATTCGCTCAATTTAATTTGAATATCAATGGGTCTTCGGTCTTCCAGTCAGTGCAATGTATGCTTAAATAGCCTTTTGGGCACGATGCAAGAACAAAAACTTAACTTGGAAAATAGTTGCGTAATTCATGCCATAGGTAGTAAAAAAATATGCCGCCGGAATATGAGAAAGAGGAAAAAATAAGATACTCTTTATACATAAATCACAATTCATTACGCAAAAATAGCAACACCATCTCTTTTGGAGCGACAAGACACCTGCCTGGTCAATGGTCATCACACCATAAGAACAACAACAGAATGAGAAATCTAAGAGATTTTAATACATGGGCTAATTCAGTAAGTCACTGTAATCTTCTCTTAGATACAATGGGCTTGATAAGCAGTTGACTTCAAAGATGAAGGTACTGACTAAGTGACTATGGTAGGTAATGAATGGATATCGGTTGTAGCTCTGACAAGAACTCCGACAGTGATATGTAACTAAACTTCTAGAAGGTAGTGAATGCTGTAAAATAACTAAATCAAGTTTAAAATTCCTGTTTGGAATTGCAGGTTGATGTTTTAAGAACTTTGCTTAAGATTTGTTGTATAAAAGTTTTGGTTGATTCGTTTACATATGTAAAAGGACGTTCATATTTTCAATGGAATTGCTTAAACCTAAAGATTCAGTGAACCTCCAACGTTTCATCATCTCCCAAGATGATCCACCATGGTATCTAATGGGAATGTTAACGGAAATCAAGAAGCGAATGCACTAAATTCTGCAATGCGTAATCCATCACAACTGTAAAGAAGCTAATCAGGTCGCAGATGCACTGGCCAATCAATCTGGAAATCTGTCAGCAACAATCCGGGACCATACAACCCCATCTTTTCTATATCAAATTATTATCAGTGACTCTATGGATACAACACACCGGCGTGTAATAGGAACTAATCTAATTAATAGTTTTCATGCTTTCAAAAAAAGTTAGTATGTTTTTTAACTCTATGATTCTGTAGATTCTTCCTAGTCTTATAGAATCTTCTCTTCTTAACAAACCAAAAAAAAAAAAAAAAAAAAAAAAAAAGAGTTTCCTGGATAACTCTATGATTCTGAGATTGACATATTGTTATTCGTAACATACTCTTTCTTTTAGGCCTTTGACATTCGGATGTGGTGCAACATAACAATTCGTTGATCCCCTACAAAATGATAGACGAACCTTAAAAACAGAACTAACAAACCAGGTACAAATCAACATTTCGTATCACATAAACGTATGAATTGTCCATTGGGCACAATACCGATCTGCTGCACATTTTCCATAAATATTTCAACCAGCGATAGCGTGCAATATATTGCGAGTTTCGATTGTGCGTATGAAAGAACAAGACGTCACAACTATATAAACTAAAAAAATAAATATATTTCAATTAATACTAACTCAACAACATCAGTAACAATTTATGTACCATAATAGTTTCATCATCATCATCAAACAAGTAAAAAACAAATCAATTAAATCTCGACCCAGAAAAAAAAATTATGTAAAAAGAAAACATCTTTTTTTTCTTTATAATTACATCAATCGAATCAATCCTCCGAAACAACCCTCAAGCGCTTTTATAAAACCACAACCATGGAGAAAGTGGTGGTGGTGGTGGTGATGATTGTTGTGATCCTGGTGGTCGTTGTGGTGGCGTGGTGAAGATGTAGTTGACATGGTCGTCTCCTGCTCAATAAAACTTTGCACGTTAAGGAACTCGTCAACATGACAAGGTAAAATTATGTTGCCTTTGTGACGAAACCCATATACTTGTTCAGCTTCTTTCAATAGAGTCATGAACTTTGGGTGATTCAAGTACCTAACTGGGATTACAAATCTTTCTTCTTTTTGACCAACTAATATTGCTACATAATTTCTTGGAACATGATTATCTCCACAAATCATGGCCATCTTATATTTCAGATCACAAAAAACTGCGAAAGCCTTAGTTTGCTAGACAGAATCTATAAAGCTGAGGGATGGATTCTTGTGTGTTTAGAAAAGAAAGAAAGTGAGAAATTCGAAAGGGTTGTTGTTGTATGATGCTATAAGAAGATGAAGAAGATGAAGAGCCAATAAGGAACCAGAGAAGAAGAATAATCTCTTTTAAGAAATTGGTTTTTGCAACTCATGGTAAGATCTTTCTATACCTATTTTTTGTTTTTCTTCGTGTTGTAGAAAGAAAAGAAAAGAGAGGTGGAGTATATATAGATGAAAGTCTTGTATCTGGAATATTCTAGCTAGTATGATGAGGAAACTTAAAGAGAAAGGAAATTCTAATCAAATTAGGAAGTGGGGGCAGTTATTTTACTAGGGTTATTCTCTTTGGAGACTCCCAGAGGTCAAGACTTGTTTGTAAGCTTTAGCACGAGTAGTCCGATACCATAGCCAGAATTCTAAATAAATGGAAAAAATAAATAAAAATGAGAGTAACTTGTGGGGGCGAAGTTATATGTGAGATTTGACCTGATCAACAGTGTATGGCCATTGAAACCAATGAATACGTGTTTACAAGCGATTTGAGATACTTGGGAAGCATGATGTAAGCTCGGCTTTAATATATATATAGTTGACAAAGTAATCAAATACTCTGTACAACTTAGTAAGAAGATATCACCAAAAACTTGGTGAAATGCCTGGCGCCTGAATCGCTTGATGGAGAATCTTTGTCCTTTTTAGCACTAAATTGACTTTTAATAGAGGATGAAGGAAAAACAAAAAGCAGCATTTTAATTCATCATCGGCCAGTTGGGCATATAGGTCATCAATGTTGCTGTCCACTGGATAATTATCATGTCTATTGAGTCAATTCCACGCTTTCTCTTTTTCTCACAATCTTTTGGAACTGAATCTGACTCATCCGGCCTAAGTCAGATGTAGTAGATTTAAGAAATGAAAGTATTCATTAATGGAGGAAAAACATACAATTACACACACAGAGAATTCTTACAGAGAGTAAAGTTACATGGATAAAGAAAGATGATAACTATTTATGTTGCAGGTGTGGCAGTATAGGAGAGGCTGTGAGGGATCAAACTTAGCCTATAGAAATAGCACACGTGTAGAGATGGGAGTGGCTAAAGACAGCTCATGTGAGAGTGCAAGCTAATGAATGAGTCATATTAAAACTATTACCCCCCCCCCCCCCCAATTTAGTAGGGCAGACTTTGGCAACACACACAATTTGCCACGCAGAAGCTCAAAGCGAGGACCTGCAAACCCTTTGGTAAAGATGTCAGCTACCTGATCAATAGTGGAGATATATGCAATCTTCAATTCCTTGGCCTGTGAGAGTTCCCTGACAAAGTTAAAATCCACTGCAAGATGTTTCATTAGGGAATGAAAGACAGGATTAGAAGAATATGAAATAGCACTGATGTTGTCACACAGTAAGAATGGAGCTGCTGGAAGAAAAATGTGAAGATCACGAAGAAGTTTGCATATCCAAATAACTTCAGCTGCAGAATTAGCCAAAATGCGAAATTCATCCTCAGTTGAAGAGCGAGCCACATTTGGCTGTCTTTTGCTTGACCAAGATATTGTATTAGAGCCAAAGAAGATGCAATATCCACCTGTGCTGCGCCTAGAATCTGGATCTCCATCCCAATCTGCATCACTGAAGCCATGCACAGCTGTGAGACCCTTACTGAAGAAAATGCCATAATCAATGGTGCCTTTGATGTATCGTAAAATTCTCTTAGCTGCAATGAGGTGCTCAGAAGTTGGAGCTTGCATATGCTGACAAACTTGGTTTACAACATAACTGATTTCTGGTCTAGTCCATGTGAGGTATTGCAGAGCACCAACAAGAGACCTGTATAGAGTAGGATCTGACAAAGGTGTGCCTGAATTAGCTGTGAGTTTACTATGTGCTGGAACTGGAGAAGTACATGGATTAGCACCACCCATGTCATATTTATCAAGTAGATCAATGGCATATTTAGTTTGAGATAGAAATAAACCATTAGGATTTCTCTTAGCTTCAAGCCAAAGAAAATAGTGTAACTCACCCAAGTCTTTGAGTGAAAAATGTTGTTGAATCTGAAAAATAAGTTCCTTGCAGTATAATTGAGAGTTACCAGTGATGAGAATATCATCCACATAGATGAGAACAATGGTAATCCTAGAGCCCTGTTTTCTGCTGCTGAGAGCTTGAAGCCATAAGATTTCAAAACATGCATTAATTTCTCATACCAGGCCATGGGTGCCTGTTTAAGACCATAAATGGACTTATGAAGTTTGCAGACAAAGTGTGGATGATCTTCATCAATAAATCCAAGAGGTTCTTGCATATAAACTTCCTCAGCTAAGTCACCATGCAAAAATGCATTACTCACAACAAGTTAAGTAATGGACTAGTTGAAGTTAACAACAAGAGCAAGGATAACTCTGATGGTTGTGGGTTTAGCTACAGGGCTGAAGGTCTCTGTATAGTCAATACCCTCCTGAGGATGAAAACCCTTAGCTACCAATTTGGATTTATATTTAGCAATGGTACCATCTGGATGTTGCTTGATTCTAAAGACCCATTTACATCCTACTACATTTTGTGAAGGATGAGGTGGAACTTTAGTCCATGTACAAGCTAATTGTAAGGAATTGTACTCTTCAACTAGAGAATATCTCCAAGGAGGCGATTTTTGAGCTAAACTGACACAGGTTGGAACTATTAACCTCTGAGCTTGTAGAGAAAAAAATAATGTATATTTTGTAGAGTAGACTTTGGGTTTAAAGATACCTGCTTTGGATCTTGTAATCATGGAATGAGTGTTAATATCAACTTCAGTATCATTGATGGAGACAGTATTAGATTCAGTTGGAGACTCAATAGCAGTTGAAGAAGAAGATGGAATCTCAGTTGTAGTACCAGACTCAAGATCATTTAAAGAAGCAGATGGAATTTTAGTTGCATGAACTATTGATGAAGCCAGACTATCTGTAGAAGCATTTAATGAAGATGTGCCAACTGCAGTTGCATTTAAAGAAACTCTGAGAGGAAAATTGTCTTCTTGATAGTTGCTATATCCAATGAAAATGCATGAAATGCTTCTAGGTTGGAGTTTATTGGTGGTGTAGGGTCTTAACCAAGGAAAGCATTGACAACCAAAGGCTCTTAAGAAGGTATAATCTGGAGCTCTATGAAATAAAACTTCATATGGGGATTTAAAACCAATGGACTTGGTAGGAAGTCTTTTAATTGTATAGTTTGCTGTAGAAAAATCCTCAAACTAGAATGCAGCTGAAATACCTGATTGAGTAAGATATGTTCTGCCAATATCTACCAAGTACATGTGTTTAGATTCAACTACTCCATTTTGCTCAGGAGTATGTGGGCATGAAATTTCATGATTAATGCCACAGTTAGCTAGAAAAGAAGTAAGCTCAGTATGTAGAAATTCTCCTCCACCATCAGTTCTAACTATAAGAATAGGATGCTGCAAAAAAATTTCCACATAGGTTTTGAACTGATATAATACCTTTATGAAATCAGACTTTGTAGACAAAGGATAAATCCAACAAAACTTAGAGTATTCATCAATTATATTGACATAATAGCTATATCCAGAAATGGATTTTACAGGACTAGGACCCCACAAATCAAAGTGTAACAACTCAAGTGGTTTAGTACTACATTGAGAAGACATGGTGAATGGTAATTTGTGGCTTATGCCTAAATGGCAATCACTACAAAATAGAGGTGTTCTAAGCATATGTGGTAAACCCAAAGAACTACAAACTAACTTCATGGTTTGATAAGATGGATGAACAAGTCTCTTGTGCCATACATCAGTTGAGATAGTTGAAACACCAGAGAGTGTTTTATGTAGGGTAAAGTGATGAATGAACTGAAGTGGATATAATTCATTACTGTGAGGGCCTTCCAAAAGTATCTTCCTAGTGAATAAATCCTTCACAATAAAACCAGAAGAATCAAATGTTATGGAGCAATGATTATCTGAAGTGAATTTGTGTACAGATAGAAGGTATTATGATTCCTTTGGAACTAGAAGAATATTATTAAGTTTAAATGTATGATTTGGAGTAGATTTCAAAGAGAAGCATGTGTGAGTGATGCTCATACCTTCTCCATTAGAGGCTTGAATTTCTTCAAGACCCTCATAAGTAGTAGCAGCTTGAAGCTCAGAATCATCAGCAGTGATATGATTATTTGCACCTGTATCTGCATACCAAGGATTGCTGCCCAAAATATTTGATGAAGCTAACATTGCACTAAGATGATGTGGTGTGTGTTGACTTTGATAAGAAAAGTTGATCATGTTGCTACATTCTAGAGCAGTGTGACCAAGTTTACCACAAATTTGACAAATCAGGATAGGTAAATTGGTATGAGATGTAAATCCAGGTGGAGGTATAGATGATGTTGGTGGAAATCCTGATTGAGCTTTAACTGCAGGTGAAGATGAAGAAGAACCAGAAGAAGGTCCTTTACCTAGCAAGGATGGTGTAGAAGTAATGTTTGGATAAAAATTGGATGATCTACCACCACTACCACTACCAAAACCAAAACGACCACCAAAACCTCGTCCAGATGAGCGAAAATTAGGTATATGAGAAGCAGCAAAGGCCTGATATGATGATTCATCAAGAAAATATCGATTTGACGATTCAGTAATAAGTCATTTGTTTCTTTCATTGATAACAGATTCTTCACTAAGAAGATTGTTATGAAGTTCTAAGCTAGTAACTGGTGGATAACGATGACGCTTAGAGGTATCAAAAGGTATGTAATCTGAATTGAGTGCAGATAATGTGACTACAACTAGTTCTTTATCAGATATTATTTTACCAGCGGCAGCAAGTTGATCAGAAAGAGATTTAATTTCAGTAATCAAAGCAGGAATCGATTTATAACCTTGTTTGAGCGCCAAAAGCTTGGTTCTAAGTTGAATAGTATGAGTTGAATATGATCTTGCAAAGTGTTCTTCAATACTGATCCACAGTTGATGTGATGTTGTAGATCTGGCGAAATAAGCAATAACTGATTCAGAGATAGTAGAATGTAACCACATCATAATCGTAGCATCCTCATCAATCCAGTATGTGTAGAGAGAGTTTTCAATTCCATTTAGTTGATTACGGTTGTTAGTGAATTAAGGAGGACAAGGGAAAGATCCATGCGAATAACAGGAAGAACAAGATTCTTCCAGATGAGAAAGTTTGATTCATTGAGTTTTAGAGAAACAAAACTGTGTAGTTGATGTATAGGAACCCTAGAAATTGAATTGGAAGTTGGATTTTCCATGAAATCAGATGAAGAAGCAAGAAATTCTTGAATCATGTAGTGTTGAAGCGGAAGAAGAAAAGGATCGAAAAACATGAGAAAGAATGAGCTTTCTCAGTCTGATACCATAGTAGATTTATGAAATGAAAGTATTCATTAATGGAGGAAAAACATACAATTACACACACACATAATTCTTACAGAGAGTAAAGTTACATGGATAAAGAAAGATGATAACTATTTATGTTGCAGGTGTGGCAGTATAGGAGAGGCAGTGAGGGATCAAACTTAGCCTATAGAAATAGCACACGTGTAGAGATGGGAGTGGCTAAAGCCAGCTCATGTGAGAGTGCTAGCTAATGAATGAGTCATATTACAACTATTAAGATGTCACATTGTTTTTTTTATTTAATCTTCAAATTTCTGATTTGAGGCCTTAGTCGACTCGTATATTTGACTTAGAGGCATCATGTAAATACAGCCACACGGTTACGTTTGGACTTCGCTCTATTACGTTGGTTATTGTTTACAACTTGAATCTTTAATGTTTAATTAGTCTATTATGCGAATATACGTTCTCAATTTAATTTAAGTATCAATGGGTCTTTCAATCAGTCCATTGAATATTTGGCAAAAATATTCTGACCAGCAATAGCATGCAACAAAGTGCGAGTTTTGATTGTGAATATCCCACAAGTAAAAAGAAGACGCATAAACAACTTTTAAACAAAAAAAAAACATTTTTACCAAAAAAAACAAAAAAAACAAAAAAAAAACAACTAAATATATTTCAATATAACTACTTCAACTAAAATAAAGAAACCATAATGTTTTCGTCATCATCAAACTAAAAAAGTTAATCAAATTTCCACCTCAAAAAAAGCAGAAAAACTTAATATTTACCTCAATCAAGAATCAACCCTAGAGGGCTTTAAGACAACAACGGCTGAGAAAGTGGTGGTGGTGATGGTTGTCGATACTGGTGGTGGCGGGGTGCACATGTAGTTGATATGATGTCCTGTTCAATCAAACCTCGAACCATCACGAACTCGTCAACATCACAAGGTAAAGCTATGTTGCCTTTGTGACGAAACCCATACACTTCTTCAGCTTCTTTCAATAACACAAACTTGGTTAAAAAGACTAAAACAAATAATTTTTGGGTGAAAAAGACATATAGATTTTGATACTGTTTAAATGGACAAAAATATAAAAATAGCTAGGATGTAACAAGTTTCATCATACCTATTTTCAAATACTTTTTCTTACTCCCTCCGTTCCATTTTAGATGATGTTTTAGGGTTATTTTTTTGTTCCATAATACTTGAAAGTTTTCATATTTTTCCACAAAACTACCGATAAAACCCTTACATTTTGTCTTGGAACTGTAAGTTTATTTTTAAATGCACTAATAACATTTAATGTTTGAAGACTTTTCTCAAGGGTATAGATGGAAAATCTTCATATCACTCTCAATTTCTTAATCTACGTGAAAACTCCAAAAACATCTAAAATGGAACTGAGAGAGTATTTTTAATTTACATCAGGATGCATCCAATTTCATCCTTGCTATTTTTTAAGTTTAAGTCAGGATGAATCCAGTTTCATCCTTGCTATATTTTTTTTTTGTCAATTTCACCCATACTAATTTTTACTCGTCCATTTGAACCATGTTTTAAATTTTTTTGGACAAATGACTCATTTTCCGTTGCAGTAAAACCATGAATCTTAGATGATTCAAATAAGTAATTGGGATTACAAATCTTTTTTTTTTTCCACCAACTAATATGGCCACACATCCTCCTGGAACACGAGGATGATGATACTGATTATCTCCGCACATCATGGCCAGATTGTTGTGTGAAAAAAGTGAGGAACCACTTCTATGGTTTTCTTTGTTTGGTGTAGAGAGAGGAGTGTGTGTATATATATAGATGAAAATCCCCCCTCCGAGACTAATATCCTACTAGTAGTATGTGGATTCTTATTTATTAAAGAATTAAGGAAATTGTAATCAGTTTAGGAAGTGGGGGCGCGTATTTTCCTAGGGTTTGGAAATCCCATTTGCTAAGCAATTCACGTTGCCGTGGCCCTTTTTGACAAGCATGCATGATGTAAACTCCGCTAAGATATATATGGTTGACAAAATGATCAGATACATAAAAAGTACAAAAACTTGGTTAAACGCCTTCCGTCTGATAGAGACTCTTTGCCCTTTCGAGCACTAAATTTTCCATACCTAGAAGATAGGTCTTCCAAACTTCTACGAGGGAATCAGAAATAAATGCATCCCTCCTGCCTAAATAAGTCGAAGAAGATTTTAATTTTCTACTCATCTCCCTTCTTCATTTGGGCATCTGGTTCATCGATGTTAGTTTTTAAGTGCCAACGGGTTTCGAACTCACTTACCAAGAAGCCAAAGAATTTACCACTTGCATCATGAGCAGGTAAGTTTGAAACAGAAAATGGAGCGTAACTAGACAAGGTCCAGGTACATGATGCATTTAACTCATGGGTAAATATAACAGCCACCAGGTTACGTTTGGACTTGGCCCAATGACGTTTGTTGTTGAAATTTGTTAACAACGTGAATTCTTAATGTTTAATTAGTCTATTATGCGAATATATATGTATGGAATTCGCTCAATTCAAATCGAATATCAATGGGTCTTTCAGTCAGTCTATAGGATATTTGGCAAAAAATATATTCTTTTTGAGCACGTTATAAGCACACAAGTACTGAACTTAGAAACTAGTTGGGTAATTCATTGCCACAGGTAGTAAAAAAATATGCCGCCGGAATGAGGCAAAAATCAGATACTCCGTATATGTAAATCACAATTCATTACCCAAAAATAGCAACCAATCTTTTATAGAAGCAATCCACACAATAAGAACAACAACAAAATTTGTTAAAACAATTAATTAGAAAAACACATGTCAAAACATAATTTGTCTCCCATGCCTCCATCATAAAATGCTCTCATCAAAAATTTACTCGAACTGAGAAGTCTATGAGACGTTAACACCTGGGCAAATTTAGCAAGTCATTTTCGAACGATGTAATCTGGGCTTAAAGGCTGCGACAACAGACAAGTCACCTAATTTATAAACTAGAATTTTAATAACAAAGCTTACAAAATGTACAAATCTTACAAGCCAAACAAAGCTTAAATGAGTGTGGGGAAACAAAGCCAAAAAACACCGTTTAATAATTAAACGTATGGAAGTTTCTCGGTGATAATTGCGGCTTCACTAGTTGGTACTCGGAAGCATTTTGAAACATCCAAAAATAGGCAAAATAAAATTCTTCCTTCAAACAAGTGGTTCCCATGATCCATTTTATTTTGAAACTTTTACACTCCATAATCACAGAAATGGGTTCCACATATCCAAAAAATTAGACAAATCCACTTAGTTAAAGTGCTAATTAGAGGCCTCAAGTCTACTTGCCACGTTATACGAGTTCTACAAAATGTGTCTCGTAACACGAAGTTTCTACCATTTTCCTATGAGTCCGATCATCCACGAAATTTTATCAAGGCTTTCTGCCATATCTAAGTATAATGTATCCAATTTTCTACGAGTTCTAATGGTTAGATCTCGATTTATAGTCTGACAGTACATATGTTCTAAATGTCGAGAAAGACAAAACGATTTGCGGGTGATATGCTAATACTGGTCTAAGAAGTGGGCTTCTCAGTTGAATCAAGATCAAACATATAACTAACAATTTTATTTTCATTTTCATTTTAATTGAGGATAGCAGGTGCCAGTGCCACTATAGGATAATAGTAAAATTATTTGGTGATTATACCAGTGACCTAAGTTTGAAACTCGGTTATACGGTATTTATGATAATGAAATTGTTGTACAAGTCATGCTTTGGAAGCTTAAAATTAATGAAAACACATTTTTAAGGTTTTAAGATGGTCCTTGCAAGCATCACACAAAATGGATTAATTGGATGAAACCGTGTTAATTTAGTCTCATAATATTGTTCTTGCCAACTTTTCGTCTCATAATCCACTATTTAGTTGAGAGTTAATTAGTATTTGGGTCCTAAATTTTGGTATATTAGAGGATTTGGGTCCCAAGTTTTTCCAATTTAGTGTTTGGGTTGTTGACCCGTTAGTCAACTCTATATACTGGTCAAGCTGTTACCATAACTAACAGCCGTTAAGATTTATACACAGTTTCACTTCCCTTCGACTGGAGAACAATTCTATCCTTCGATCCTTCATGTAAGTTTTGATTCTATTTCTTTCCTTACTTATATGAGAAATAAACTATCACCTTCCCTTTAACTCAATTTATATTATAAAAGATTATGGCAAAATAGAATTGGCATCATAAAATCGATTGATTCTAAGATAATTAAAGGGGTGTTTCGTAATAGCTTATTGCTTCTGTTGTTAATTGTACAATAGTCGGTGATATGACAATAAAGAATCGATCCAACTAAGTTATATACTGATGTATGTTAATCCTATGGCTAATGCAAGATGGATTTCACCAAGAATAATTGGGTACATGAAGGACCACAAGGGTACCACCAAGCCATCAACTACTCAGAGAATAATGACGGGAGTTAAAGAGAAGCTCCTTGATGATGCGCAAGAAAGGAAATTCTATATGCAACTGACCTAACAATGGAGCTCACTGATCTTGGGTATAAGTTTTATGAATGATCAGAAATGTGTGGTTTGCAAAACATGATTACGGTCCTACCCATCAAATGTTCGACAGAGGTCCCCAACATGTTTGGCTTAGTTATATAACGTTGACTCATTGTTCAATGGGTGTTTTCAACAGATTAGAAGAGAATACATAGGTTAAGAGAGACGCTGTAAGTTTGGTAAGAGTTTGGTGGGATTTGAATTAGTTTGTTGCCGAGAAAACACAGAAGATCCTTGCATTACAGGACTAAAGTTGAAGGTGTTCGCTTGTTCCCGGTGATTGAGATCTGTAACCAAAAATTTTAAACGGAAATATATAATGGCAAATGTTTAAATTATTTTACTAACGGAAGCTAACGGACATTAATACTTTGACTTTGTTTGACTAACTGGTCTAGGACCCAAACACTATAAGGGACAAACTTAGGACCCAAACACTAAAGGTCCCAAAATCTAGGACCCAAACACTAATTAACTCTTTAGTTGACTACTAGTCAATTAGCATAACCATCATTCTCACTTAATTTCATGCTGAAATCCCATAGTTTCTTAGATAATTCGATATCTTGAGCTTTAGAGTTCGATTCTGAGATATTGTTGTTCCTGAAATACTCTCCATTTACGCCTTTGACATTCGGATGTAGCGCAACATAACAAGTTGTTGATGCCCCCTACAAAATCAAAACATGACCCTTGAAAACAGAACAAATAATATTGTAACCAAACTTTGGGCACCGACAATGTATATAGACCAACCTGCTGCACATTTTTCAAGAAATACTTTCCAAGAGATGAAGCAATACCTGCATTACAAGCAATTATCAGAAAAGTTTGAAACACTCGTATGCAAAAATGAGTCGGGAAATATTATGACCGGAGAAACAAGATCCGGTGAAGGTTTTACCACTTAAAATGGTGTCCCGGCAGATATTGGTCACAACAACACCAGGAGTAAGAGAATTTGCTGTTAGTTGCACTCCTTCTTCCTGTCCACCAAACATATGTACAATTTGAACAAACCACCAACTTAACTAATGTAGATGTAAGATTTTTGTTACTATTCGTACCTTGAAGCGTCTTGCGAGCTCATTAGCATGCAATACATTTGCAAGTTTCGATTGTGCATATGCCCTCAAGAGATTGAACCTAGATGGTAAAGAAAAGCCAAGATGAGACTCGGGGAATCATATCAAATAGATATTCCGGCCTTGACCTCTATGGATACATTTGCATTCTACATTTCTAATATTACCTTGATTCATCGTTGATTTTGTCAAAAAGAATCCCCCCATTGTACGAATAGTTGTGAGCGTTAGACGAAACATTGATGATTCTTCCTTCTACATTACTTTGATCTTCCGTACTTTTCATGGTTTCTAACAGAAGATTTGTCAATAGAAAATGACCTTCAAAAATGAGAAAATGTTTCAACAATATATGGATCGAAGAGGAATCAGTAAATCAAAAAATCCAATGCATATTTTGGTAACGAGAAGGCTAAAATTCATAGTGTAATGCATAGGTAAAAATGATACCTAGATGATTTGTTGCAAACATCATTTCCATATTGTCTTGGGAGAGCTTAAAGTAGGTCACGACACCTGCATTATTACTGCAACAACGACACCAATAGAAATCAGTATAACTACAACCCCTGATTTTATGGGCACAGATAAATTTAATCACATAAAATCGGCACTGTCTCACTATTGTGGGGGGTCATCTTACATGAGAATGTTGAGGGGAAGACTCAAAGACTTAAACTCGGATGCAAATTTTCTAACTGAAGCCATGGAGCTGAGATCTATCTCCATGACATCTACTTTGGCACCAGAGTTTTCTTTCATTATTGCTTCTTTGACATCTCGGCCCTTACTCATATTCCTAACTGCGATTACAACATGAACTCCACGCAGTGCAAGGATACGTGCAGTCTCAGAACCAATACCACTTGATGCACCTGTAAGTTACAAATGGTGATAAATGTGAATGGTCAATGAAAAAAAGAAAACAGAGTAGGGATGAGCAAACATATTATATCCACTCTTCTTCGTAACTCAAACGACACTAGATTCACACTCTTTTGGATTATTAAATGATTTCAATCTCAAAACTAAGGTCAACGGATCAATGGAAACAATTCTTGGAATCAATTCGTTTCATTTCTTCAGGTCTCTATTCGTACCTCTCCGTTTACTAATTACCATATATTTAATCTAATGGATTCAACAAATATGAACCAGTTGTCAAGCAGATCAAGCTGTCAAGCAATTACAAACGAGTTGAGAGTAAATAACTAAGAATCCTACAACTACTTTAATAAAAGATAGGAACTTTGCTTACCGGTGACGATGGCAGTGAGACCGGTTGCGTCGATTTCTTGAGTTACTTCCTCAGCTGTGTTTGATGATGAGAAACCAGAGCCAGAGGGACCTTTTCTTCTGCTAAAATACCCCATTATGCTGTGAGTCTGTGACTTTTAGTTGGGATGAAAATAAATGAATCATATAACACTTACTCACACGTTTTGGTAGTGTACATAGATAGGTACGTGCAAATAAATGAAACTGCTGTATCCGAATATAGGTGGGCACCACTATCAGGTACCTTCTCCGAGGTCTCTGATATTTGGCCTGCTTGTTGTGTTGCAAAAGAAAATAAAACTTTTTTTCTTTTTCTTTTTTTATAATTACGTCAACCGAGCCGGTAGCTGAACTAAAGGGGAATAACTGTGGCTTTAGCCCTCCTTTTTTTTCTTACAAAACCTTAACATGTTAGTATTTTACTCCTTCAAAACAAAACTCTATCAAGTTAGTCCACCAGGACCATTAAGTTAGTCCATCTGGTCCAAGTAATTTAGTCCACCAAAGCCTAAATATCCACCTTTCAAAGTCTAAAAAATCTTTCCATGCCTCGGTGGTTTCATTTGTAGAGCAGGAAGATAAGAGACAATGAGAGCCGGAAAGGATACAGTTTAAGGGGCTAAAAATTTTGGTTCACCACTTTCATTAGTTTAGTCCATCACGTCCAATAAAAAATTCCGCCGCCTTGGTGTTTCACATTTCACTGCAAAATTTTTTAGCCCCCTAGTTTGAAAACCCGGCTCCGCCACTGACCGAATAAACTCTTCAAAACAACCCTCAAGCGCTATTTAAAAACAATAAGCGTAGAGAAAGTGGTGGTGGTGGTGGTGATTATTCTGATGCTAGTAGTGGTTGTGGTGGCGCGATGAACCTGTAGTTGACATGGTCTCCTACTCGATCAAACTTTTTCACATTAAGGAACTCGTTAACATCACGGGGTAAAATTATGTTTCTTTTATGACGAAGTCCATACACTTCTTCATCTTCTTTCAGTAGACTCATGTGAAAGTTTATTAGATATAATGAAAGATATGATATCAGAGTAGTTAAAGAGATTGTTACAAAAGGTAAAGTCGGGTATTTATACATATACCTGACAAAATTTTGTTAATGTATTGACTGACATTGACAATATACTCTTACATACCCCCTCAAGCCTTTACAAACAAAGTAAAGGCTTGAACATTGAAAAACTAGAATCAAAAACATAGACCCCTTCAAACTGATAACAAAAAATAATCCGTTTGAAGTAACAAGCACTCCAACAACACAAACAGACTGCAATAAAAAATGAAGTTAAAAACAAAACAAGGAACAAGAGTAAACTGTAACAACAGACACTATCACCAGAATTTTGAACCGAACTTATCACTTTGTCCCAAGACCGAACTTGTTGCAGAAATACTTGAGCAGAACTATTGGAAACAGCAGACTATAATATGAAGAATGCACAATACTCGCTATTAACAGAGAAGTATACATACACAATTGAACGAAAAATATCAAGTCTTCAAACTAAAAGACAAAAAAATCTGACAAAATCTTCAAGCAACTGTAAGAGAATTACAGGAAACAACCAACTATGTTTATGTCCTTGAGAACGTATGAGAACATAGCATATAGTCCATGCAGTTTCTAACTGATCCTAAGAAGGAATGTGAAACTAACTAATGAAGTAGAACTAACAAATGATGAAGTGGAGAATAGTAGCACCAACGGAAACAATAAGAATTGAAAAGACTTATAGTGTAACTTTCTAATCCAAGTATTACCCACTAAACCCTTGAGAAGTAATGATTATGCTAGACACTAACTGCTGAACAAGCTAATCCAATAGAATGGACTGCATCAGCAGTACTATCTTCCACCAAAGAGATCAATATGCATGTAAAAATATTGATATAACATGTATTGAAGCAACAAGTCATATAACTGGTTATTGAGTTGTTTTGAATATCAGTTAGGTATTGAAAAGGTATTCAGAAACTACTTTTTAAAAGATTGTAGGACTAGAATCTGTAAAGATATTAAGTTTTGCTGAAAAATGATATTTAGAAACTAGTTTCTAACAAAAAATTTAGTACCAAAATCTATAAAGGTATTGAAAAACAGGTGACCAAACTGGGTATTGAAAGAAATTTTATTGGCACTACTTGGTATTGAAAAACATATTTAGAAGCTGATATCTAAGAAAATATCAGAATCTATTCTGTAAAGGTATTGAACATGTTGAAATATATTGAAAAATGTGATGGTATTATGGTATTGATGAGATGTAGTCACGTGAATGAACAATAAAAAATGAATGTGTTTCCTCAAAGAGTAATAATTCAAACACATACGCATGCCCATTAAATAGAAAATCCAAGTTGAAGAACTAGAAGTACCAGAAGTACCAGAAGTATCTTCACACATAGATGTTGCAGTAATCTGAAGTACTAGCATTTGAACTTGTAGAACCAATTCCACTCTTGAAACACCGTCATACTGCACATTAACTTTACTAAGATATTCATCATTAAACTTCTCAGACTCTAGTAGAACATCCAATTTAGATTTAGCTTCCCTTAGGGTTTCAAAAAGCTTAATAACAACAGTATTAATTGATCTTTCCTAAGATATTATCTTCCCTTAGGGTTCCCAGAGAATATTGATTGATCTTTCTACCTTACCTGAGTGTGGTAGGCATCCATTCATTTTTATTCCTAATGATTTGGATGAGACTTTGAATGAGTGGTGTTTTTGCTTGATAGGAAGATTGGACTTCCTGAAGTAAATATGGAGGTTGTAGAATCAATTTTGAGAAAGCAATGGGTTTTGAATGGTAATTGTCATTTAATTCCTCCAGGGAAAGGATTTTTTGTAATAAAATTGGATAATAAATAAGATAAAATATGATTTGGAGCGGGTATTGGAAGGTTGAAGCTCAGGATTTACGAATCAAAAATTGGGAACCAAACTTTAAGCCTGAAAATCAGAAATCTATATCTGCTTTTGTTTTGGTTCTTTTTCCCGCTTTGTGTATTGAGTATTGGAAAGATAAAATTATATAATCTTTAGGTATTGGAAGACCTATTCAGGTGGATGAAACAACATTGAAAAAAAGATTGGTTATTATGCCAGTGTTTTGGTAGAAGTAGATTTATCTAGATCGATTCCAAATAAAATTTGGGTTGAGAAAAAAAATGGTGGTTTCTATCAGAATGTGTTAAAGTTGAAGGGGCTAAAATTTTTGGTTCGCCACTTTCATTAGTTTAGTCCATCACGTCCAATAAAAATTTCCTCCGCGGTGTTTCATATTTCACTGCAAATTATTTTAGCCCCCTAGTTTGAAAACATGGCTCCTCCACTGATCGAATAAATTCTTTAGAACAACCCTCAAGTGCTATTTAAAAACAACAACCATAGAGAAAGTGGTGGTGTTGGTGGTGGTGATGATTGTTCTGATACTGGTAAATGTTGTTGTGGTGCGGTGAACCTGTAGTTGGCATGGTCTCCTTCTCGATCAAACTTTTGCATATTAAGGAACTCGTTAACATCACAGGGTAAAATTATGTTTCTTTTATGAAAAAGTCCATATACTTCTTCATCTTTTTTCAGTAGACTCATGTGAAAGTTTATTATAGGTAAAGAAAGATATTATTTCAGAGGAGTTAAAGAGATTGTTACAAAAGGTAAAGTCAAGTATCTATACATAAACCTGACAAAATTTTGTCAATATATTGACTGACATAGACAATATACTCTTACATACCCCCTTAAGCCTTTACAAATAAAGTAAAGGCTTGAACATTGAACGACTAGACTAAAACACATAGACCCCTTCAAACTGATAACAACAAATAATCAGTTTGAAGTAACAAGCACTCCAACAACACAAACAGACTGCAATAAGAAATGAAGTTAATAACAAAACAAGGAACAAGAGTAAACTGAACTTATCACTTTGTCCCAAGACTCAACTTGTTAAAGAAATACTTGAGCAGAACTATTGGAAACAGTGGACTATAATATGAATAATGCACAACACTCACCATTAACAGAGAAGTATACATACACAATTGAACGAAAAATAACAAGTCTTCAAATTAAAAGGCAAAAAAATCTGACAAAGTCTTCAAGCAACTTCAAGAGAAGTACAGGAAACAACCAACTATATTTGTAGCCTTGAGAACGTATGAGAACATAGCGTATAGTCCATGTAGATGATAACTGATCCTCAGAAGGAATGTGAAACTAACTAAGGAAGTAGAACTATCAAATGATGAAGTAGAAAATAGTAGCACCAACAGAAATAATAAGAATTGAAAAGACTTATAGTGTCCCTTGCTAATCCAAGTATTACCCATTAAACCCTTGAGAAGTAGTGATTATGCTAGAGACTAACTGTTGAAAAATCTAATCCAATAGAATGCACAGCAGCAGCAGTACTATCTCCCAGCAAAGAGATCAATATGCATGTAAAAATATTAATATAACTTGTATTGAAGCAACAAGTCATATAATTGGTTATTGAGTTGTATTGAATATCAGTTAGGTATTCAAAAACTACTTTTAAAAAAGATTGTAGGAGTAGAATCTGTAAAGATATTGAATGTTGCTAAAAAATGATATTTAGAAACTGGTTTTTAACAAAGTTTTTAGTACCAGAATCTACAAAGGTATTGATAAACAAGTGACAAAACTGGGTATTGAAAAAAAACAAATTAGCACCACTTGGTATTGAAAAACATATTTATAAGCTGATATCTAAGAAAGTCTCAGAATCAGTTCTGTAAAGGTATTAAACATGTTGAAATATATTGAAAAATGTGATGGTATTATGGTATTGACGATATGTAGTAACGTGAATGAACACAAAAATGAATGAGTTTCCTCAAAGAGTAATAATTCAAACACATATGCATGTTCCTTAAAGATAAAATCCAAGGTGAAGAACTAGAAATACTAGAAATATCTTCACACATAGCTCCTGCAGTAATCTAATGTACTAGCATTTGAACTTGTAGATCCAACTCAACTCTTGAAACACCATCATACTGCACATGAACTTTACTAAGATATTCATCATTAAACTTCTCATAATCTAGTAGAACATCCGATTTAGTATTAGCTTCCTTTAGGGTTTCAAAAAGCTTAATAACAACAATATTGATTGACCTTTCCTAATATATTAGCTTCCCTTAGGGTTCCCATAGAATATTGATTGATCTTTCTACCTTACCTGTGTGTGGTAAGCATCCATTAATTTTTATAACTAATGATTTGGATGAGAGTTTGAATGAGTGGTGTTTTTGCTTGATAGGAAGATTGGACTTCCTTAAGTTAAAGATGGAGGTTGTAGAATCAATTTTGATAAAACGATGGGTTATCAATGGTGATTGTCATTTAATTCCTCCTGGGAAAGGATTTTGTGTGATAAAATTGGATAATAAATAAGATAAAATATGATTTGGAGGGGTATTGGAAGGTTGAAGCTCAGGATTTATGAATCAGAAATTGGGAAACAAACTTTAAGCCTGAAAATCAGAAATCTATATCTGCTTTTGTTTTGGTTCTTTTTCCTGCTTTGTGTATTGAGAATTGGAAAGGGAAAATTATACTATCTTTAGGTAAAGCAATTGCAAGACCTATTCAGGTGGATGAAACAACATTGAAGAAAAAGATTGGTTATTATGCCAGTGTTATGGTAGAAGTAGATTTATCTAGATCGATTCCAAGTAAAATTTGGGTTGAGAAAAAAAATGGTGGTTTCTATCAGAATGTGATAAAGTTGAAGGGGCTAAAAATTTTGGTTCGCCACTTTTACTAGTTTAGTCCATCACGTCCAATATAAATTTCCGTCGCGGTGTTTCACATTTCACTGCAATTTTTTTTAGCCCCCTAGTTTGAAAACCTGGCTCCTCCACTGACCGAATAAATTCCTCAAAACAACCCTCAGCGCTATTTAAAAACAACAACCATAGAGAAAGTGGTGGTGGTGGTGGTGATTTTTCTGCTGCTAGTAGATGTTGTGGTGGTGCGGTGAACCTGTAGTTGACATGGTCTCTTGATCGATCAAACTTTTGCATATTGAGTGACTCGTTAACATCACGGGGTCAAATTATGTTTCTTTTATGACGAAGTCCATATACTTCTTCATCTTCTTTTAGTAGACTCATGTGAAAGTTTATTAAAGGTAATGAAAGATATTATTTCAGAGTAGTTAAAATGATTGTTATAAAAGGTAAAGTCAGGTATCTATACATATACCTGAAATAATTTTATCAATGTATTGATTGACATTGACAATATACTCTTACATACCCCCTCCTTTACAAACAAATTAAAGGCTTGAACATTGAACAACTATAATCAAACACATAGACCCCTTCAAACTGATAATAACAAATAATCAGTTTGAAGTAACAAGCACTCGAACAACACAAACAGACTGCAATAAGAAATGAAGTTAATAAAAAAACAAGGAACAAGAGTAAACTGCAACAACAGACACTATCACCATAATTTTGAGCAACTGAACTTATCACTTTATTCCAAGACTGAACTTGTTGAAGAAATACTTGAGCAGAACTATTAGAAACAGTGGACTATAATATAAAAATGCACAACACTCACCATTAACATAGAAGTATACATACACAATTGAACGAAAAATAACAAGTCTTCAAACTAAAAGGAAAAAAAATCTGACAAAGTCTTCAAGCAACTGCAAGAGTAGTACAGGAAACAACCAACTCTGTCGGTGGCCTTGAGAACATAGCATATAGTCCATGTAGCTGCTAACTGATCCTCAGAAGGAATGTGAAACTAACTAAGGAAGTAGAACTCACAAATGTTGAAGTATAGAATAGTAGCACCAGCATAAATAATAAGAATTGAAAAGACTTATAGTGTACCTTGATAATCCAAGTATTACCCATTAAACCCTTGAGAAGTAGTGATTATGCTAGAGACTAACTGTTGAAAAATCTAATCCAATAGAATGCACAGCAGCAGCAGTACTATCTACTAGCAAAGAGATCAATATGCATGTAAAAATATTGATATAACTTGTATTGAAGCAACAAGTTATATAACTGGTTATTGAGTTGTTTTGAATATCAGATAGATATTGAAAAGGTATTCAGAAATTACTTTTTAAAAAGATTGTATAACTAGAATCTGTAAAGATATTGAGTGTTGCTGAAAAATGATATTTGGAAACTGGTTTTTAACAAAGTTTTTAGTACCAGAATCTATAAAGGTATTGATAAACAGGTGATCACACTGGGTACTGAAGAAAAAAATTTGGCACCACTTGGTATTGAAAAACATATTAAGAAGCTGATATCTAAGAATATCTCAGAATCAGTTTTGTAAATGTATTGAACATGTTGAAATATATTGAAAAATGTGATGGTATTATGGTATTGACGGGATGTAGTAACGTGGATGAAAAAAAGAATGAATGATTTTCCTCAAAGAGTAATAATTCAAACACATATGCATGCCCCTTAAAGAGAAAATCCAAGTTGAATAACTAGAAGTACCAGAAGTATCTTCACACATAGCTGTTGCAGTAATCTGAAGTACTAGCATTTGAACTTGTAGAACCAACTACACTATTGAAACACCGTCATACTTCACATTAAATTTACTAAGATATTCATCATTAAACTTCTCAGACTCTAGTAGAACATCCAATTTAGTATTAACTTCCCTTAGGGTTTCAAAAAGCTTAATAAAAACAGTATTGATTGATCTTTTCTAAGATACTAGCTTCGCTTAGGGTTCCCAGAGAATATTGATTGATCTTTTTACCTTACCTGAGTGTGGTAAGAATCCATCAATTTTTATACCTAATGATTTGGATGAGAGTTTGAATGAGTGGTGTTTTTGTTTGATAGGATGATTGGACTTCCTGAAGTTAAATATTGAGGTTGCAGAATCAATTTTGAGAAAACTATGGGTTTTGCATGGTAATTGTCATTTAATTCCTCCTGGGAAAGGATTTATTTGTGATAAAATTGGATAATAAATAAGATAAAAATATGATTTGGAACGGGTATTGGAAGGTTGAAGCTCAGGATTTACGAATCAGAAATTGGGAACCAAACTTTAAGCCTGAAAATCAGAAATCTATATCTGCTTTTATTTTGGTTCATTTTCCTGGTTTGTGTATTGAGTATTAGAAAGAGAAAATTATACTAACTTTAGATAAAGCAATTGGAAGACCTATTCTGGTGGATGAAACAACATTAAAGAAGAAGATTCGTTATTATGCCAGTGTTTTGGTAGAAGTAGATCTATCTTGATCGATTCCAAATAAAATTTGGGTTAAGAAAAAAATGGTGGTTTCTATTAGAATGTGATAATTCCCAAGCTACCTAAATTTTGTAACCATTGTAAGGTAGTAGGGCATTTGGTAGCTGAGTGTAGATCAAAAAGAAAAGATGTAATTCAGAAGAAGAATGATCATATTGCACACAATGGTGGTACCAAATTAAAGAAGAGAAATAAGGATAAGGAGGATAAAGATTTGGGTGGTGATAATGGATTCTCTATGGGGAATGATTCCTCTCATACAAGATTCGAGGAAAATATTAATATTACTATTATAAATGATTCTGTGGTGTCTGGTAGAGCATATTCTAGCGCTTCTGATGTTGGGAGTAAAAAGCTAAATGGTGGCAAGCAGAAAGGATTTTGAATGATGGTGGTAATAAGAATGTTAATCTGAATTCAGTTGTTATATATGGACAAGGATGTAAGTAATAAAGGTACGAAACTGAATGATTTGGGTATTTTTTTGTTCTCCTAGTAAATTCATTGTGCTACGGGGAGTGAATGGGGAGTATGAGGGTAATAAAGAGGATATTACTGATTTTCATATGGATGTGAAAAATATTCTGGAGGCATCTTCAAGTGTTCCTCTTATAGATAAAATCGTTAATGCTAGCATGGTTAGTAGTTGTATCTCTAAGTATCAAGTTAAGAAATGAAATAATAGTGCTACAATTATTACTACTAGAAAACATGCCGCCATAAATTTAGTTAAAGAGAATCAAGAGGTGAAAAATCGTATATCTTCTTAAACTTCTAGTTATAAATGAGAGTTATATTTTGGAATATCAGGGGATTAAAAATAAGTAAAGCGAAAGACAAACTTAAATCTTTAGTTAATCAATTTGGTCCTTCCTTAGTGTGGTTACCTGAGCCTAAAATTAGAGTTAATGGTGCTAGTGTTAAAAATTTAAGATCTCCTGGGATGAATCAAATGTTGATACATAATTCTTCAGAAACAAGGAAAGGAAACATATGGCTATTTTGGCGTACTTTTATTTATACTCATGTAATATCTTTCAATAGACAAGCTATTTCTGTTGTTGTGGGTAATACTATTGTTATTGGTGTGCACTCTGAGGTATTAACTATGGATAGAAGAAGTATGTGGGAGAATTCAGAGGTTATAAGTGAGTTGAACTTGCCTTGGTTGGTAATTGTGGACTTTAATGTTGTTATGAGTGTTGAGGATAAGGTACAAGGTATAAGACCTTTGCGAGTATCGGTAATGGATTCCAATGATTGTTTGACCAAGTGTGGGCTTATGCAAGCTCCCAAATCTGGATTGGAATTTTCTTGGTGCAATAATCGTGTGGGGAGGAAGCGTATTTTATATAATCTAGATAGAGCGGTATACAACCTAAAATAGTTGGAAATGTATGAGGGATGGAGTTATAAGGTGGGCATGGGTTTTTCCAGATTCAGTGATGGTACTGGAAAGAACTTGGTACAACAATCACTTATCCTCTAATGGCAAAGTGGTATGGAATCTTATCCTAGCAGTTGTCCTTTGGGTGTTATGGAGAGAGAAATTGTTGCTTATTTGAGGAAAAATACTGCTTCAAAACAGACTTGGAGTTAAGCATTGAATCAAATACTTTTGTGCTTAATTAGGCTGCTAGTATGGATAACAGAGTCCATATAAATCTCACATATACTATGTATAACTGTGGATTTTTTATTTTTGTAATTTCGTCTTTTTCTTTTCTGTAAGATTAAGAAGAATCTTCTCTTCTTATAAAATAATAAAAAAAAAGTTTCTTGCATAACTCTATTCTGAGATATTAACATATTATTATTGGTAACATACTCTATATTTAGGCCTTTGACATTCGGATGTGGTGCAACATAACAATTCGTTGATCCCCTATTAAATCGATAGACGAACCTGAAAACAGAACTAACAAACCAGGTACAAATTAAAATTTCGTATCACATAAATGTATGAATCGTCCATTGGGCACAATACCGATATGCTGCACATTTTCTATAAATATTTCAACCAGCGATAGCATGCAACATATTGCGAGTTTCGATTGTGCGTATGAAAACTATTCCTCTCTTTTGGTCTCTGCATAACCGTTTTTTCAAAACAATTATCCTAATTTTTATCCAACCTATTTTTACTCCATCCTCTTCCTGTTTAATCTAGATTTACTCGGTTTTGGATCTTAGCTTCACCAAATAAATCTAGGAAATAGAAGTCTGTTGTTTTATTTTTCAATAAAAATATTGTGTTCTTGCAATATTTAGGTTTTAGGTTTTAGATTTCTATTTTTCTTTTTTAATTTCAATAAATTTATCAATTGGTACTGCATGTCATATGTTATTCCATTACGCTTATACATCGATTTATTATTGTCCTTGGGACTTTCTAATGGGATTCTAAGATAAAATCAATGTATGGATTTGTTATAGCAGAGTTTTTCTTCAAATATTGTCTCTACAATCTCATCAATCCAGACTAGTGGAAATAGGGGTGTGCAGTGGATGGACGGATGCGGATTAGAGGTCACCCGCATCCAATCCGTTGTGGATTTGGAAAATCCAACAGTATGTGGCCCAATCACCCGCGGATTAGCACGGATTTATTTAAAAAAAAATAGTCTTTAACTATATACTTTTCTCCACTTTGTTGATTTTCCTATCCTTGTAGCCTTTAAGGTAGAAATGTGGAAGACAAAGAGTCTTTACTTGAACTATTTACGAGTTTATGTTATGAGAACTATTTTGATGTTGATCAATGGAAAAATCTAGTTTTAGTAATATAAGCTGCATATATTTTTTTTTCTTAACTTGCTCTTGATTTGGAAGAATAACTACTAGTTGACTTTATTTATGGCTTAAATGTTCAGTCACTACTGTTTACAAATCTGTCGGATTTTGAATATCAAAGTAGCTCCCCTTGAAGTTTGAATACTGTTGAATAATAAGTTCAGTGTGCAGTACGTCTAGAGTCCGAAAATAAAATCTGAAGAGTCTTTACTGATATTTCCCTGCTTACACAGTGCAACACTTTTGTTGACAAAATCTGAAGAGTCTTCACTGATATTTCCCTGCTTGTACTGTGTAACACTTGCGTTGAACCTGAAAGTTCCTTGTCTTTCCTTGCTAACTACAATTGCGGGAAAAAAAAAAGCATACTTCTTGTGGTTATTGTGCGCGGGTGAATCTGCGGATTTCAAAGTCCAACCACAACCAAACCGCTAAAAGTGCCGGTTGGAAAATCTCACCCGTGTCAAGCCCATAGATCTTGAGGATTGGGTTTTACCCGCAATTTTGAGGACGGATACGGGTGAAATCCGTGGCTCCGGACTTCTTGCTCACCCCTAAGTGGAAGGAAGAATAGAGAAAATATGTTATGTTGGACGAAATCTGATTTTGTTATTTGTGTGGAAGATTATTCAGGAACTTCCGCTACAAAAATTCGAATACCATATTGATTTTGATACAACTTCTTCTCTGATTGTAGAGACAAAGGTATGTGATTTGGAAATTAAATTGAAGAAAAATCTTAATTTTACAGATGTGATAATTGTGAAGTATGCAATAAATAAACAACAAGCCGACTTGGAGAATGATCAACTTATTCTTTGGAGCATCTTCTTCCTCACTTGTAGAATGAAAACCCATGTTAGTCTTTTTCATATTATTTGATTGTATGTAAATCACATTGCACGCTTGTTGTGTCAATGTGCAATGTATAATGATGAAACAAGAGGGCGTGTTTACGTAACACCCGTTCTATGTAATCCTTCGAACCTCAATTTGAATGAAGTAGTTAAATAAATAAAATCTAGGGGCTTTGGATCAAAAAAAAAAAAAAACGAAATTGTGCGTATGAAAGAACAAGACGTCATAACTTTAAACTCAAAAATTAAATATATTTCAATTAATACTAACTCAACTAACATCAGTGACAATTTATTTACCATAATATTTTCGTCATCATCGCCGGTGCCACTGTAATACAGTGGTAAAGTCACTTGGTGATGATACTATTGACCTGAGTTCGAAACTCTAGCACCAAAATTCTAAAAAAAAAAAAAAAAAAAAAGTATTTTTATCATCATCATCATCAAACTAATAAAGAAAAATCAATCAATCAAATCTCCACCCAGAAAAAAAAATTACAAAAGAAGAATTTTTTTTTTTTTTGCTTTATAATTACATCAATCGAATCAATCCTCCGAAACAACCCTCAAGCGCCTTTATAAAACAACAACAATGGAGAAAGTGGTGGTGGTGGTGGTGATGGTTGTTGTGATCCCGGAGGTCGTTGTGGTGGCGGGGTGAACTTGTAGTTGACATGGTCGTCTCCTGCTCAATCAAACCTTGCACGTTAAGGAATTCGTCAACATCACAAGGTAAAATTATGTTGCCTTGGTGACGAAACCCATATACTTCTTCAGCTTCTTTCAATAGAGTCATGAACTTTGGGTGATTCAAGTACGTAACTGGGATTACAAATCTTTCTTCTTTTTGACCAACTAATATTGCTACATAATTTCTTGGAACATGATTATCTCCACACATCATAGCCATCTCTTATATTTCAGATCACAAAAAACTGCGAAAACCTTGGTTTGCTAGACAAAATATATAAAATTGAGGGATGGTATAAGAAGATTGTTAAGGAAGAAAGAAAGTGACACAAGGATTCGAAAGGATTGTTATATCTGTATGATGCTATAAGAAGATGAAGAAGATGAAAAGCCAGTAAGGCACCAGAGAAGAAGAAGAATCTCTTTTAAGAACTTGGTTTTTGCAACTCATGGTAAGATCTTTATATACCTATGTTCTTTGTTTTCTTTGTGTTGTAGAGAGAAAAGAAAAGAGAAGAGGAGTATATATGGATGAAACTTGAAAGTCTCCCATCTGGAATATCCTAGTATGATGTCACTTAAAGAAGAAAGGAAATTCTAATCAAATTTGGAAGCGGGGGCGGTTATTTTACTAGGGTTATTCTCTTTGGAGACTTCGAGAGGTCATGACTAGTTTGTTTCAGCTTTTGATATGTACTGGAGTTCAAAACAAAGCCTTGGCGCGAGTATTCGGTCCAGTAATAAAACATTCACTCTATTATGGTTGCAAATAGTGGTTGACTTTTTTCCTTAGACAAGGCTAAACCATCTATAGTTCCTTGCTCTTACGGTTATTACTAATTAAGATAAATCCTTGCCATGGATGTTCCATGTCAAAAAAAAAAAAAAAAAGTATAACCGGTGGTGGCGTAGTCATGTTTGAGATTTGACCTGATCAACACTGTATGGCCATTGAAACCACTGAATACGTGTTACAAGCGATTTGATTTTTTTTTATTTTTTTAAAGACATTTTCATCCCAGTTGTTGGTGGTTGAGAGACTTGAGAAGCATGATTTAAGCTCGGCTTTAATATATATAGTTGACAAAATAATCAAATACTCTGTACAACTTAATAAGAAGATATCACCAAAAACTTGGTTAAATGCCTGGCGCCTGAATCCCTTGATGGAGAATCTTTGTCCTTCTTAGAACTAAATTGACTTTTAATTGAGGATGAAGGAAAAACAAAAAGCAAGAATTGTTGGCGGCATTTTAATTCATCATCGGCCAGTTGGGCATATAGGTCATCAATGTTGCTGTCCACTGAATAAGTATGATGTCTATCGAGTCGGTTCCATCTTCCATGCTTTCTCTTTTTCTCATAATCTTTTGGAACTGAAACTGACTCAGCCTAAGTCAGATGTCACATTGTTTGTTTTTTGTAATCTTCAAATTTCTGATTTGAGGCCTTAGTCGACTCGTATATTTGACTTAAGGCATCATGTAAACGCGGTTACGTTTGGACTTCGCTCTATTACGTTCGTTATTATTAAAGACTTGAATCTTTAATGTTTAATCTAACTCCTTTAAAAGCCTAAGGTCCTTAGGTCTCACGTTCAACGGTGACCCTCACCCTCACACAGAATTGCTCTGTTTCACTTTTCCTCAAAGAAGAGAAAAATAAGGCTTTTTTTTATACAAAATAAAGAATTTTTTTTATTTATTATCCCGGGAAAAAAAATAACAAACAAATGAAAGCAAAGAAAAACATTATTAGGGTTTGCTTCTGCTTCGTCATAAACTGATGATCGCTTCTTCGTCATAAACTGATGATCAGGTAACTAAACTAATGTGTAGGAATAATCTTATTTGCTTATTTTAATTTTTCATCTCTGCATAATAATCAAACGCCTCTTTTTTTTCTCTCGATCCTCCGTCTCTCTTCTTTCTGTTTCAATTGCACCCTATGGTCGCTTTATCTTATTCGATCGGATGGAGCTTCAGCAAAAACGTATTCAAGGAATTAACTGAATTTTCAGTATCTATTGTTACCCTTGCTCTTCTGGAAACCCTAGGATCGAAGAAGTCAGAGGAATCATGCATTTCTTCTTCACCTAATTCAGACCTCCCTGTAAGTAATCTATTCAGTTTGTAGTTGCACTTCTGTCAAGAGTTAATAATTAGCATTTTCCTAAGAAGGGTCCTCAATTTTGTTTTCACATGATTTATAGTTCGATTAATGTTGATTTTCTATGTGTTTGATATATATATATAGAGCAATTGTTTGATGAATATACTGACCGAATCATTTTGTTTCTTTCTTTTACACATTATCGATAAGTATGTAAACGTGGGCACGTTTAGCTATATGAAGATCAATCAACTGCATTTCTAAATGAAATTCAACAACTTATTCTTCGTCATCAATTTGCTTCTGTGATAAATACTGTATCCTATATTTTTAGGTGTTGTTCAAGAATGATCACACTTAATCAGTCATGCGAGTCTTTGGTTCCTATATCATTGAGTCAACTGGTTACTTGATCATGTATTATGAAATGGTTGATTTGGACGATCGCATATGGTTATCTAAATGGTCTATAAATATGATTTGAGAAACCCTAATGCATTTGTAAATGATAGGTATGGACTAGCGAGTCAAACAGGGTATACTATCCATCAGTTATAAACAAATTTGTGCTAGGGAGAACAGAAGGCTTCGCAAACAACATCGGTATTCGTTTCTGGACAAAGAAATACCACTGGAATCCAGCTCTGACTAGGACACAGTGTAAGCCGCTCAAAAGAGTCTGTGCAACACTTTCGAGAAATGTAGTTTTGCAGCTGAGGGTTAATTTTTTTGAAATGGGTAAAGTAACTGCAATCCTTACTCATTCTATTAATTGGGCGTGGTCTCGGTTAAATTAATTATGCTTTATTAATCTTAGTGCAGCTTGCAATGGCTCTCTGTCAATACCCTCTAATTGACCAGTAAAAATGGATCACTAATAGTGGTGGTTTTAGTGATGATGCGATTAGGTAAGGGCTTTCCGAAGCAGTGAATGTAGGCTATATAGGTTTTTTTCTAATAGTTTATTGACATTTCAATTAGAGAAGTAGCTTTGGCGATCTATTGGAATGCCATTTATGGCTTATCACCTATTTTGTTTGTAATAGTTATCCTAACTGTTGATGGTAACCAATCTTATTTGTTAACACAGGTGGCGTGGACTGAAGATCAGTGTGGCTCCTCCTCCTGTTCAAATCAATCTGTTTGGATCATTGCAGCCACTAATATTATTTGAACCAATCTTTATGCATCAAATCAATTTTATGAGGTATTGTTATTTGATTTGTAACATTGTCCTTTTCCTCTCCTTATTGTAACAGTAGAAATTCTTAGTAATCTATGCTATTGTTCTTAAGTGTGATACAGCCAAACACACAAAGTTTCTTCACCGATATCAAGTAGGAACGAAATCATGTTTTGCAATTTGGGTTTCCATGTACCTTCTGACTTTCATGAAACTTATGCGTTTGGGATAATTGAGAGAAACTGATTTTATTGAAACACAGAAGAATTATATTTGGGTTGTGATTTACTTGCTAAATAGTTAGATTATTTGATTCACTTTTCCATGTTGGCAGTTAAGTAACATAATCGTACTGGTGTATAATCTATTTTGTTTATTATTAGGATGGTGAGTGACTATGTTATGGAGACAATTAAAGATGGGTTTTAATTCATTCAGATTTTACTCTCTTCATTACTGTCCAAGGTTCATTCTTCTTAAAGTAAGCTTTCTCTAAACTACTTTCTTGGATATGACTTAGATTGTCAGTTCCGTAACATAACCATGATGGTGTATATGAAGTCTCATAGATTGTTATGCTACGGTTTCTTTCTTAAGTAATTTAGCTTAATCCGGAGCTAAATTCATAGCTTGCCAGGTATTTATCATTGAAGTCGAATCTACAATGGCCAACAAGCCTCTACCTGCACCAGTTCACCTTTCATAGAAATTTCCAACTAGGTATTCATCCCTTCTACATATTCAACAATTTGTTTTATAAGAATCGCATGATTTATATTGACTTTTCCTGAATTGATCAGTTTCCTTGGTTCTTTCTCTGTGGAATCAGTCTACGTATATTTTTGAAATTTGGTCCTAACTGTTTATAAATCTAATTCACCTTCAAAAGCAAGTGTAGTTAGGTGTATCAACACTAACCCAGTTTAGTTAGGAAGTAAAGCTAATATATGATCAGTCGACAGAAAGCTAATATAGAATTCGTGAATATATGGCAAAAGGAATTTCTTGGAGGAAGTAATGCATATTGCGAGAGCCTGGATGTCATCAAAACTATCCTCTTCTGATTTTGGCGGCATATATATTTTATTTTTGAATGATGCTAGGTGTTCATAAAATTGATCATAATTTCCCCTGTTTGCTGTTGATCCTTCTTTGCTAAATAAAGAGTTTCTCAGTTTTGTTTGATACAAAGTTTTACTTCGAATGATTGTTAAATATGGTCTTTTGCAGGTTTTTGGTTAACTTCCTAAGGGGACACCTCATTCTATACAACCGGGTATGTTGCTGTCATACTATATTTGTGATTGTTTTGTTGAAACCTTTCCCTAATATTTTTTTCCACCATCAACAATAATCGATCACTGCAATTCGACAGAATCCACAATACATCCGGTACAAAGACGAGCTATTTCTCTTACCTAACTTTGAGGAATTTTCAAAGTAGAACCAACACTTGATGGTACATTTCGCAAGGTAAACATGTCGAAAACCTAAAATTCAAAATTTGTAATTTGTGGATCTAGAATTTGTAAATATGTATTTAGTTATTTTGTTGGTACATGGAATATTTATCGACGTAGTATCGGTTTACTGATCTGTTCCTGCAATCTATGTTTGGTTTTGTCAAAAAAGACGATGCGGAGGGGAGGAAGAGGAAGCTAACCTTGGGAATTTTAAATCTGTGTTTTAAAAAAAAAATTTCTCTTCTTGATTGGTGTATTATAATTCGTTTTTTCTTTGTGTTTGATGTGTATATTTAGGGTGCAGAGATTATAACATTGATTTAGGATTCAAGGTCTGATTTCAGAGACAGACAAGGTAAACATCTAGAGACCCTATTTAATTTGGTGTATACATATTCAAATAACTAACATGCAAGTAAATCAATGTGAACATATGGAAACACTATTTAATTGCAGGTGCAGTTGTCAGTTGTCAGCTTGGTCTTTGGTGTTTGAAGAACTGAGAAGAGGAGAATGGAGCTTTCTTTGGTGAATGGGTAGATTGCAGTTAGGTTGAGTTGGAATCAGTGGTGGTTGCAGATTTGTTGTTGGTGTTGCTACCAGAGAAGCTACAACGATGGGGCAATGGGTTCTGGTTTGTCTGCTCTGAGACTTGCAGGGACATAATTTAGGATTGCAACTGTTGGTGATGACTGAGCAGATAAACGTAAGTAGATGTTGATGATGTGTGTTAATCTTGAATGTCAAATCTGTTTTGCTTAGTTCTACTAAGAAACATGACAACCTGATCAAATATTTAGAAGTTTGTTTAGTTTAGCTAATAGTTTCACGACCCCAATTCCAGTTACGGACATACTTGGTAAAACCAGTGAGGTTTTGATTGGATGATGAGAGTGTGTAATTTTGGCTTTCTTATCCCATTGATGACCTACTAGGCGACTACTGTGTACTCTTTTATCATGTCTGATGAGTTGATATTCTCAAAGAAGTTATTTTTATGGTCCTCAAAGTGAATGCCAAATCGAACAACGTAGCCAAAATTTCCTTATGCACCAAAAAAATAGTAATTGTTATGTTGCAGCCATCTTTTGTGTACTTTCTCTTTGTTAAGTTTTCATTCTTTGCTGTACTTTGCTTATATACACAGTGGGCTCACGCATAGCACTTTAAGCCTTTATGTGTTGTGACCGAACAGGGTTCATGAAATAACAGTCTTCCGGAAACAAAAATAAAATGGGGCGAGGCGAAGCCGAGCTTTACCAAATCAAATGGGGACTTGGGCGAGGCGAAGCCGAGCTTTACCAAATCAAATCGGGACTTGGGCAAGGCGGAGCAGAGCTTTACCAATCGGGACGGGGCGAGGCAAAGCCGGAGCAGAGCTTTACCAAATAAAAAATATGGTCCAAAGAAAGAGGCAGTGATGCAGTGTATTTGTAGTTGTAGATTAAATTGGTGAACCAAGTTGGCGAAGCTGCCCGGGCGTAGCACGGACACAAAATCTAGTTAGTCTATTATGCGAATATACGTTTAATTTAAGTATCAATCGGTCTTTCGATCAGTCCAAAGAATATTTGGCAAAAATATTGTTTTTAATAGCCTTTCGAGCACCATATAATAATTAACAAGAACTTAATCTTAGACATAAAATCTAAGATACTCTGCAAGTAGATCAAAGATCCCTGCAAGGTAGTAACAATGCCATAGGTAGCTCAAATATCCCTTTCAACATAGACTGGAGGATTCCCAATTTAACTTGGACATAAAATCTTTATTTGGTACTTTTAACTCATGGCAACATAGTTATGTGCCAAAAGAGGAAAATAAGATAGATATTCTGTCAAAATTAGCAAGAGTGGATGGATTAAGTGGTGTCTGATCAGCGATAGCATGCAACGAAGTGCGAGTTTTGATTGTGAATATCCCACAAGTAAAAAGAAGACGCATACACAACATAAAACAAAAACAAAAAAAATCAGTATAACTACTTCAAGTAAAATAAAGAAACCATAATGTTTTCGTCATCATCAAACTAAAAAATCCATCAAATTTCTACCTCAAGAAAAGCAGAAAAAAAATAATAATTTACATCAATCAAGAATCAACCCTCGGGGCTTTAAAACAACAACGGCTGATAAAGTGGTGGTGGTGATGGTTGTCGATGCTGGTGGCGGCTGTGGTGGCGGGGTAAACATGTAGTTGACAAGATCTCATGTTCAATCAAACCTTGCACAATCACGAACTCGTCAACTTCACAAGGTAAAGTTATGTTGCCTTTGGGACGAAACCCATACACTTCTTCAGCTTCTTTCAGTAAATTCATGAAATTTGGATGATTCAAATAAGTGATTGGGATTACAAATCTTTTTTCTTTTTGACCAACTAATACTGCTACACATCCTCTTGGAACAGGAGGATGATGATAAATGATAGTTCACTTATATGGAAAAAAATGTTTTCTCTCTCATCGCTCTCCTCTACATTCTCCAAAAACTGTAGATATTCAAATCTTTTCATCATAGATCCCATTAGCATCCTTAGAACCCTTCGAACCCATTAGATCATTTAAACCTATTAGTCATCTTAAACCAATTTTAAATCATGCAACCTAAACATAGCTACATCCAGATTGATCGAAAATTCTTTAGATTTTCTTTCAAAAAACACATACCCACCTCACCAATTACCCTGACAGAATTCTATCATACAGGATCTACACAAGGAGATTTTCCAATTTCTTTAGCCAAACGCCTGTACAACGTACTGTTTGAAGCTGCTAAAAACGGTGATGCAGGGAGGAAAACTTGGAAGTTCACTGAGAACAACATCTGGTTTGTGGTGAGTAAGCAATCAAACAACAATGGTTTTTATTTGTTTATCCTCTTATCCAAGCCTAACCCAAAAGCAGATCCAGTCTCTTTCTATATTCCATCTGGTGATTGTTTTGATGGATGGTTCGCAATTGCCAATGCTCTAGAAGTAATTATAAAAGAAACAGCTACTGTCACACATTACTTGAACACCCCACAGCCAAAACCTCCGCACCGATCATATGCACAAGTTCTTACCTCAAAACCTATGCCAGCTAGTCATCAAAATATTTTTGATCGACCAAAAACAAGCAAAAATTCCATATATTCATCTCCTTTTTTGTGTGACAGATATGCTGCATCTGCAATGGTCTCCAAAAATGGCAATGAAAATGTCATTAAAGTTGCGTTTAATGAAAAAGAAAGTTCTTTGGGTAAATGGAATGATTCGTATGTGATCTCATCACCAATTGCTGTCAACTCATGGGACAGTATTAATCTTGCTCTACAAACCCACTTTCAGAGATGGGGTCAGTTGAATTTATTCCCTATAAATTCATGTCAAGCAATTTTCGAAGTGAATGAAGATCTTATGCCTGATTCTGTGTTCATGTTTACTTTCGAAAATGTCAATTTATCGGTGTTCAAATGGAAGGAACAACTTTGGAAAACAAATTCGCATCAGGCAACAGATTATCATATTGAAGTATTTGGTGTCCCTTTTCAACTATGGTCATCCAAATTGATGCACTTATTGGGTAATGCTTGCGGTGACATTCTGTTAATTGATCCAAGATCATTGAAGCTGCAAGATCTCACTGCTATTAGGATGAAAATCAGAAATTACAAAGGAATCAATCACATCCCTCGTTCAATCCAAATCGTCACTGGTTCAGGTAATTACACGTCACACATTTTCATTGCTCAGTCACCGGTAAATGTGACTCATTCTAATTTGATCCAGTCTAGGCGAAATACAAGCACTTTGAATCGTGAAAATAATTTCAAAAACAAAAATACCTTCCTAGAATCAAGCTGTTTAGCTGGTTCCATGCAAGATTTGGTCATTAATGCAGTTTCTACGGCACCAAACTTGGTCAACATGCAAGCTGTTATGGAAACTTCTGCACGAACTCCATCAAACGGATCCAACAAAAAAACCAGAAAACGCCGAAAGCCAAAGAAAAAGAAGAAAAAGATTGCAAATGCTAAGTCAACGCAGAATTGGAAGGAATTACCAAAACCAACTGATACATCTGACGATGTAATGGCAATGGACATCGATGCATCACCGGCATTCTGCATGGCTGTTGATAGTTCTGTTGAAACCCCACCAAAAAAACTACCTGCACAACCAAAAATCATTAGCAAACCTAAATTCACTCGTACTTTCAACCAAAAACTCTTTGCCATCATTAAGCCAATTCCACGATCTGTTAGCCCAATTATTACCATACCAAATAACTTCTTGTTGGAACAATTGCTGAATTATGCCTGCAAAATAATCACAAAAACAAACAAAACATTGTTATGGCTGAGTCGCGGACTAGGTCGCTTTCTTTAAAACGTTTCGCGGCTCTGCCCAAGATTGTGCAAGCAGTTCTTCAATGTCGCGTCGTCCCCGGGATAAAACAGCCGAGTTCAATCTCTTACACAATCACTCTTGCACGATGAGAGGATGTGAAACTTCTACACTTCATTCTTGCTCAAAAACATTTTTTAGAAAAATCAAGGATGATCACACACTTGTTTTTCTTTCTCACAAAAATTCATTTTCTAATAGAAAACTGTCACATAAGAAAAAAAAGGCTTCTACAACTCTCCCAATTCTTTACATAAAAAAAACTAAAACATTAAAGAACATTCATGTTACTATATATTTATTTTTTCAACCAAAATTCTGATTTATAGCCAAGAGTTTCAAAAACATTTAAAATGTTATTATGGTGGAGTTAACACCATTAAAAACCAGAAATATGTAACGGTCAAAATTAATGTTAACAAAATTAAGTTTTTTCATTTAAGAAACTTAAATGCTATTAAAAACTTTCTTTTTATTTATTGGGAAATAAATTTATGTTTTAAATATATATTCCCAACAATCCCCACTTATATTTTTAAAACATTGAGCAAGAACGTACAGAGTTGTGCATAAGCAAAGGTGTCTGGCGACTTGAACCTTTATGTAGTGTTAATAAGCTCTCTTAAAATCTGACCATAGAGTGAACATAAGTCTTGAACTCTAGGAGATAAAAAGATTACTCAACACACACGACTATACTAGTGTAAAGTCTAAAGCCAGCACATTACGGCCCTGCGCTTGTATCCAAGTTTAACGAATGATCTAGAGAACTGCCCATATTCTCATAGAAAGCGGCCACACTTTCACATTCATATAGGTGAGTCTATCAAGAGTACTCCTGAATGTACCCCACTCTAAATAGAGATATAAACATCATTAAGAGTTTAAAGTTTTTAAATAAAAAATTACTCAACCTTTACTCGTTTCAGGATGTCATGCCGTGGGATGAATTCTTCAAAAGCATGATTCTCGCATCTCCATATCACCTATGACTTCGTCTAGTCCCTTTGAACCTATTTCTAGGTTGGGTATCCATCATAGATGACTCAATCTCAATGGGCATCAACCTCATCCCTAAGATGTATTCACATCTTCTTATCAATCCTTTCGTCAAAAGACTAATGGAAACTCGTTTCAGACACTATATAATCCATATTCTCATAAAATCAACTCTTATAGTTATCGTTACATTCTTAATTCATGCAATAGCTGCGGTACTATCACATTGGATTAATACGTCTGTTCCTCTATTTATAGAGGATCGAATCGCTCCATCCCTTAAAGGATTCAACTAAAAGGATGTCCAATCATCTTCGAAATATCCTTAAAGGATTGCGGTAACCATTTAGATAGTGTATTTCTAGGCGTAAGATGTGTTTGAAACACCTCATAACCTTCTCAATATTTTACCAATTTTCCATACTAGGATTGGTAAATCTGAATATGAAACCCCCACTATGGAAGCAATATATTACACCCCCACTACAAAAAGTACTTATATATATAGTCAATCACGTAGCAAAGAAGCATACTGATCTACCATACTCATGTCTAGTGCAATCACACACAATCTCAAAATCATTAACACTAAACCAAATGAGTGAAAACTTATTTACAGTCAGACTATATATATTTTTTGTCTCTTTTAAAAATTATATTTTCATTGAAATGAAAATTGATCCAAAGAAAGAAAAAATTCGTTTCAAAAATATACACCATCTTCACTCAAGTCTTTCATGTCAAATAGCAAACTAAGCATGTTCTCAATTTCATTTTCATCCTATAAGTTAGAATAAAAATTCAATAAATCACTTACGCATACAAAACAAATAGTATTGTGCATTTCACTTTCATCAATTCTGAAATCATTCGAATGAATCAAGTAAACAATTTATATTTTATAAAAAAATTTAAATTTGTTTTCAGAATATAAATGATAACTTATCTAACTTATATGATTTCTTTTATTGTAGAAACTACACAGGTTTCTATGCTTGGTTTACATAGATTCTCATCCTTAACTTACACAAAAGTATATATTTCTACTTATGACTATAACAAATCATACATTGTAGAAACAACATCAACAAAACAAGCATGAAAGTTATTTAGCGACATGAATGTAAGAGTCAACAATTTCTGTTTGCTTGTCTAAAAACAATAGGCTCATAAAAACTTTTTGCCAAAGATTTAATAGTTTAAAGAACAAAGTTACTTTCTATAAGAAGTTATCTTTCCAATTATAAGCAACAAAATATTCATGACTAAAATTTAGTCTTACTATATATGCTTTTCTAGGTTCATTCTTAGTGAATTACTTGTCACCTTCATTTATCTAGTTCCTTTAATTTAAATCAAATGTTTGTAAAACATAGGGTATGGAACCCCCACTATTTTGACTCAAACAAGAATTTCAAAACAACATTCAAAGATCCCAAAAATTGTGAAAAACTAATGAACCAAAGATCTAAACCCAAAACGTTTTGCACAATATAGAGAAAAATTCAAACAATTTTCTTGAAAGCAACATTGCCTAATATTCACTACTCAAAAATCATATTTGATATCAAGACAAGTTACTTGAAGCATCTTTATAAAATTCTCAAAGACTTTATTTCATCCAATACCATTGCAAATTACGTAAGATTTGTAAATGTACATGCTTTTATGAGTTAGGTAAGATTATTACATACATGTTACTCAAAAATTCACCAAGTTCATAAGAAAATATAACATGCTCGTATTCATCACTAACTCATTGATTTCTTAAAAGCATGACAAAATCTCATAAATTCAAATATTCAAAATTTAATTCATGTTATGATAAAATTGCAATATTATGCTCAAACATTTTATCCATAACATATCATTTGTAGTAGTGCAATGATCAAACTCAACAAATTTATTATGTCACTCTTGTTTATGATAAGATATGAGCATCTTGTTATTAACAAGATGAACATCTTGGAACCTAGATACATCTTTAACAAGATTGTTCTACCCAAAGTAAACTTTTAGGCTATACCAATACCGAAAATCCTAGTGATGTGAGTATATCTCAACTCCACTTTCTTTCAAAACGATTTGGTTCAACTTTTGAACCATAACCTATCAAAACAAATATGGTGTAAAACACCAATCTATATCAACCTCTCACCATATCCATAGTTCTCATTAACTAAGCTTGAAAAGCGTTGTTAATAACATTTGATATCCTTGCAATGCCGTGCAAGAATAACAAATAATCTCATAATCAATATTATGTTCATTTCTTGGTGAGAGTTGATATTCACATTTGTTTTGACTAGGTTTCTAATTATTTCGGTTTTGGGTTCGTATGAAATTCCATATCATAAGTTCAAAACTTATATGAGTCACATGTTTATTGTCATACACAATAATTCTCAATATCTTGTTTCCGTAAAATTTATTCTAAGATTGAACAATCAACTTATTCAATTTAGAATGCCATTATTTGATCACTGCAATAACTATAAATAGTTCATCAAACATACCTCAATTGCTTTTAAAGCTAAATTGGTTATAAACCATTGTCCATACTTTGCGCACCAACAAAGAAATCAGCAACCCCATTGATCCTCACATCGATTAATCTCCCGCAATTTTTATTTCATAGGAAAATAAAAAACTTGCTCAAGTAAGTGATTTTTCACCTGTCACAATCATGTACATGTGATCATTTGAAACCAAAAATAAGCAAGGTATGCACTTACATAATTACTTGAAAATTAACTAATATAGTACTCCAAGTTTCTTTTAATTTTCAAACAAAGATTCAAAGTTATATAGTTATAATATCATATATTTATAACTCTCTATCAATCATTTTATCAAACATATGTGGTGCACTAGTTTGATTGCTAACAATAATTTTCTTTTCCATTACCAAAACAAGAGTAAGAAGTACTATAATCAAGATATGATCTTTATAGTAAATTTCTTACATCTCTAATCTCTAATCTCAAGTATCATGTCTCATATTTTGGACAAACATACACAACGATTCTGAAATTACCAAATCTCTCAACCTAAATATCCAAATAGGAAATTTCAAAAAGGGTTTTCAAGATAAGTTTCTGATCTACAAGTTTCATGTTATATACAAATCCAAAATATCAACACAAAGATCAGAAAAACGAATTCAACAAGGACTAAATTTCTGCTCGTCAGAAATTTTCAGATACATTGTGCAGTTTTCTAAAATACTTTAAAAATACTTGCCAGACTCCAAAAATTCTGAAATTTGACATGGATAATTCTCATGATGTCTAATACACCCGATTAAAATTTCAAGACCCAATTGAATTTCATGTAGGAGATAAAAATAAGACTCTACAGCATGTTAAAAACATTCGTTTAAACATCAACCATATTTGTCTATGTCAACTGTTCACAAAGAAAAAAATATTTAACCATGTTATTCCTAGTCCATCAATATTAGACATAAAATTAACTCTAGGTATCAGGTTACCTAAAATCTCAAGCATCATGTTTAATCGGTAAAGAAAAAATATTCAGGTTATAATTCAATCAAACAAAATAAAACAACGATACTTATCGCGTTTGAGCAATTGTTTTCTTTTGGTATCTATGGCAGAATAAATCGTCTTCAAATTGTTGGAACAATTGCTGAATTATGCCTGCAAAATAATCACAAAAACAAACAAAACATTGTTATGGCTGAGTCGCGGACTAGGTCGCTTTCTTTAAGACGTTTCGCGGCTCTGCCCAAGATTGTGCAAGCAGTTCTTCAATGTCGCGTTGTCCCCAGGATAAAACAGCCGAGTTCAATCTCTTACACAATTACTCTTGCACGATGAGAGGATGTGAAACTTCTACACTTCATTCTTGCTCAAAAACATTTTTTATAAAAATCAAGGATGATCACACACTTGTTTTTCTTTCTCACAAAAATTCATTTTCTAATAGAAAACTGTCACATAAGAAAAAAAAGGCTTCTACAACTCTCCCAATTCTTTACATAAAAAAAAACTAAAACATTAAAGAACATTCATCTTACTATATATTTTTTTTCCAACCAAAATTCTGATTTATAGCCAAGAGTTTCAAAAACATTTAAAATGTTATTATGGTGGAGTTAACACCATTAAAAACCAGAAATAGGTAACGGTCAAAATTAATGTTAACAAAATTAAGTTTTTTCATTTAAGAAACTTAAATGCTATTAAAAACTTTCTTTTTATTTATTGGGAAATAAATTTATGTTTTAAATATATATTCCCAACACTTCTACAGTCCAAGGCCATCCATACCCATTCCCACAAATCAACCTATCCTACAAACAACCCCAATCCTAAAAACCCCACCCATTATATCATCCTTTACTCTTGATACACCATATATAAAAACCAAAAAGTTTTTTGTTCCTAATTGGATTATTGCAGAAGTTCACAGACTTTTCCAGCTCGGAGTTACTTTAGAGGCTAGTTTTAGCACTATGCCAAACCACTCAAAGAAGTTTCTAATGACCAAGATTACTTCGAATGGTCCGGTTGTCAAAACTAACGATGCAAAAATAACAACTCCACTCATTATGAAGGATTTTGCTGTGCAAAAGTTAGTTCATGTAGATGGAGTATTGGGCAATTCAATTCATGAACCAAAAAGTAAATCTATTCCTCTATGGGGCTTAGAAGATACTTTCATCTCGTTGTTAAGCTCTGAGGATAATGAAAGTACATCATCAACACCCACTTATCCACCTGGATTTGAGCCATTTTCTGAAGACACAAGTGATGATGCCTCTTCTATTAGTACTTCTTTAATAACACCAAAAAGGCTGGTAAAAGAGTGCAAAAGACTGGATTTGAATCTGACACAAGTTGGTATGCTGGGTTCAACAAGAAGTAGAAGCAAGAAGCGTGGGTTTTCAGCAGTTAATACATGAGTTTACAGATCCTTTCATGGAATGTAAGAGGGTTATGCTCTTCAAACAGAAGACTAATTGTCAAGAAAATCATTCAAATGACAAGAGCACCTATTATAGTCTTATAGGAGACTAAAATGATGAATTGTACAGACTATGATATTCAGGAAATTTGTGGTCATTCTGACTTTGGTTGGACATATCAAAAATCCTATGGAAATTATGGAGGTATGATCATTCTTTGGCACAAAGATTTGGTGGAGGTCACAGACTCACTGGTGGGAGATTACACTCTATCTATCTTATGCAAGAATAAGTCTGATAACTTTGAGTGGGTTCTAACCAATGTTTATGGCCCTAACAAACCATATGACAGAAAGCTATTTTGGGAAGAACTAGACAATTGTTGCAGGCTTTGGGATCTTCCATGGTGCCTTGGTGGTGATTTCAACATAATAACAAAATGTACTGAGAAGAAAGGGTGTTCAAAAATTTCCAAAAGTATGAAAGACTTCAACAAGTTCATCTTACATCACAACCTCATTGACCTACCTCTTAAAGGTGCAAGATACACATGGTCAAATGGTCATTCCAATCCCATTATGTCCAGACTTGATAAATTCCTTATATCTCCTTCCTTTGAAATCCATTACCCTTTTGTCTCTCAATTATCCAAAGCTAGACCTACCTCAGATCATATTCCCATCATTCTTGACATTTCTGATCCTTCTTGGGGACCTAGTCCTTTTAGATTTGAAATTATGTGGTTTTTGGAGAACGGATTCATTGACATGTTAGAGGAGTGGTGGTTATCTTTTTGTTTTGCAGGTAGTCCAAGTACGATTCTTTGGTCCAAATTGAAGGCACTAAAAGCGAAGTTAAAAGAGTGGAATAAGGAAACCTTTGGGCATACAGATGCTAAACTCAAGAATATTCTTTCTGAGATACAAGCTCTTGACAGTTTGGCTGAAGATGGTCTTTTATCTGAATTACAACTGAATGAAAACCTACAACACAAAGATGAGTTTTAGAAAGTCACAAAGATGGAAGAGGTTGCTTGGAAGATTAAATCTAAAAAAAACTGGTTAACTTAAGGTGATAGTAACACTCATTTCTTTATGAGTAAGGCAACTGCAAGAAGAAGAAATAACAGAATAAGGCCATTGTATATTAATGGGGAGTTTTCAGATGATAAACTTCAGCTACAGAATCACATTGTGGATTTTTACAAAAATATTTTTAAGGAAGAGGAGATCATCAGACCTGCTTTGGAAGGCATTACCTTTGACAGCATTAATGCAATGGAATCTGACATTTTAGATGCCATCTTTACTGAAGAAGAGGTGTTGAATGCTATTAAAGAATTAGGACAAGATAAAGCTCCAGGACCTGATGGCTATCCCCTGGTTTTTTTCACAAAATGTTGGAGGTTCTTGAAATGTGACATCATGGCTACAATACAATAATTTTATGAAACAGGTAATATTGATGTGAAGCATAATTCTACTCTCATAGCCTTAGTACCTAAAAAGGATCATGTGGAAACTATTAAGGATTGCAGGCCTATTTGTTTACTTACTAGCACTTATAAAATACTAGCTAAAGTTCTAGCTACTAGACTTAAGCTAGTAATGCCTAACCTTATATCACCTGTTCAATGTGCATACATAGAGGGTAGACAGATTTTTGATGGTACTTTAATAGCAAATGAACTTGTTGACTCTAGATTAAATTCAGGTATGCCTGGGATTATCTGTAAGATAGATCTTGAAAAGGCATTTGATAGAGTTAACTGGAGTTATTTGGAATCTGTTATGAAAAAGATGGGTTTCAGTTCAAATTGGTGTAAATGGGTAAGATTCTGTTATTCGAAAACATCTTTTTCTGTACTGATTAATGGATCAGTAATTGGTTTCTTTGGATGCACAAGAGGAGTTAGGCAAGGCTGCCCCTTATCACCTTTATTGTTCAATATTGCCATGGAAGGATTCTCCAGATATCTAGATAAAGAAGCAAATCTAAGTCTCTTTAATGGTTTTTCAGTAGTAAAGGATGGTTTTGTTGTGAATCATCTTCACTATGCTGATGACACAATTATCTTTGTAGATAACAAGAAGGAAGAACTTACAAATCTTTTTTCTATACTACATTTCTTTGAGTTCATTGCAGGTTTGAAGGTTAACACTTCAAAAACAAGATTAATTGCTATTGGAAGTGTGCCAGAACTTAATGACTGGGAAACTTCTTTTGGCTGCAAAACAGACAATCTTCCTTTCATGTATCTGGGAATGCCTTTGGGAGCTAAATCCAACTGCAAATCCATCTGGACTCCCATTATAGAAAGATTTGATGCAAGACTGTCTTTTTGGAATCAGATTTCCCTTTCAAAAGGAGGTAAATTGTCTCTCTTGAAGCACATTTTAAACTCTCTTCCAATGTATTACTTTTCATTATTCAAAGCTCCTATTTCAATCATAAATATATTGGAGAAAAAAAATGAGGAATTTTCTATGGGAACATAACTCTTCTGGGAGTAAATGTTCTCATTTGATTAATTGGAAGTTGGTGATGGCTTCTAAAGAGAGAGGGGGTTTAGGGGTTCTTAATCTCAGAGTAATGAATCAAGCTCTTCTGGCTAAATGGTGTTGGAGATTTGGTAGTGAAAAATCACATTTATGGTACAAACTCATTGTGGAGAAATATGGTTGCACCTTTTCTTTCTGGACACCCGGAAAAATTAACTCAGCTCATGGAGTTTCATGCTGGAGGACAATTGTTGAAGCTGGTACTCTTATCACCAAAAACTACTCTCTTAGCATTCATTCAGGAGAGAACACGTCTTTTTGGCATGATAGATGGAGAGGGGAGTGTCTGATGTATGCTTACAACAATCTCTATAAGCTGGACATGATTAAGAATGCAAGTTTAGCTGATCACACTACAACAGATAACTCTTGGAAATTTGATTTTAAAATAACTCTCACAAATAATGAAGTTAATTCTTTAGTTGCTCTTCTTCAGGATCTTGGTTATTCATCTCCAATTCTAGATTCTCTTCCAGATGTTAGGAGATGGCCCTTGACTTCAGATGGAACTTTTTCAGTTAAATCTTTATACTCAAAGGTAATATGTGTTGATGGTGTAGAAAATTTTCCTCATGATTTTGTTTGGGTACATGGAATTCCACCAAAGTTTAATTTTTTGCTATGGTGTGCTGTTCATGGAAGACTAAATTCTCAAGACATGATGCAATACAAGGGAGTGGATATTGACAGTTATTGCAGCCTATGTGGAGACAGTACAGAATCTCAAGACCATATTTTACTTCACTGCAAAGTGGTGCACAAGGTTTGGTCATCTATAACACCTTCTGAGGGTTGGGCATGGGTTTTTCCAAATTCTTTCATTAATCTGGCAAAATCTTGGTACAACAATACTTTCTCTGGCACTGCTAAAGTGGTGTGGAAACTTATTCCTGCTGCTGTCATATGGGTTCTTTGGAGGGAAAGAAATTGTCGAATTTTTGAAGAAAGTTACACTTATAAGCTAGATGAAGAATTATGTTGCGACGCCAAAACACTAGTTCTCACCTGGGCTATTGCTTTTGGTAATAGGGTTCATTTAAACTTTGCTTATACAGTCAAAAACTGGAATATTGTATTTATTTAGTTTTTTCTTACTACCTCTGCTAGTATCATGTACATTCTTTTCTTCTCAATAAAATCTTCTCTTACTATCAAAAAAAAAAAAGGATGATGATAATAATTATCTCCACACATCACGGCCATCTCTTATATTCCAGATGACAAAAAACTGTGAAGACCTTAGGTTGGTAGAAAAATATGTAAGAAACTAAGAATGAGAAAAGTGAGAAAAGGTTGTATTATGATTCTATAAGAAGAAGATGAAAAGCCAATGAGGAACCACTTATGGTATGGTTTTTTTTGTTTGTTGTTGTAGAGAGAGGGGTGTGTATATATATATATATGAAAATCTCCCCTCCGAAATTTATATCCTAGTGGTATGTGGATTAATTCTTATTTCTTAAAGAAGAATATATCCTAGTAGTATGTGGATTCTTATTTCTAGGGTTCGGAAACACGTTGCCGTAGCCCTTTTTGACAAGCATGCAAGATGTAAACTCCGCTAAGATATATATAAATATGGTTGACAAATCAATCAAGTTAAATGCCTGCCGCCTGATAGAGAATCTTTGCCCTTTCTAGCACTATATTGACCGCGGAAGAAGAAGAGAAAACAAATCAAGTACTATCGGTATCAGATTTAGAGGGGGAGGGTCTATCCAAACTTCTATGAGGGAATCAGAAATGCATGCCTTCCTCCTGCCTAAATAAGTCGAAGAAGATTTTAATTTTCTACTCATATCCCCTTTGCATTTGGGCATATGGTTCACCGGTGTTAGTTTTTTTTGTGCCGACGAGTTTCGAATTGTCTCAGGTTATCAAGAGCAAAAGAATTTACCTTAAAACATAAAATGGAGATTAACTAGACAAGGTCTAGGTACATGATGCATTTAACTCATAGGTAAAAATAAGAACCACCAGGTAATGTTTGGACTTGGTTGGCTCAATGACGTTTGTTACTGTTATTTGAATTCTTAATGTTTGATTGGTCTATCATGCGAATATATGTTTGGAATTCACTCAATTTAATATGAATATCAGTGGGTGTTTCAGTTGTCCATATGATATTTGGCAAAGATTGTTGGAAAATACAGGGTAACAGAGGATGAAAACAGAAATTGAAAAGAATGTTGTAACACAAGCTTCAAGCCCTTACGATTGTTTTCAGCAATTATTTAGACCCTTCCCAAAGAATTGGCGAGTACAATTGGTCAGTGAAATATTGCCTTTAGGATAGAATGAAGCCCAAACAACATTGTTGAATTGAAGAGTTGTACTCCCTTGACTCAACCAAGAACACACAGTTTATTGTTTCTGAAGATGCTTAGAGAGAAAGAAGTTTTGATTGATGTTCATGAAACAAGTTTAGGGAGAAACTATTTATAGAGGGTTTGGCATCTGTTGGGAAAAGACATCTTTTCACCAACAAGTTTCGTGAAGAGTCTCTTCATCAACAGCCTGGAGGGCTATGCCCCCCAGGACCCCCCTTAGCGCAGTTGAAAATATTCCAACAAAGATCAGATACTCTGCATACGTTAATCATATTCCCATGGTTTCTTGAATAAGTTTATATCCTCAGCTTTAGAGTTCGACTCTGAGGGAAGAAAAAAAATTGAAATGAAGAAGGTTATATTAAGAAAAGAGTCAGGCGGAGCCTGAAGAATCAAGAGATACAACTTGGTAGTCCCAAAGACCGAACTACACGTGCAATACAGTTTCCCAGTTATGTAAAACTGAGTTTGCATCAATAAATATTGAAAAACATTTGTATCATAATTTCAAAGAACAAGCGTCTGTTTAATCATAATGATGATCTCCTCCGCTGACCTTTGCCCAGACACAAACACCTTGTTATTCCTTTCATTCCATAAATTCCAAGCTATAGTAGTGAGTTATTGCCCATAAAGTTTTGCATCTACACTTCAATACGTTCCAATCCGAAGCAATGAATAGATGTAATATCGTTGATGGCAGCGACCATAATATATGTAAGGCTTTAATAAAGAAGTCCCATGCCTTAAACGAGAATCTGCAATGAACCAACAAATGATCAGCCGTCTCGCGTTCGCAAGTTGAAGAAAACGCACCTTTCCATTACAGCTGAACTCCACGCTGTCTGAAAATAGTCCTTGTAGCTATGTTGTAACAATAATTCTTTTCATTCCACTTTTAAAACCCACTTTCAAACCCACAGCTGCTGTGGCTAAGGCCTATTCCTATGCACATGCCAAAACATGATATGTGGCCTATATGCACCCATTATGGGTATGCCAAACTGCCAAACTCATATGCCAATATGTTATTTAAGGCATATAGGCATACACGACAGATTTTCCAGCGAGCGATAGAGTCTTCGTCGCTCGATGGTTAAAAAGTCGCTTGTTAGTCTTCAAATCTCCAGCGACAGTCAAGCTATCGCTCGCTAGTATGATAATCGTTTATTAGATCTTCATCTAACGGCTGCAATTTCCCCCTACCTGATTTCAACCAATTCCAACCCAACTTCAAATTCATTTCACCATGCATAGTGCATAACCGAAGTGGATTTGACTACAGAGGAAACAACATGGATCATGATAGCGTATTTCCACATACCCACTCAGAGAAAAGTGGATGACCCACTGATAATTGTGGCTGTATTTACTATTCGTGTTACAAAATTGACTGTGAGCGAATCCTCGCTCAAATTCATCTTTTCTTTTTCTTTTTTTATTGTTCTAATTCGCTACTATCAAGGTGAATTTTTAATGAAATGTAAATCTGGTTTCAATCTGAATATTCATTTAAAAGATAGTTTCCATTAATCTAAGAAAACAAAATTACATTTCACATTTCAACTAAAAGAAAACATTTTAACTAATCATTTCCTTGTCTATTTCCTTGTCCATTTTCTCCCGGACCAAAGATCCAATTGCCTGCATTTTCTGGATCCATATAGTTCTTCAACAAACTAGTTAAGGTGCCGGTTTGAGACTGACTTGGTGGTTGAGTCTCATCAGAATCACCATAACCTTGATAAGCAATGGGAGTACGGGGTATGAGAACATTATACAAATATTGAAATACGTGTGATTGATATTGTTGCTGGAATGGTTGAAATGCTGATGAGGTTGAGGCAATTGGGGTATACAAATTCATTTGCCTAACTACTTCCATGTTCACACCACCACCTGGAGTCAGTATGTCAGTTTGAAAATGACTAAACATATGTGTAGGAGTTGTATCCATGCCAATGTTTTCTTCAACACCATGTACTGCTTGACTTTCTAACACCATGTTTGGAGTTGAACTTTCTGGTACCTCCTCCATATGACGACGTCTCAATCTTCTTTCACCACTTTGCTGACTTCCACCACTTTTATGACTTCGACGACTTTGATGACTTCCACTGGGACTCATTCCTCTACTGGGACTCAATCCTCTACCATCTCCAACACTGGGACTCATGTCATACATCATGCTTTCCCTCAATCTTTGCATCTGATCCAAGTGCATATTCTGAATTCCCTGAACAAGAGCATCATAATCGTTACATCGGTTCTGATACTCCAATTCTGTAGCATTGAACCTGAGGTATGGATAAGTTCGAGTACGTGCACTAAAAACAATTGGATAAGTAATAATCTCTCCAGATATGCTGGATATAATCTTTTCTTCCCAAGAAAATGGTGGCATGTATTACGATGAAATTTGAGAAGTATATAAAATACGTCACCCGTCTCTGGTGGAGGTTGTGGCAACCTACCTAAAGCTGGGAAATCCATCCGACCCAAACTTTGCGGTTGCATGGAAATATTTGGCTTGAAAATAGTACTAAACCAAGATAGGTACTCATTTCTGTCTATCGGCTCCTGGATAAATTCATCATCTTCTTGCCAACGATGACCTTCCCTTATCAATTTGAAGTAATCGTCTGCTGAAACATCTGAATTGGGATAAGGGTTGACAGCTATCACTGATCTCCTTTGTAACATAAGTAGTTGTATTTCACCATAATACCAAACACCCTTCTCAGAAATAGGGTTGTATAACACCATCCTTCTAAGGCTTAAATCTACCATTGTCTGACCTAGTTTTTCTTGGAACTCAGGTACTGCTTCATATGGATGTGAGATAAGGTTATGGATTATTCTACTCAACTGCTGAATCTTATGAACAATAACAGCATGTTGACCATCTTCAATATGTGCAGCTTCCCAATTCTCAAAATCATACTTCTATATGATCGGAAATACATTCGTATAATTCTTAAGACAAGGTTCTGAAACACGGAAATATGTATACCACCAATACTGAAAATAATAACATTCAGCAGGTTAATAACTTTTCCATATGAAAATGACAAATAAATACATAATGTGAAAAATATTGGTTCTTCCCTCCAGAACTCCCCAAAAAGCATTAAAATTATCTTTATCACACGTTGAGTTATCACTTAGGGCAATGTAAATCTCTGATAAAATCGCAGTCCCCCAATCATATGTTGGTGCTTGCTCTAAATCTTCTAATGCTTTGAGAAACCCAATTAACACTACTGAGCTAGCATTTGGAAACAGACATTGGCCCAGTGTCCATAATACAAACAAACGTTCTAGCTCCTCAAAATGGCCGGGGATCAAATATTGATTACCAGCTACCCTGTTTTCATTCATTCTTATAGAATAACGCTGGAAAAAAACTTTTCAACCCAGACACCTTCAACCCATACGCTTTTATTTGTCTATGTGTAGGATTTCCTCCTAATTCATTTGAGTATAAAGGAAGTATTTATTTCCATCTATCTTCTGATAACCACTTTAGTCTATTAAATGGAAGTAAGTTCCCATGGCATGGAATTCCGGTTAACATGTATAAATCTATAGGTGTAACTCCTATTGACAATAATTATTCATAATTAGAATTTTTTGATTTTTATGAAACAAAACACATAATCTAAAAATTAAATTACTAGAAAAGACTGACTTACCGCATTCAATGTCCTTGAAAAAGAACGTGTATGTAGTCTTCCACCATCGTTCTAATATAACTTGAACACCTTGAGTCATGTGGTTTCTAGGTTGTATTTGATATAGATGTCTCCAAGGATATCTTGTTACTCTTTTTTGAACAGCAGTAGGAAGTAATTGAAAAATTGTACGTAACTCAGTCCATCCACCTCTTAGATGTATCGTGTTACATCACCCCTCATTATCAGAAAGGTGATTAGAGAATACACCTTCACCGGCTACTAGTCTAACATTATTAAACTCATAATTTGTATCCACGGCAAAACTTACTCCACTGCCTAGGGTACTAGTAGATACTTTCCCTTTTTTGTTTCTTTTTTTTCTCTCCTTATCTGTTTAAGATAATCGTTTTAGAACAAAAGTTTAAAGAAAATCAGTGGTTTTCAGAAGGTTTTCAGAAGAAGAACTGAGAAGAGTTTAGAAGAGGTGGGAGTATAGTTGCGGTATTTATAGGCGTCAGAAACTCGAACGATGGCGATATTGATTATATCGATAGCGATATAGTGAATTTCGAGAGATATTGAAAATATCGCCAGCGATAAAGTCTTTATCGCTGGTGTTGATGGTGGTTTTTATCTTAGGGTTAAAATCGTAAAATACTAAACCCTAGCAGACAGTGATGTCACAACATTTAAAGTAACAAGCATTTACTAGGAACATTTACTAAAACATTTAATGTGTCTCTAAATAATTACCGGGGTATATTTTTCAAATTAGGGTTACGACAAGCCAAACCCTAATTCCCACTTGTGCCAATGGCAAATTATGCCAGCCACACCGACCGTGCCAAACCATGCCAACCATGCTAGCAGCACCTCTGTGCCAATGGCAAGTCATGCCAGCCACACCGACTGCGCCAAATCATGCCAAACATGCTAGCCGCACCTCTGTACCAATGGCAAATCATGCAAGCCACACCGACCACGCCAAAGCATGCCAACCATGCTAGACGCACCTATGTGCCAATGGAAAATCATGCCAGCCACACCGACCGCGCCAAACCATGCCAACAATGCTAGCCGCACCTCTGTGACAATGGAAAATCATGCCAGCCACAGCGATCACGCCAAAGCATGCCAACAATGCTAGTCGCACCTCTGTGCCAATGAAAAATCATGCCATCCACACCGAACGTGCCAAAGCATGCCAACCATGCTAGCCGCACCTCCGTGCCAAAACTGCACCTAGCCCAAGCTAGTCACGCCATGCGCCTATGGAAAACCCTTGGCCCCACATGCCAAGCCAAAACCGCACCTAGCCCAAGCTAGTCACGCCATGCGCCTATGGCAAGCCCTTGGCCCCACATGCCAAGCCAAAACCGCAGCTAGCCCAAGCTAATCACGCCATCCTCCTATGGAAAACCCTTGTCCCCACATGCAAATCCAAAACCGTACCTATCCCAAGTTAGCCACGCCATGCGCCTATGGAAAACCCTTGGCCCCACATGCAAAGCCAAACCAAACCTAGCCAAGCTAGCCGCGCCATGCCAAACGCACTCTTCCTTGGACCTATCTATGCTAGTCACATCATGTCAATCCAAACTCCCTTGCCTTGTCCCTAGCCACGCAATAATCCCATGGAAAACCCTTGGCCCCACATGCCAAGCCAAACCACGCCAAGGCATGCCATGCCGCCATCCCTCCTAAATTCTTCCTGAGTTTTACTTTCGGGCTGTTTTCTTCTCCCTAACGAGTTCAAAACCTAAATATTCCAGCGTAAGGAGATAGGAAATTCTTTTTCGGTCGATTTGAGGGGCGGAACGTCATAATCTGAGTCCGTACTACAATTCTACGACGATTCTAGTATAGAGCGCTAATTAGGATTTCTAAAACAAAGGCGTGCGGCCATAAATGGCCACCCTTCCATCTTAGCAGCAAATCCTATCCGTCCTAGGTTACCAGACAACAGATGGTAACCTTTGACCCAAAACCATAGCTTGGTCACCCCCATGCCAAGCCAAACCGCACCTCGCCTTGGTCCTAGCCATGCTAGTCAGACCATGTGCCAACGGATTTCCAAGCCCTTGGCCCCACATGCCAAACGCACCTAGCCGCGCCACCATGCTGGCCTTCCCTACACGGCTAAAAAAACGAAGGCGTGCGACAATCAACGGTCCCCCTTCTATCCCAGGAGCAAATCCTAACCATCAAAGGTTACCAGACTACACATGGTAACCTTTGGCCCGAAAACCTAAGTTTGGCCATGCCAACGGCATGCCAACCTAGTCGCGCCACTATGTGGCTACCAAAATAAAGGCGTGCAACGATCAACGGTTTCCCCTCCCCTCAAGATGCAAAATCTCGACCGTCGAAGGTCGCCAGACTAGCAAGTTTCCCTAGCTTGAATTGCCAAGCCACAACAACGTGCTACATGTTTTCCAAAAATATTTGAGACATCAACACAAACTGGGGGATCCTCTTTGGGTATTGGTTTGGAAGTTTACAACGTGCGGCGTACACTACGCCCATCATAAGGAAGTTTCATAAGGGTGATGCGGTTAGTAAATACGGGAAGTTATGTGTGAAACGTACATGGGACATAAAGTACATGCGTGAACAACTTTATGGGACATCAATTCCATAACGTTAAGAAATTTCATGAAAACCAGTTTCATGCGTTAACCACTTTATGGGACATCAATTCCAAGCATACGGTTACCACCTCCTCCCATTTACTTCCCCACTCCTTAATGAGACCATGGTACGTTTTTACTCCGACTTGTATAAATAGGTCTTACTTATTTCCATTGAACAACGAGTTCATACGAGAGATACAACACTCAGAAATACTTACTTGCTAGATCACCTCGTGAGCTCTCTCACTTTTCTGATAACAATTCGTAGTAACCCGACTACTCTTCCAGAATCAACTATTCTGGTCTCACCACTTTCCTTGCTTCCCTCCCCAAAACCAACACATTCTCCTCCACTTTGTGACCGAAGCAAGTCTGGAACGACCATTTCTTAGTTTAGGCAGGACTTGTACAGATTGGTCTCTTGAATCTAAAGTACTTCCTTGCACTACATTGTTCAGGGTTTAAATTATTTCTCACCTACACACCCGCAATTACCGAAATCAACATAAACCATTTTCACCTATAAACAATTCGCGACCATAGCGGGAGGTTTGATCTTTCGGTTACAATGTCAATTTTCGACCATTGATCGCGTTCTTCGACCCAGGCATCAAGATGGTAGAGGAAGATGATCCACTCCGACTCAGTTACCCGGCGGCTCGATTATCAGTCATGACATGACAAGGGATGACTGGGAACTTCCCAGAGGATAGAAGAAGACGATCCGCCCAAGGATCAACGGATCAGTAACGACTGGGGACTTTCCATGGCGGTGTTTCCCATAAAACTCGGTCTTACACCCAGAAGGTTCACTTTTCATCAGGAGACCTAAAAACCGAGTAAGTCTTACCTAGACAAGATACGTGGTTTTCTATTTCAAGTTTTCAAGACAAGATACATAGTTTACCCCATGTCATCTACCAACACATGGTTCTAGGGTTTTTCCTAGGATTTCTGTGTCACTTTCAATCATAACCAAAACAATCAATTCCTAAATATTTCATTCCAAAAAGAATAACCCAAAACCGTCAAGGTAATATTTATCTATCAACCCAAGAAATCCAGGAAATCAAAAACCATAAACCAGGCGCTTTGTTGGCCTTTAAAAAAAATAGTCACCTGCTCGTACATGCCTACTTTGCATAACAATGATTACTTGTCACCATTAGTAGACGTTACTACGGTGACACTCGAAGAATTTTTTATGATGAAGTACTTCCACAAGTTTATGAAAGGCATACTCATGGCTAGGGTTTACACCAGTTCAGAATAAAAATATTTCTACAGATTTATGGAAGGCACACTTATGGCTATGGTTTGCACCAACACAAGAAAACAAGAAGACAAATTGAAAGAGAAACGCTGGAGTACATAGCTTAAATATGCTTGCCCACTTTATCACTACCGTGCTACCGCTAACACCAGGATGTGATAACAAAGATACGAGAGGAAACTGGGCCCACAAGAACAAGTCTGTGTCGTGCCAAGTTAGCATTGTACTAAGCCAACAGTCTGCTCCATACCAAAAAAAATGGCAGACGCACAAGCCAGATGCGCTTACCAGACGAGCTTACCATACATGCTTACTAGACAAGCTTACCAGACACGCCTACCTGACATGTCTACCAGACGAGCTTACCAGGCGGGATTACCATAAAAGCTTACTAGATGAGCTTCCCAGACAAGCTTACCAGACAAGCTTACCAGACACTCCTACCATATGCGCTTACCAGACGCGCTTACCAGACGCGCCTACCAGACACGCTTATCAGACGTGCATTCCATCCACAATACCACACCATGCGCTAACAGCTTGCATCCTTCCAGCACTAACATCTTGATCCATTCTAGCACCATCCTCCCCACTCCGCAACCAGCCAAAGCATCTCCATGGATCCAGCACTCCGTGATCAAAACAGTTCCATCTCTACACGATACACTTACGATCACCAGAACCAGAACCGCTTCCGCCACCCCAACGTTTCTTCAAGCATGACAGCTCCAACCGTCACCATATACGCTAATCCAACATCAGGTCAAGATATTGGAAGATACGGAAGAATCCGACCTCCTTTCACCACTTTTTATTTGATGAAGAGACAACATGCACTTAAGAAGGATGTGCGTTTATATATGAAGAGGCTCGCATTACTATTGAACACCCAGTATAAGGGGATCAATAATCCAATTTCATCACACGTGAAGATCAGGAAAGAATTCTCCAAAATTGAAAGCAAAGGAAATCAACAACCCTCTTGAGTTCACGGAGACCCTTCTCCCGTAAGGACCTGCACGATGGGAACTTCGCCCACAAAGTCGTACAATCTATGATGAAACAGTTATGTGAGATTCTATATTTCTCCAAGGCGTAGAGTCAAGACATATTTGCACCCCTCAACCGCACTGTATCAGGAAAGCAGGCGTTTCCATCCAGGTAAGTTGTTCCCAAACCCCAACCTCTCCTGGAAAGCACGATCGATAGATGGAACTGGGGACTCCTAACCTTTGTTCTCTTGTGGGATGTCGAGTTTGACAGAACGTGACATGGCCTATGACTTCAACATGGAAACCATCAAGGCTATGAGAGTTGCAAGATGTCGTTTCAACGTTCTCTCTAGAAGTGGCTCCGCATCAACGTTCTCTAGCAGCGGCTTCGCTTCAACGTTCGTTTCAACGCCACTCCTTCCTGCAAAGGGTCGTGCCGCCACACTCCCCATGTCAAGGATCATGATCGTAGCCATCCAATTTTCGTAGTCATGGCCACCCTTTAGCTCATCCCGCCAAAACTCATGACCATGGACAGAACTGTTGTCGCTCATTTGTTGATACCAGCCAGAGCTTCACCACAAAAACAATTACTACAAAGGTAACCCATATATACACGGAATCCCTTCACTGTCAAAGCTCTGAAGACATAGTTAACCAAAAATACCATAGCCACAACAAGGTCATCTATTCTTCAAGGGTGCATCGCAAGAATATCATCACCTCTTTCTCTAGAAGACGCCTTCAACACTTTACGAGGCCACGGAGGATCCCAACCCTACATTATCCAGAATATTTCATCATGTAATTTCTGAGCATCCCAGTGTCACATCAAGAAGAGTATGTTAGGCTTATATCTAATCCCTTGGAAGGTGATTCAAGGCAATGTAATGAAAGTAGGTTACGCTTGGAGACTACCGGCATGAGACGCTTTCACTCCCCTCAACCAGGTTATTAGTGATCTCAACATCATCACTGTCGAGGCTTTACGATCCACGGGAATTTCTCAACATGAAGCCGTACATGTGCACCGAAGACTCCAAAAGCACGCCAGAAGGTTACATTCACATATTCATCCATACCATCATATCAAACCGAAGTATGACCGGGGACTTCTCACCGCATCCCATTCCGTATGACAATCCAAGATTCATAAGATTGTTTGAAGGATTAACATGGGACAAAGTCCCGGAAGACTTGATAGCAGTGCATCGGCAATGAAACGTGTAATGACCCTCAAGCTCGTCAACGTTATTAGACCAGTCAAGAGACGAATTAGTCGATAATAACTCAATTAGTTAATATAGATTTTTATTAATATGAATTAATCTAATAACGATTTGGAAATGAAACCAGTACCACAAGATAAATCTCTAAAAGTTACGCAGAATAGAATATTCGAACGTGTCAGTCGGACACCGGACGAAGAAGAATTTATCAGATAGTGAGAAAGGAAAATTAATCTTTTAGCATTCTAACCGACCTGGTCTTCCCATATCATTTGGGTGATTCCCTTTAGCATTGTCATTGGTCTTATCCTAGAACAGAGGGATAAACTCATATCCCTCTCCTTCTTCTCTTTTATTCTTCTTCTTTCTTCCTTCTTCTCATTTTCTTCTTCTTCTCCTGTACTTCACCTGTGAAGGTTTAGCGAGCTTTGAGTGTGATTTAATTAAGGAAATTTCTTAATGACGTTGATTAGATAATGGAGAATATGATATGGTCGTTGATATGAAGATGTTATAAATTGAAGATATGGTTCTGAAGTTAGGGTTTTGAGATATGGAATCAATTGAAGATTAAGATGAAATTGAGGATGTAGGAGAGTGATTAGAGTTGGGTATGAGTTGTATTGGAACTTGAAGTTGATTCAGTGACGAATTGTTGAAGAGACTAGAATTAGGGTTAATGAGAACAACTCTGAGATGATTTAGAAATTGAAATTATTGTTATAGAAGGACGATTAGGGATGGGTTTGTTATATTGAAGATGTTTAAGGAAGAAATTGATGAGATGATTGAGGATTTGAGTAAACAGTGAACTAGGGTTCCGTAAAAAGTGAATTGAGAAATTAGAAGATAGAATTGAAGGTCGGGAAGAAAGATTAGAGATGGGTTTGATGAATAACTCGAAATGGATGGTTAGGGTTTGAGCAGGGATTATGAAGGTCAAGTTGAATGGGTAATTTGAAATTGTTGATGGAACTAGGGTTCGATTGTTTTTATGAGAATATGACTGAAGTTTGATTTGGGGTTTTCCTTTTAGGGAAAAGAAGGACCTGATTCAACTGATGGAATCTACTATATAGGTTATCCTGATTTGAGGTAATTGTTTACTCTCAGTAAACTTAGTTAAAGTTTTTCAGTTCATTGTTAAGTCTTTGAGATTATTAATGAATTGATATTTGAAGTGGGTATGAAGTAAGAATGTTTTCATGGGTTTAATTTCGATTTCAGTTCATCATGTTCTTCCCCAAATTGAGAAAAGAGGATTGAGAATTAAATTAGGGTTCATGGGTTGAATCACAGAAGAATCTGAAGTCATTGTTTGAGGTAATCTCTTCTTACCAAATGGAATTGAATTGAATTTTATCCATTATGAATTATCAAATTTGGATATTTGTGGTATGTACTTTGAATTGAAGTTTTTATATGATTTGAAGTTCTTTTGGATAATTGTTAGTGGTTGATTGTAAAGGCCTTGATTGGGTGACAAGACTGGTTGGAGTTGTAAGAGTAATGTAAGTGTTTTTGGTTGATTCAAGTTGTTGCTGAGAGGAGTTTGGTTGTGTATGGTGATGGTTTGATGGGTACAAGGTCTGAGATGTATATGAAGTGTATATAAGTGATTTCAGGGAGTTGTGTTGTTGTGAATGTATGAGAAGATGAAGGTAAGCTTCTTTTGTTGTTGTTGGTGGTAGTGTTAGTCAGGGAAGACGTATGTTGGGTGAACACAAGTGATAATTAAGAGGATGTGTAAGAAATGTAATTGAATGGATATGTATGATCTGTGACCGGTAAAATATTGGTGGTATGATAGTGGTAAAAGTGGTGTAATTGGATTAACTGTTGTGACAGTGAGATGGTGGTGCTGTTGGTGATGATATGTGGATTATTGAATTGAGATGTATGAATGAAGGCTACAGTGTTGAATTGATATATTTAGCTGAAAATAGGCTTGCATATGAGTTGGTGAATGCTGGAGTCGTAATTGTAGGACTGAAGTTGTAGATATCCTTAAGACTTAGTGTTTGTACCATAAGTAAAAATACCACTTAATGGGCCAAATTGATACTTGAATCATCTTTTGGTCCTCATCCAAGCCCGCTACCCAGTCAACCAAGGCAGCCCACCAGTCTGCACAGACCAGTCAATGGTCAAAATCAGTCAATAGTCAAAGTCGGTCAACATCCAGTCAAGGTCATTGGTCAAAGTCAACGGCCAGTCAATGGTCAAAGTCAACCGTCGGTCAACTATCGAAAGCAGTCACACCCCTAGCCAATTTTCGGTCTTATATCCAGCAACGCTGCTAACCAATTCCCAGCCTAAAACTCTTCCGCACTGCCAACCAGTCTCCAACCATGCTGCCAGCCGACCTCCATCCAGTCTGCAATTCAACCATGCTTCCAGCCAACCTTCATCCAGTCCGCTAGATAATAATGCTTCCAACCAGCATCCATCCAAACTACCAGCCGCTAGTCCAGCTTGCCAGCATGCAGAATTTACCATGCATCACTAAATGTAGCAGTTTCAGCCATGAAGCATTAATCCGAACGGTTACATGCAGAATTCATGAGGGAGGCATAAAGACAGCAGTTTCATGCGAATTTATCATATAGCCATAAATGGGCAGTTTCATACATAAATCTCCATGAAGGCATGCAACATTGATTCCAGCAGTTTCATGCAGAAATTATGAGGGAGGCATGAATGAGAGTTAATGTTATTTATGTATATTGAAGTTAGAAATCAGATGGTATAAATAAGGAGAGCAGAAATCAGTGAGTGGGGGGGCCAAGGTGAGAGAAAAGAGAAAATTTAACACAAAACATGAATAAAATATTTCTCCCCAAGGGGATTCATCCGTGGATGTAGGCAACCATGCTGAACCACGTTAAACCTCTGTTTCTCTTTCGTTCTTCAAATCAACCCCGAATCCAAAATACTAACCAAACTATCCATTCTTTGTGTTTCGTGCCCGAAAGTTATTTTGGGTACAAACATTGGTTCCAACTAAGGGGATTATGAGAAAAGGAATCGTGTTTTCCCATTGAGAAAAGTTGAAGAAAATGCTTCAAATCATGTCCAACAAAAAGCAGTTTGAACGGCTTGAAAATCATTGCTGCAGTCCAGTAGAACGTAACTGCTGCAGTTCAGTCTATTTGCAATTTGTGCCGTCCAGCTGACCGCAGCTGCTGCTGACCATAAGATCACGCATAACGCAGTCCAGTTGGTCTCAACTGCTGCAATCCAGATTCGCAGTTCGAGATTTGCTGAAACTGTTACCTTCTGAAACGACTGAAATTGCATCGTTACAAAGTCTGATTAAGTCGTTGCCTAGATATTCGGTCCACGATAAAAAGTTCGAGTGAAACTCCATCACAACTGCTATAGGATGTTCGATCTGCAGTATGCTACATAAAAATAAAAATAAAAACCTTCGAAAAAGCATGTCGGAAAACGCCGCTAAGGTGCAGCAAAACCATGGTGAAAGGTCAATAAGAAACAGCAACGGTTGTATAAGAAAAGTCAACAGTTTCTTAAACTGTTACGACAGCCGTTACAAGGAAGAAAATGCAACAGCTGCGATTGTAAAGATCACATTTCTGAAAGCCGTTGCAAGAAGCTCCATAGAAAAGATAACATTTTCTGAAAGCACTGTCACCAAACGTTCGTGGAAAGATCACAGTCCAAGTAAAAGTGTCGCGAAAAAAAGAAAAAAAAAACGGCGGCAAAAGCCGGCAACCAGACCCAGCGGCTCAGCTGTCCAGATCTGTTCACCCACTTCTACTTTTTATTCACCCACGTCAAATTTTGTTGACCCACGTTAAAAATCCTCACCCACTTCTAAAATGTTCGGTTAACCCACTTCAACGATGGTTTCGTTCACCCGCTTCAGCCAGTTACATGGAGAAAACTTCGATGCTTCAATCGACATCAAAGTTCGATATTCCTCACATACCCACCGTTGATGCTATGTTGTACATCAAACTTCGATGCTCTGGATACGCAGACCGTTGATTCTCTACGAGGTATCAAATTTCGATGGTCTGCTTTACATTGAAACTCAAATTCCAATTCAAAAAAAAAAAAAAACCGCGGGCAGACCCGGCGGCCAGGCCGAGCGGCAATCGGCGAGTTCAAGGAGTTTAATCAGCGGCTAATCGGGAGATGCGATTAATCGGCTAGGATTAATTGAAATTTCTGATTCAGTACTTCGCGGAGCAGTATAAGTCCATGCTTCTGATTCAGCAAAACGCGGTACAACTTAATTTCGTGGCCCTGTTATATTACATCGCGACGCAATTTAATTCCGTAGCCCTCGGATTATTCCTCCCCACTTCTCTTGCCTTGCGGATATGTACGCCCCACGTGGGTTTGGCAAAAAAATCTGTTTCGTTGATATCTTCTTCGTCTCAAGTCCGAATTGAGTGATTTTTGGCTCGTTGGAATCGCCTCTCAGTATCCTACAAAATGAAGGTATATTTTCACAATTGGAAAATCATGTTTTTTTTTGGTACAATCACGTAATCAACATGTTTGGTGTAAGGCGTTAACCGACCAATTCTTCGATAACTTCTTCTTCGTGCATCCAAACTGAGTGATTTTCAGCCCGTTGAGATCATATGTCAATTACCAACGTCGTGAAGGTGAAAATTTCAATTTTCGGAGAAAATTAAATTTTTAGAAATTTAAAATGACAACACCAGAAACAGTCACATTCAATCACCACCGAAAATACTGCAGTCCAGTTGATCGAACTGCTGCAATTCTTTTCCACATAACTATTACAGTCAGTTGATCGAACTGCTGTAATCCAGTTTCACAGCAACAGCTGCTGGCATGTTGATCGAACTGCTGAAGTCCTTTTAAACTCCTACAGTCCAGTTGATCGAACTGTTGTAGTCCGAATTTCCCCAAAACTGTTTCAATACATTTTTCCTCACAACCGCTTCAATCCAGTTTTATGCATAACTGTTACTGTACATCTAATCGCAGTTGCTGAAACACAGTTCCATGGCAACTATCTCCAATCCAGTCTGGACTTGACTGGTGCATCCCAGTCCCGCAGACAAATCAATTTACTAAGTTGAGACGAGACACTAAGGAAACTATACTAATCATCGTCGCTGGAAAACACCGACATAGCCAATGGGAATCCTAATCACTTCGTTTACGAAGTCGCAGTAACATTTTCAATATGGTAAGTATATGGTAAGTATACAATTTACATATTTTTTCTTTTTGGTTTTCATATATTCATGCATGATTTTGTTCAATAAGACACCTTTAATGTGGCGAGCATTTTTCTCAATGAGGGGATACACACATTTCAATTCTTCCCGCATCTGGAATAGTGGGATTGGCCCACCGCACGAATTCCGGATAGCAGACATCTTCAAAATTCCATGCGCGAGCAAAATGCAGCAAGGAAATTCACCCTTGCGCGAGCATTGAGCAGCATGACAATCACTATCTACTGGGGGCGAGTTTCATATCACTTCAACGTGACCGACTATCACTTGGGGGCGAGATATGTGACACCTCATGGTCTGAAATCAATCCTTTGGGGAAGGTTACGTAAACACTCTATACGATTGGGGGAAAGTTACATAGCGCCTAAATGCAATGCGGAATTCAACTTCCGAAAATCAAAATTTCAGGTAACCCGAACTTCTTAATCCTCCAACGATTTGCAAGATTAAGAGGGGGCGAGCATACACCACAATATTTTTATGCAATTATTACAATCAATAATTTTTAACTGCCATAGTTATGTTATTGTACTCCAGTTCAAAAGCAACTGCTGCACTCGGTTGTACACAACCGATGCAGTCCAGTTTCCTTCGAATTCTGTACTCAGTTGGACGCAGCTAATGCAGTCCGGTGGCACTCAGTTGGACGCAATTGATGTCGTCTAGTTTTATTTATAACTTTTACACTTATGTTTATCGAAATATTTGAGTCCAGTCCCTCAGCAGCTGCTGCAGTCCAGCTAATCATTGCTACTGCAGTGTAGCTTTATTTGTTTCTGCTGCAGTCCAGATGATCACAGCTGATGCAGTCAATCTATGCTCACAGTTCCTGCAGTCCAGCTGACCACAGCTGCTGCAGTCTTACTCGCAGTTCCTGCAGTCCAGCTGAACGCAGCTGCTGCAGTGGAACTTTGTTCGTTGCTGCTTCATTCCAGCTGATCTCAGATGATGCAGTCCATCCTTGCTCGCAGTTCCTGCATTCCATCTGAACGCAGCTGCTGCAGTGGAACTTTGTTCGTTGCTGCTGCATTCCAGCTGAACGCAGCTGATGCAATCCATCCTTGCTCGTAGTTCCTGCAGTCCAGCTGAGCGCAGCTGCTGCAGTAGAACTTTGTTCGTTGCTGCTACATTCCAGATGATCGCAGCTGATGCAATCCAGCCTTACTCGCAGTTCTTGCAGTCCAGCTGAACGCAGCTGCTGCAGTGGAACTTTGTTCGTTGCTGCTATATTCCAGCTGATCGCTGCTGATGCAATCCACCCTTGCTCGCATTTCCTTCAGTCCAGCTGAACGCAGCTGCTGCAGTGGAACTTTGTTCGTTGATGCTGCATTCTATCCGTCGCAATTGATGCATCCACCTTGCTCGCAGCTTCCTGCGATCCAAGCTGAACGCACATAGCTGCAGTGGAACTTTGTTCGTTGCTGCTGCATTCTAGCTGATCGCATCTGATGTAGTCCATCCTTGCTCGCAGTTCCTGCAGTCCAGCCGAAAGCAGCTGCTACAGTAGAACTTTGTTCGTTGTTGCTGCATTCCAGCTGATGCAGTCTAGCTATGCTCGTTGTTACCGCAGTCCAGCTGATTGCAGCTGCTGCAGGCCAACTTCACTCAATGATGTTATCGCTCATTTACAACATCACTCCGTTCCAACATCACGATGTCGTTTCCGTCTTGTTATCATTCACGGTTTATGCCCAATTTCTTCCCTCAAATCTCTCAATCACAATAACCGCACTTGGGGGCGTCTTGATTGTGATTTCCGCAAACAAAAAAGGGAGTTCACCAATCACCTCAACATCAATAATCCACACCTGGGGGCGAGTTTTATTGGTACCTAGTAAAATGAAATTTTCTTAACCCCCAACAAGTTGGAGGTTAAGAGGGGGCGATGTTTGTACCATAAGTAAAAATACCACTTAATGGGCCAAATTGATACTTGAATCATCTTTTGGTCCTCATCCAAGCCCGCTACCCAATCAACCAAGGCAGCCCACCAATCTGCACAGACCGGTCAATGGTCAAAATCAGTCAATGGTCAAAGTTGGTCAATATCCGGTCAATGTCATTGGTCAAAGTCAACGTCCAGTCAATGGTCAAAGTCAACCGTCGGTCAACTATCGAAATCATTCACACCCCTAGCTAATTTTCAGTCTTATAGCCAGCAACACTGCTAACCAATTCCCAGCCTAAAACTCTTCCGCACTGCCAACCAATCTCTAACCATACTGCCAGCCGACCTCCATCCAGTCTGCAATTCAACCATGCTGCCAGCCAACCTCCATCCAGTCCGCCAGATAATAATGCTGCCAACCAGCATCCATCCAAACTGCCAGCCGCCAGTCCGGCTTGCCAGCATGCAGAAATTACCATGCAACACTAAATGTAGCAGTTTCAACCATGCAGCATTAATCCGAACGATTACATGCAGAATTCATGAGGGAGGCATAAAGACAGCAGTTTCATGCGAATTTATCATATAGCCATAAATGGGAAGTTTCATACATAAATCTCCATGAAGGCATGCAACATTGATTCCAGCAGTTTCATGCAGAAATTATGAGGGAGGCATGAATGAGAGTTAATGTTATTTATGTATATTGAAGTTAGAAATCAGATGGTATAAATAAGGAGAGCAGAAATCAGTGAGCGGGGGGGCCAAGGTGAGAGAAAAGAGAGAACGTAACACAAAACATGAATAAAATATTTCTCCCTAAGGGGATTCATCCGTGGATGTAGGCAACCATGCCGAACCACGTTAAACCTCTGTTTCTCTTTCGTTCTTCAAATCAACCCCGAATCCAAAATACTAACCAAACTATCAATTCTTTGTGTTTCGTGCCCGAAAGTTATTTTGGGTACAAACACTTAGCAAATGGATTATAAAACTAATCTAATTGAATTAATAAACCTTAGATTTGCTAAAGATAGATAAATAAAAGATGTAGAACCTTAAATGGGCCTAGAATTGTTAGATAGTTTTGGATGATTCTTGTGTGAGCCTTTTTGGCTAGTTTCTTAGACTTCTTGTGTGATTAACAGTTAGTATTAACAACGATCGATTCAAAGGATGAACCAGTGGATCGTGGATCTCGAGGTAGGCATGTCCTGTCATCAAAAGGTATGGGAATAGTTAGAATTATCCAGTGCCAGTTAGTGAACTAGATTAGTTTTGAACTGGGTTGGGTTGTGAGATAAATCTTAATCACTAAAAGCTATTAATTAATAATTAAAGAATTATTTGATTAATTGATTTGTTTGTTTGATTGTTTGTATGTAATGAAGTAAAATTTATAGGGTACACCAGTACTTTAGTTAATAGGAATTTTAGAATAATTAATTTAAAAAGTATGAAAACGTAAACAATCTAATACTATAAAAATAGTGAGTTTAGTATCATTGATAGATCTTGTAAATCACATATAAAATTACTGAACACATTGACCTATGAAGAGTAAACAAATTATAATTACATAAATATTAATAATATTCTTGGAACTTAATAATGTTTGTAAGAATTGTTAGAATAATAGTTCAATCATCAATGTTAATAATAAAAATATTATAATAGTAAATACAGATGATAATATAAATAATAATAATTTTAAGTAATGTTAGCATTTATCAGATAGTATCATATTTAAGTTAACTTAACTAAAATCTTATTCAAGATATATAACTATAAAAATATTAATTATGGAAACTTAATAACACTTGTGTACAGTTAAGTTTTGTAAATTTAAACGTATTACAAATTAGAAATATATGTTTTGCGTCTAAACTAGATAATTAATATATTACTTGCTAGGTGTTAGACTTAAGAAGGTGAGGATATAATATATAAAATAAAAAGAATTAACATGTTAATAATCATGTACCGAAATTATCTTTAGTCTAACAAATGATCCAGTAAATCTTTAAAATGAAACAAATAGACAGAAAGTAATAATAATATTAATCAGATGCTTAGTGTAATACTAGAATTAAAAGAAAATAAATTCGTATATTGTTAGGATCCTTCTTCGTAAATAGATTTAGTCATCTTTTGAAATGGAAAATTTGTATGACAAACTTAAACTATTAAGAATTTAAATTAGTATTATATCGAGCATAACTTAAATTAAAATCTCATTTACAAATATATAGTGATAAAATAATGATTAAAAATAGCAATGTAAAATTATTAGTGTGTATCTACAATTAAGTTTTGCGAAGTGAACTAATAACAAATTAGACTTTTATGTTTTGTTTTAAACCAGATAGGTAAATAAGACTTATTAAGTAGGAATAAAAGAGCGTGAGGTCATATAGTGCATAAAATAAAGATTTAATATGTTAACAATCTTATACACATATTATCTTTAGTCCAATAATGATTCACTAAATCACTAAATTATACACATGAAATGATATTTATAGTACTTGAATGCTTAATACAAAATTTGACTTAAAAGTAAAATAAATTTGCCTTTGAATAAGATACTTATTATTAATACCCAAAATTTAAAGACTATTAAGACATATTGAAATTTTATGCAGACTCAAATTTAAATCAAATTAAATTACCAACACCAATAATTAACAATATATAGTATACAGATTCAATCTGAATAAATAAAATATGTTCTAACAATCTCTGTGGAAGTAAAATTATATTTACAAGATTAGGGTTTAAAAAACTTAAACTAAGTAATATTATTAAATAATTTTTCTAACCATATTTTAGTTACGTTAGTAGTCTAATGGGAAAAATTGATTAAATAATAATGAAAATGATTATATAATTAAGGTAATAACTTTTGATGAGATAAAAAAATAATAATACTATCTAATACAAATTATTATACAATTTAGAGTCATTGTAAATATCATCTGGATAGTAATTATTGGATAGTAATAGCAAACATAATTTTATTAATAGTACAACTTAAGGATTAGATAGCAATAATATAAACTTAAGAAAATAAAATTAGACCAAATCAAATCTAGTATAGATAATAAAAGTTAAACTTGGCATTACGATTAATTACGATTAACTTTTAGCGGCCTAAGAAATAAATGTTATAATAATAATAAAGTATTAACACCAAATAATTATGGAAAAATAGTTAGCGGTTACGTATTTATATCAAGTCACATAGTGAAATAAACAAATAGATACTTTGGAAATATTAATAGTAACACTTGGATAATCGATATAACATTAAGTTATTCTTAATTAGTACATGAATTTAAAATCTATTTAGTTATAATAATATAGTTTAATTTGGAATTAAAATTCGATTTCATTAAAATAAATAAATAATTCAAGTAACTAGATTGCTTAAAATGCTGTGAAATACGTGAGTAATTTATGAAGTAAAATTTTAAATTACACCAGTTAAGATAAAAGTTTAGAAACTAATTAATCTTATAATAAATTAATACTTAGTGAATCTAGCACTGGAGAATAGTGAAGGTTGTGTTTTCTCTGTTCGTAGGAAGGCATTGTTGGGAATATTTGCCAACCTTGACAGGGAAACTGCATTCATAGATGACCGATCATAGAAGTTTAGTATAATTCTTTAGGAAACCGATAATTATAAATTCACTTAGAAAGATTCGTAAGAATTTCCCTTGTAATTAAAGACATTCATCTTATAGATAGAAGCTAGCGTAGAGAACTCATAGAACTTATACTTTCCATTATATAAATTAGTGTAAGAAATTTAGACTTCCTTATTTGATAGAACTTAAATCAATGTAATTGAACCTAGAGCCACAAATTTTAGTTGTATAAAGCCATATAAGTTGGTACTGTGTTTTATGTTGTTTGCGCTTAGACAAGAGATGGAATGATTCCATAAGGTGGGGATTTTTTGAAGACCAGAGGGATGGTTTGATTTTCTAGGACAAAAATAAAATAAGGTTGGGAGAATGTAATGACCCTCAAGCTCGTCAACGTTATTGACCAGTCAAGATACGAATTAGTCGATAATAACTCGATTAGTTAATATATATTTTTATTAATAGGAATTAATCTAACAACGATTTGGAAATGAAACCAGTACCACTGGATAGAGCTCGAAAAGTTACGCAGAATAGAATATTCGAACGTGTCAGTCGGACACCGGACGAAGAAGAATTTATCAGATAGTGAGAAGGGCAAATTAATCTTTTAGCATTCTAACCGACCTCGTCTCCCCATATCATTTGGAAGATTCCCTTTATCATTGTCATTTGTATTATCCTAGAACAGAGGGATAAACTCGTATCCCTCTCCTTCTTCTCTTTTATTCTTCTTATTTCTTCCTTCTTCTCGTTTTCTTCTTCTTCTCCTGTACTTCACCTGTGAGATTGAATTAAGGTAATTTCTTAATGACGTTGATTAGATGATGGAGAAGATGGTATGGTCGTTGATATGAAGCTGTTATAAATTGAAGATATGGTTCTGAAGTTAGGGTTTTGAGATATGGAATCAATTGAAGATTAAGATGAAATTGAGGATGTAGGAGAGTGATTAGAGTTGGGTATGAGTTGTATTAGAACTTGAAGTTGATTCAGTGACGAATTGTTGAAGAGACTAGAATTAGGGTTCATGAGAAGAACTCTGAGATGATTTAGAAATTGAAATTATTGTTATAGAAGGACGATTAGGGATGGGTTTGTTATATTGAAGATGTTTAAGGAAGAAATTGATGAGATGATTGAGGATTTGAGTAAACAGTAAACTAGGGTTCCGTAAAAAGTAAATTGAGGAATTAGAAGATATAATTGAAGGTCGGGAAGAAAGATTAGAGATGGGTTTGATGAATAACTCGAAATGGATGGTTAGGGATTGAGCAGCGATTATGAAGGTCAAGTTGAATGGGTAATTTGAAATTGCTGATGGAACTAGGGTTCGATTGTTCTTATGAGAAGATGACTGAAGTTTGATTTGGGGTTTTCCTGTTAGGGAAAAGAAGGACCTGATTCAATTGATGGAATCTACTATATGGGTTGTCCTGATTTGAGGTAATTGTTTACTCTCAGTAAACTTAGTTAAAGTTTTTCAGTTCATTGTTAAGTCTTTGAGATTATTAATGAATTGATATTTGAAGTGGGTTTGAAGTAAGAATGTTTACATGGGTTTAATTTCTATTTCAGTTCCTCATGTTCTTCCCCAAATTGAGAAAATAGGATTGAGAATTAAATTAGGGTTCATGGGTTGAATCACAGAAGAATCTGAAGTCATTGTTTGAGGTAATCTCTTCTTACTAAATAGAATTGAATTGAATTTCATCCATTATGAATTATCAAATTTGGATATTTGTGGTATGTACTTTGAATTGAAGTTTTTATATGATTTGAAGTTCTTTTGGATAATTGTTAGTGGTTGATTGTCAAGGACTTGATTGGTTGACAAGACTGGTTGGAGTTGTAAAAGTAATGTAAGTGTTGTTGGTTGATTCAAGTTGTTGCTGAGAGGAGTTTGGTTGTGTATGGTGATGGTTTGATGGGTACAAGGTCTGAGATGTATATGAAGTGTATATAAGTGATTTCAGGGAGTTGTGTTGTTGTGAATGTATGAGAATATGAAGTTAAGTTTCTTTTGTTGTTGTTGGTGGTAGTGTTAGTCAGGGAAGACGTATGTTGGGTGAACACAAGTGATAATTAAGAGGATGTGTTAGAAATGGAATTGAATGGATATGTATGATCTGTGACAGGTAAAATATTGGTAGTATGATAGTGGTAACAGTGGTGTAATGGGGTTAACTTTTGTGACAGTGAGATGGTGGTGTTGTTGGTGATGATATGTGGATTATTGAATTGAGATGTATGAATGAAGGCTACAGTGTTGAATTGATATATTTAGCTGAAAATAGGATTGCAGATGAGTTGGTGAATGCTGGAGTTGTAATTTTAGGACTGAAGTTGTAGATATCCTTAAGACTTAGCTAATGGATTATAAAACTAATCTAATTGAATTAATAAACCTTATATTTGCTAAAGATAGATAAATAAAAGATGTAGAACCTTAAATGGGCCTAGAATTGTTAGATAGTTTTGGATGATTCTTGTGTGAGCCTTTTTGGATAGTTTCTTTGACTTCTTGTATGATTAACAGTTAGTATTAACAACGATCGATTCAAAGGATGAACCAGTGGATCGTGGATCTCGAGGTAGGCGTGGCCTGTCATCAAAAGGTGTGGGAATGCATTTGACTCTGTTGTAATCATTTTTGTTTCTTTTACGAAAGTCTTCATTTAATAAACTCATGCATTGTCTAGTTGTGCATTCCATGCTTTGTTTAAAATGCATTATGACAATCCTGTTGATTCTGTAAATCTTTCCACGATTTGGAAAGGACTTGTATTGTTTTGTTGTTAATATGAATTGTTATGGGAAATGAAAATTTCCACTTGTGGTATATAGGATACGCTCCTTCACACGTATACCTACTTTAATTCAGATTTTATTGTTTAGAGTTGGTAACCATAGTCTTGGTGGCATCCATAGCTAAATAGGTGTGAATTGCCGGTTAGGAATTTACAACCATATTAGTATATTGTTTGACGAAGGAGTTTGTTCCATATGCATGTATGATTATTTCAGGGACTTTGTCATTATTTATTGTTTCGGAAAAACATGTACTATTTTTCCAACTCTTGCTTATGATTGATTAGAAGTTAAATGTTAATTATTCCCACTTCAGTTTCTGTGACAGATTAGAGTTGCGCAACGAAAGCTTCAAGGGTTGAGTTCGCTAGTTGATTAACTTATGTTATGTTTATTATATTGTATATTTTATTTGAAAACCAAATGACTATTATATACTTATCATTTGAGAGAAGATTTTGAATATATATTTCTGAGAGGGGTTAGTTTTAGGTTAAGTTTTATAGCAGATTTCTTATTTGATTGATTCAGTAAATTTTTTGTTTTAGTGCCTCTATATTTAGTTAATCTCTTGGATTAGTCAGCTGTTAGCTTTGGGGGCGCTACAGAACGTCTCCCTATTTCATCCCGGGGAGCCATAAGTTTTCGACCATGCAAGCATTCACAACACATCATCATCACGATCAAAAGGTCCACTGAACAACCTAAGGTCGAGGATGGACCGAGCATGCATTTCATCCATCCATCCCAAGAACACAGCAGAGTTTTGGTAAATTTTTGGAATCCACTTGAGAGACACTGCAGACGAAAACACGGATCCAGACGAACAACAGAAAACCAGAAGAGGGTCGATACCTATTTTCATGCGGACAGAGTTTTTAGAGCTTGAACAGAATGAATATTCCTTTTTGCTCCATGAACGGGAATAGGTGACTGGCGCGCGACTATGCCACCACGGGCCTGCAACATCCTTCTTGACTTTTTCCTGATTTTCACTGTCGAGCCTTTGTCACCTCCCAAGCGAGCTCGAAACCTAAATATTCCCGCGTGGGAGATACAGAATTCTGTTTCATGTCCGATAAAGGGTCGGACCATCAAAATCCGAGTCCGTACGCGGATTCTACAACGATTCTAGTAAAGGGAGCAAATTAGGGTTTCGGCGTGTCAAACCCTAAACCGCAAGCGCTTCCATTGCAAGCGCTTCCGTTCCAAAGCACTTCCCTTACCAGCGTCATGCCTTGCCAAGCGCTTTACGGAGCAGCCCGCACCCGTTTCATGCCTGTCAGTGCTAATGGGTCCCCTTCATTCCAAGTCCATGCTAGTAGCTCCGCCTCGCGTTCCAAAGCCTAGCCCTAATAACACCCAATCATATCGGGATTTGCGCAAAGCTACCAGATGATTGGATTGTGGATGCTACCTACCCTCAAAAAATATTTTCGAATAAGGAAAGAATTCCATGTTAAAGCCACGTGTGAATAAAGGAATTTGGTCCCACAATAGAAAGCCTTGCCACTCCCAAGACATCAGTGCTTTCCTTGCCAGTGCCAGTCTTGTCAGCGCTCCACGTTCAGTTTTGCAACAATCTGCGCCTTTCATGCCAATGCCATCCAATGCTCCGCGCCATCCAGGACAATCCACGTTTTCCATACCAACGCCTTTCCAGTGGACCATGTCAGAGCCTTGCCAGCAACCTGCATTTCCCCTTGACGCGCTTCCATTACTGACGCCATGCTTTGCCAAGCGGCCCACGCCCATTCCAAGCCCATTGGTTCTGACAAATCCCTTTCATGCCAAGTCTATGCTAGCAGCTCCGCCTCGCGTTCCAAAGCCTGGCCCCAAAGACACCTAGTCATACTGGGATTTATGCAAAGTTACAGGATGAAAGGATTGAGGATTCTACTTACATCTCGAAAAAGGTCAGACAAATCTCCTCGGCCCTCTTTCATGACTTACTGTCTCAGTTCTATCCTCTTTTATCACCATTTTCTACCCCCTTGTCCCCACGATCCAAGACGTCTGCTTGATTTGCCTTTCAAGACCACGCCCGATGTGCCTCGGTAATGTACGGCCATACCAAGCCGTCAAGTTTAATCTCACCACTCCACGGTCTGCATCCCCAGTACAACTCATGCAGGACTACCAACACAGGAAGCAAAAACTCTCTTCACCTCTTGAAAAGTTTAGTCGAGTTTTCCTGGCCATCTTTGCAATGATTTACGTCTCGATCCCTCCCTTGTCTGTCACCATCATATGCCTACCTCGCAACAAGGCACCTGTTCCAAGCTAAGCAGGGGACTTAATGTTGATGGTGGTTTTTAGCATAGGATTAAAATCGTAAAACACTAAACCCTAGCAGACAGTGATGTCACAACATTTAAAGTAACAAGAATTTACTAGGAACATTTACTGAAACCTTTAATGTGTCTCTAAATAATTACCGGGGTATATTTTTCAAATTAGGGTTACGACAAGACAAACCCTAATTCCCACGTGTGCTAATGGAAAATCATGCCAGCCATGCGAGCCGCACCTCTGTGCCAATAGCAAATCATTCAAGCCACACCGACCGCGCCAAAGCATGCTAACCATGCCTGCTTCACCTCTGTGCCAATGGAAAATCATGCCAGCCACACCGACCACGCCAAAGCATGCCAACCAAGCTAGCCGCACCTATGTTCCAATGGAAAATCATGCCAGCAACACCGACCGTGCCAAAGCATACCAACCATGCTAGCCGCACCTTTGTTCCAATGGAAAATCATGCCAGCCACACATACCGCGCCAAAGCATGCCAACCATGCTAGCCGCACATATGTGCCAATGTCAAATCATGTCATCCACATTGACCGCGCCAAAGCATGCCAACCATGCTAGCCGCACCTCTGTGCCAATGGAAAATCATATCAGCCACACCGACCGCGCCAAAGAATTCCAACCATGCTAGCCGCACCTTTGTGCCAATGGAAAATCATGCCATCCACACCAACTGTGCCAAGGCATGCCAATCATGCTAGCCTCACCTCTATTCCAATGGAAAATCATGACAGCCACACTGACCGCGCCAAAGCGTGCCGACCATGCTAGCCGCACCTCTGTGCCAATGGAAAATCATGTCAGCCATACCGACAGTGCCAAATAATGCCAACCATGCTAGATGCACCTTTGTGCCAATGGAAAATCATGCCAGCCACACCGACCGCGCCAAAGCATGCCAACCATTCTATCCGCACCTCTGTGCCAATGGAAAATTATGCCAGCTAGACCTACCGCGACATGCCAAACGCACCTCGACATGGCCCCATGCCGCGAAACCATCCTGGCCTTCACTACGCGGCTATCAAAACGAAGGCGTGCAACAATCAACGGTTGCCCTTCAATACCAGGAGCAAATCCTGGTCGTCTAAGGTTACAAAATGACCTTTTCCCCAAAACCCTAGTTTGGTCACGCACCTAGCCCAAGCTAGCCACACCATGCTACTATGGAAAGCCCTAGGCCCCACACGCCAAGCCAAAATCGCACCTATCCCAAGCTAGTCACGCCATGCGCCTATGGAAAACCCTTGGCCCTACATGCAAATCCAAAACCGCACCTATCCAAAACTAGTCACGCCATGCGCCTATGGAAAGCCCTTGGACCCATACGCCAAGCCAAAACCGCACCTAGCCCAAGCTAGTCACGCCATGCGCCTATGGAAAACCCTTGGCCCCACATGCCCAGCCAAAACCGCACCTATCCCAAGCTAGTCACACCATGCGCCTATGGAAAACCCTTGGCCTCACATTCCAAGCCAAACCAAACCTAACCAAGCTAGCCGCGTCATGCCAAACACACTCTGTCTTGGCCCTAGCTATGCTAGTCAAACCATGCCAAGCCAAATGTCCTTTCCTTGGCCCTAGCCATGCCATACGCCCATGGAAAACCCTTGGCCCCACATGCCAAGCCAAAATCGCACCTAGCCAAGCTAGCTGCGCCATGCCAAACACACTTTGCCTTGGCCCTATCCATGCTAGTCACATCATGCCAAGCCAAACGCCCTTTCCTTGGCCCTAGCCACACCATGCACCCATGGAAAACCCTTGGCCCTACATGCCAATCCAAACCACGCCAAGGCATGCCATGCCAACCTAATTGTGCCAAGGAATACCTGGTCATGCCTCAATCCCTCCTAAATTCTTCCTAAGTTTTACTTTCGGTCCCGAACGAGTTCAAAACCTAAATATCCCCACAAAGGGAGATAGGAAATTATATTCCGGTTGATTTGATGGGCGGACCGTCAAATTCCGAGTCTGTACTAGAATTCTACGACGATTCTAGTAAAGGGTGCTAATTAGGGTTTCTAAAACAAAGGCGTGCTGCCATAAACGGCCACCCTTCCATCTTAGGAGAAAATCCTAGCCGTCCAAGGTTACCAGACAACGCATGGTAAGCTTTGACCCAAAACCATAGCTTGGTCACGCCCATGCCAAGCCAAACCGCACCTCTCCTTGGCCCTAGCCATGCTAGCTGTACCATGTGCCAACGTCTTGCCAAGCCCTTGGCCCCACATGCCAAAAGCACCTAGCCGCGCCACCATGCTGCCTTCCTTACATTGCTACCAAAACGAAGACGTGCGACAATAAACGGTCCCCTTTCAATCCTAGGAGCAAATCCTTACCATCCAAGGTTACTAGACAACACATGGTAACCTTTGGCCCGAAAACCTAAGTTTGGCCACGCCAAACCTTTTCATGCCAACGGCATGCCAACCTAGTTGCGCCACCACGTTGGACCTCACTATGTGGCTACCAAAACGAAGGCGTGCAACGATCAACGGTTGTTTATCCTCTCAAGATGCAAAATCTCGACCGTCGAAGGTCGCCAGACTAGAAAGTTTCCCGAGCTTGACTTTCCAAGACACAACAACGTGCTACATGTTTTCCAAAAACATTCGAGACATCAACACAAACCGGGGGATCCTCTTTGGGTATTGGTTTGGCGGTTTACAACGTACGGCGTACACTACGCCCGTCATAAGGAAGTGTCATAAGGGTGAGGCGGTTAGTAAATACGGGAAGTTATGTGTGAAACGTACATGGGACATAAAGTACATGCGTTAACAACTTTATGGGACATCAATTCCATAACGTTAAACAATTTCATGAAAACCAGTTTCATGCGTTAACCACTTTATGGGACATCAATTCCATGCATACGGTTACCACCTCCTCCCATTTACTTCTCCACTCCTTAGTGAGACTATTGAACAACGAGTTTTTACTCAGATTTGTATAAATAGGTCTTGCCTATTTCCATTGACCAACGAGTTCATACGGGAGATACAACACTCAGAAATACTTACTTTCTAGATCACCTCGTGATCTCTCTAACTTTTCTGATAACAAGTTGTAGTAACCCGACTACTCTTCCAGAATCAGCTATTCTAGTCTCACCACTTTCCTTGCTTCCCTCCCCAAAACCAATCCATTCTCCTCCACTTTGATACCGAATAAAGTCTGGAATGACCATTTCTTGGTTTAGGACGGACTTGTACAGATTTATCTCTCGAATCTAAAGTACTCCCTTGAAGTACATTGTTTAGGGTTTAAATTGTTTCTCACCTGCACACCCACAATTACCGAAATCAACATAAACCATTTTCACCTATAACCTGTTGGGGATATTATGAATATCGCTCAGCGGTTTCCCCATAGTGGCACAAATGGTTTGGCATGCAAAACACCATTTTTTTGTCATTTCCATAGGAATAGGCCTAAGACGTGGTGTTTATGTGGCTAACTCGGTTGGCACAATCTTCCAATTATACCTGAAAGTAAAATGATCGTATATATAAGTTAGATCAACCCACGTCGCCGGACCTTAGAGTATAATCTAGGGTTTCAATTTTCTTTCTTCCAGCAGCCAAATTTCATTTTCTGTTTTCTCCTTTCTATTGTTTTGTACGAATTAGCTGGATATTGAATATCAAATAGAAAACTATGACCGCTTCAAAGTGTTATGCTTGGTCACTTTTTAAAGTTTTTCTTATTTGGAGGTGTTTGAATGAAGGTTAATTCATTTTCTCATTCATCCATGGAAGAATTAAATGGGAAGTTAAACTTGAGCCATGATTTCAGAACATAGCCTTCAAATTTCATGTCTATGGACTTATTCTACTTTTTCGTTTTGCGATTTAATTGCTTTACGAGTCTTGAGGATTTATAAGAATTATCTATGATCTATCTAACATCATAACAATAAATCATCCTTTATAAAAGAGAAGAAAGGAATTATAAAAATTTTAATTTTTGAAAAAGAAGAAGATAATGAATCGGAGAAAATTGACAATTCCGGTGTGGTTTGATCCAGAAAAATTTCAGTATGGATATCTTCATGCACGGACACCTGGCCACCACGTCAGTGCCACATCAGTGGTGGGTTTGACGGTGGGTTTTAGGGATGGGCTGAATACAACTATTGATGTTGTTAAAGGCGCCCCGGGTGCGCGAGGCGCCATATTCTGTATATTTATGTTACTTTCTAATTTTTAGGCATTCTCCTAGGGAGCCTCACCTCTCCTAGAGGCTAATACAACATAGGCCTGTAAGTAGAGAATTATTAAAAGTTTCCCATAGCATGAAACTTACTTCTTTCGGAATCCCCTTTACCCAAAGAAGATTCTTGTAATTACAATCATCCACGTTTTCTGCTAGGGCTTCATAGCAACTTTTAGGACTAAAGTTCTCCACAAACTGTAATCCATCCTTAGCATCTATGAAAACAGGAACATATCTTGAATCTATTCGAAGTAGATACCACTTAATTTGCTCTTTTTGATTCAAAGTTGTTTTGAAGTTTCCTTCATGTCTGAGAGAACTGTAATGTTATTATTGAAAAAGATAAAAGATTGAAATAGTTATTACAAAGCCTTTAATAGGCTATTCAGACATGAAGATAAATATAGAGACAGATCAATGATTGACCAGTTGACCTACGACACATGCACTGACTAATACTCATACACACTGAACACACATGTACATACATTATCTAATACACCCCCTTCAATTTGATACTAGTAGACACAATATCAAATTGACAGTTCAGAAAACCAGATGCATAAACACAGTATAATTAATCCTCCACTAAAGTGATTTGAACATAAGAAGTAGAAGATGATGATGAAGTTGAAGTTCCCAGTAGTTGATGAAGTAATCTGGTAAAAGATTGTGAGCATAAACCCTTTGTAAAGATATCTGCCAGCTGATTTTCTGATGAAATATTTTGAAGAAGCAAGAATCCATCCTCCACTAACTCCCTGACAGTGTTATGTGTTTGGTCCTGGCATGAAAGACTGGGTTAGTTATCAGAGATAGAGCACTGGTATTATCACATAACAATAAAGAAGGACCATCGAACTGAATGTGTAAATCAACCAAAAAAAAAAAAGACAACCATTGCAACTCAGCAAAAGCAATAGAGAGACACTTATATTCATCCTTTGCAGAAGATTAAGAGACTGTGGGTTATTTCTTAGAAGACTAGGAAACAAGATTAGAGCCAAGAAAAATTGCATATCCAGATATAGACCTCCTAGTATCTAGACATCCAGCCCAGTCTGATTCTATAAAAGCTTTTAACTAACACAAACTTCCCTTTGTCAAAGTAATACCCATTCCAATTGTGCCTTTTAAATATCTCAAAATCCTCTTAACAAGCTGTAAATGCATATCAGTGGGAGAGTGCATAAATTGAGAGACATAATTAACAGCAAAACAGATATCAGGTCTAGTTATTGTCAAATACTATAAAGCTCCTACTATGGTCATGTACTCGGTAGGATTATCTAACTTAATACCATCACGTACTTACAATCTAGCACCTTTCACAATTGGAGTATCACATGGCTTTGAATCAAGCATTCCTACCTTTGATAACAACTCTAATGTATACTTCTTTTGAGTAAGAGAGTCTTGATTTCTTACTACCTCCAAACCAAGAAAATACCCTAAATCACGCTATTCTTCCATAGCAAACTCCTTCTTCAAACACAAAATCATATTATTTATCATTGTGGGAGAACTTCCTGTGAGCAAGATATCATCTACATATAGCATCAAAACATCCATACGCTTTGCAGAATAATAAACAAACATAGAATGATCTGAAATAGACTTCTTAAACCCACAAGATATAAGAAAAGTGTTGAATCTTTGAAACCAAGTTGTAGGAGCATGTTTCAAACCATGTAAGCTCTTCTTTAGGTGACACATATAATTAGAAGGATAATCTAGATTAATAAATCCCTATGTCTGTGTCATATAAACATCTTCATCCAAGAAGCCATGTAAAAAGGTATTACTCACATCTAATTGCCTAACTTGCCAATTATAAGTAAGTTTCATACAAAAAAAAAACTCTAACAGTAGTCTATCCCATCATGTTGATTATATCCTTTTGCTACCAATCTTGATTTGAATCCATCAATAGTACCATATGATTTCTGTTTAACCTTATAAACCCATTTTGAACCTAAGATATTCATATGTGGCTCAGGTGGAACATAATCACATGTATCATTGTATTTTAATGCAGTATATTCTTATTTCATGGACATTTGCCATTTAGGATATTTAATTGCTTCCTTAAAAGTCTTTGGCTCAGTAACATTATTTAATAAAGATTGATAAAAATAAGGAATAGAAATTTAACAGCAAAATGAGAAACAAAAAACTTCTTTGGTTTTGAAACACCTTTTTGAGACCTAGTTATAATAGTACTAGAAGGAACAGAAGAAGCAGAAGACACAATTTGAGTAGGCAAAAGAGAATGTGAATATAAGTCAGATACATAAGATGAATCATCTATAGAAGATTGAAAATAAAACTGATTTTCATCAAAATTAACATGTCTTGAAACATAAGATTTCTTTGAAACTGGATTGTAGCACTATATCCAATAAAAACACACTTAACTAATTTTGGAGAGAGTTTATCATACCTTGAATGAGCCCGATGAGGATAACATATAGTACCAAAAACTTTCAAAAAAAAAATAGTCAGGAACAACACCAAACAATACCTCAAAAGGAGTTTTAAAATTCAAAATTTTGGATGAAGTTCTATTAATCAAATAAGTTGTTGTAAGATAAGCATCATACCACATTTCTTTAGGACAATGTGCATTAAACAGTAAAGAATTTCCCATTTCAGTAATGTGCCTATGCTTTCTCTCAGCAAGGCCATTCTGCTCTGGGGTTTTTGGACAACAAATTTTACTATAAGTATACCACTGTACTCCAACAAATGTTTAAAAGGACCTTTAACAATCTCAGCTGCACCATCAACTTGAAAAGATAAAAATTTTGATGACAACTGAAGTCCAGTAGAAGTTTTAAAATGAGAGAAACATTTAGTAGCATTTGATTTTAGTTCCATTGGATAAATCCAATGAAACCTACTAAAATCATCTACAAAAACAATATAATATTTGTAACCATTTAAGGATGGAACTGTTGAACCCCAAACATCATAATGAATCAAAGAAAGAGGTTTAGCATGAGTAGGTGAAATCTTAAATGGAAATTTCTTGCTTTTATCAAGTTGACATGGATGAAACAAAGTAGAAGACTGGGGTGATGATAAAGAAATTTTTTTAGAAGAATGCAATTTTTCTATAATCATACTAGATGGATGACCTAGCCTGTCATGCCATATTTTAGAAGAAGCACCCAAAGTTGAAGAAAAGGCACAAGGAGTATTTTTATGAGTAGGAACATACTTAATAGGATAAAAATTATTAACTATGGTTCCATGAGCAAGCAAAGTTTCTGAATCTAAATCACCAATCTCATACCCATATGGATGTAGATTAAAATAACAAGAATTCTCCTTTGTAAACTGAGACTAGATTATGCTTCATATCAGGAACTAAAAGAACTGTGTCAAGCCTAAAATTAGTCTTAGGTGTCTTAACAATTGATGTACCAGTAGAAGTAATGTTCAAGGAATTACCATTTCCCACTTGCACCTTCTCATTTCCTTTGAAGCTAGAAGCATTTTTGGGAAGATTCATATCACCATTCATATGAGTTGTTGCTCCAGAATCATCTAACCACTGTTGAGATTCAGATGTTGATGGATCACCAAAAACTTGGTCTTCAGTCACTGTAGTAAAAGCATGTTGAGGACCCAAATTTGCTACAGTTCTAGTTGAAGTAGAAGCAAAAGTAGGTGGATAATATCTGAAGTGACATCTACTTGCATAGTGACCTTTTTTCCTATAAATCTGACAATCTATCTGAGATAAATCTCTTCTACCAGCATTAACTTGACTTGAAGAACTGCCAGTATAACCATTTTGGTAAACAGAGTTATTACTAGCTTGATGAGAAGTATGAACTTGTACATTCTTGAACCCAAAATTATTACTGTCCATTCTTTGAGTTACCCTTTGGCTTTCCTCTACCATTACCAGAACTAACATTTTTAGAGTAAAAAAGCAGATGGATTTTGTGCATCAAACACAATACTGGAATCTTTTTGCTAATGAATGAGCCATTGCTCATGATTCAAAAGTCTAGGTTTGATTTCAGCAAAAGTAAATGGGACCTCTCTATTCTAAGCAGCAACAACAAAATTGTCATATTCTCTTCCTAGTCCATTCAAGATGTACATTATCAAATCAGAGGAAACTAACTCTTTCCCCTATTGCATCTAATGAATCTGCTATATTCTTGATACTTTGAAGATAAACCAATATAGACATATTACCTTTCTTGATGTTGTGAAGTTGGTTTTTGAGCATACTCTTCCTTGCCATGAACTGACTTCTAAAGATAACCTATAGATAATTCCAAATCTCTTTTGCAGTAGAAATACCCAGAGCATCACTTGATACTGAATCATTAAATGTTGCCTTCAAACAACTTGTAACAAAGCAATATATCTTCCTCCAACGTAGCTATTGTGGATTGAATGTCAAAACACCATTTGCTTCAAGTTGTTTACTTCATCACTAACATAACCATACAAATCAGTGGAAACCAAGATGGATTCCATTTGATCACGTTATAGCAAGAAATTGTTTGAACCTAATTTTGCAAAAACAAATTTTGACATATTTGTAAAAGTAAAAGTAAAATCGAGAGATTCACCCATTTGAGCAGCGAAATTGTTGGTACCCATATTTCGTCTTCTTTGATAAACAATTGTTGAAGTTGACATGGACTAAAATAAAAATTAACAAAATATAATTTAAGATTTAGATCTTTAGATGAACAAATTAAAAGGATATTGAAAATTAGGTATTGAATCTGAAAAAGATGTATGATTCTTTGATTCTGCGTGGAAAAGATTGTATTAAAAAAGGTATTTGCAGATCTGAAGAAAACAAATCGTCTCAGGATCGTCCAACTGATACCATGATAGAACAATAATGTTATTATTGAAACAGATAGAAGATTAAAAGAGTTATTACAAATCCTTTAATAGGCTATTCAGACAGGAAGAGCAATATAGAGACAGGTCAATGATTAACCAGTTGACCTGTGACACATGTACTGACTAATACTCATACAAACTGAACACACATGTACATACATTATCTAATATTACCTACCATTGTTAATCATCTCCGACATGGTTACTTGTTTCTTTCTGAATGCTTTGAATATAACATGGAACATGTCCTTGATACATCCTCTATCAACCCAATGAGCGTACCAAAATAGGATGTTTTAGCCGTTATTGATTTTAAAAGTTACAAATCTTTGAATGCCAGGCACCATCTTCGTAACGTTCCTCCATAAAATTCTTCCTAGAACGGTGGAGTCATAAGCAGGCAAGGCAATGCATTTATGTTTTGTCCTGGAACCTAGGCCTGGACAGAAGACTTTCACAAGTTCAAATTGATGAAGTCTCTACTTTGCTCGGGATGATAGAAAACTTAATGACAGGCCCTGATCAAGACTCTTTATCCTGGTCTATTGACAAAAAATGAGTGTTTTCGGTAAAGTCAGCTTACTCTTGGTTTGCGAAGGAACATTTGATGAAGACTAAAAACTTGAGCATTTGGTCATGGGCCTAGCCGCACAAAGTGGGTTTCTTTTTGTGGCAGGTTTATCATAAAAAAAACTAGCTACCATGGATATCCTTTACAAAAAAGGTAAACTTTTGGTTAATGGTTGTTTGTTGTGCCGTCGTGATAGAGAGACCACAGCCTATCTTCTTTTCCATTGTCCATTTGCTTATTCAGTTTGGCAACATTTTATGTCGAGTGCTAAAATGGACTGGGTGATGCCTAATTTCATTGACCTTCTCATCAAGGGTTGGAGAGTGAATAATCTATCCACTACTGTAAAATGTCTTTGGCATGAGCTGCCGGAAGCTATTTGTTGGTGTATTTGGAATTGTCGAAATGACATCATTTCCAACAGAGGGACGTCAAGCTTCACGACTCTCATACAAGATGTAATAACTAAAGCTTTCTTCTGGTGCAAAAACCTAGATTCTTTGAAAGCGGTTTGTCTTGATCAAGTCATTGCTAACGGGGATCTTTTTCTTTTCATAACGTAATTTTCTGTTTTTTGTTTTCATGGGTCTCTTCTAAGATGTTTTAGGTTCTCTGGGATCTAGGGAGGTTGAGCTTTTTTTCCCTCTCCCTTTGGGTTGCTTTCCTTGTTTGTTTCTTGCTTACTCTTCGTAAGATTTTTCAATATATTTCCTTTGCCGGGTAAAAAAAAAAAAAGAGGCAATGCATTTCTGTTGAGCAATTTTCCTCCACAAGGCACTTCTTTTAGTCGTGTGCCTCCATATCTATTTGGCGAGTAGAGACTTATTGGTTAGTCTTAGGTTTTTAATGACTAGCCCACCATTCTTTTAAGAAGAACTGAAGTTAGTCCAGTTCACCCAAAATACACTCCGTTTATAATCATTTTTGACAATCGGAAGTAGTGCAAATAATTTCCGCATCACGTTGTGTTTTTGCACAATACACAATACCAACTTGCTGAACATTTTTTAATGAATAATATTTCAAGAGTTGAAATACATGCATTCAACCAGCGATAACATGCAACAAAGTGCGAGTTTTGATTGTTTGTTTGCCCACAAGTTAAAAAAAAGATGGATATATTTCAATTAAACAAAAAGAATTAAATATATTTCAATTAATACTAATTCAACTAAAATCAAGAATGCATAATATTTTCGTCATCATCTTACTGAAAAATCAATCAAATTTCCACCTCAAGAAAAGCAGAAAAAACAATAATTTACATCAATCAGGCATCAACCCTAGAGGGTTTTAAAACAACAATGGCTGAGAAAGTGGTGGTGGTGATGGTTGTCGATACTGGTGGTAGCGGGGTGCACATGTAGTTGACAAGATCTCCTGTTCAATCAAACCTCGCACAATCACGAACTCGTCAACATCGCAAGGTAAAGCTATGTTGCCTTTGTGACGAAACCCATACACTTCTTCAGCATCTTTCAGTAAAACCACGAATCTTGGGTGATTCAAATAAGTAATTGGGATTACAAATCTTTTTTCTTTTTCACCAACTAATATGGCCACACATCCTCTTGGAACTCGAGTACGATGATACTGATTATCTCCACACATCATGGCCAGATTGTTGCAAGAAAATATATATAGAGGGACAGATTGTTGTGTGAAAAAAGTAAGGAACCACTTCTATGGTTTTTTTTTGTTTGTTGTAAAGAGAGGAGTGTGTGTATATATATATATAGATGAAAATCCCCCTCCGAAATTAATATCCTAGTAGTATGTGGATTCTTATTTATTAAAGAATTAAGGAAATTGCAATCAGTTTAGGAAGTGGGGGCTCGTATTTTACTGGGGTTCGGAAATCCCATTTGCTAAGCAATTCACGTTGCCGTAGCCCTTTTTGACAAGCATGCGTGATGTAAACTCGGCTAAGATACATATGGTTGACAAAATGATCAGATACATAAAAAGAACAAAAACTTGGTTAAATGCCTGCCGTCTGATAGAGACTCTTTGCCCTTTCTAGCACTAAAATTTCCATACCTAGAGGGGGGGCCGTCTATCCAAACTTCTACGAGGGAATAAATCCAAGAATATTTTAATTTTCTACTCATGTCCCTTCTTCATTTGGGCATATGGTTCATGGATGTTAGTTTTTTTAGTGCCGACAAGTCTCCAACTCATTCAGGTTATCAAGAGCCAAAGGATTTACCACTTGCATCATGAGCAGGTAAGTACAGAAAATGGAACGTAACTACACAAGGTCCAGGTACATGATGCATTTAACTCATGGTTAAATATAACAGCCACCAGGTTACGTTTGGACTTGGCTCAATGACGTTTGTTATTGAAATTTGTTAACAACGTGAATTCTTAATGTTTAATTAGTCTATTATTCGAATATATGTTTGGAATTCGCTCAATTTAATTCGAATATATCAACGGGTCTTTCAGGCAGTGTCAGTCCATAGGTTATTTGGCAAAAAAAAATTCTTTTTGAGCACGTTATAAGCACAAGTACTGAACTTAGAAACTAGTTTTAGTTGTGTAATTTATTGCCGTAGGTACTAAAAAAAGATGCCGCCGGAATATGAGAATGGGAAAAAAAAAACAGATGCTCTGTATACGTAAATCACAATTCATTACCCAAAAATAGCAGCACAATCTTTTGTAGATCGGTAATTCACACCACTTGCCTGGTCAATGGAGAATGATCATCACACAGCAAGAACTAACAATAACGGAAGGAGAGAACTGAGAAGTTTGTGAGAGTTTAATACATGGGCTTCATTTAGCAAGTCATTTTCAGACAATGCAATCTGGGCTTAAAAATGCATTTGGAGTCTTCGAGACTTCCACAAGTCACGACATAATGGGCCTAATAATAAGTAATGTATCCCCTCACACTATCTCACACCGTGGGAGTTATTTTTCCTAATATAAAACTTAAACGATAGCGTATTGGAATCTAATATTTTGGGATACTAATTTTACAAAGCTTTACATACCCACAAAAAATGAGCACATTCCGAAATATTAAACTTCACATTTTACCAATTTTAATTTTTTTTTTGAAAGTAAAAGGTTGTATTAAAAAGAAAGAGTTATGTACACAGGCTATATACAATGGAGCTTAGTTCCCACCCATCAAACTAAAATACAGAAATTTATGTTATAGCCATGATCTCTTCCCATTGAAACAACAATTGAGTTGAAGAAAAGTGTTTAAAAATCTTCGTGTCTTTACTCCAAAGGGAAATATCCAACTTCACATTGTAAAGCAACTCCTCTTTAGATTTCAATCTTCCACCATGAACCATGTTGTTCCTTTCGAGCCAAATCTCCCAACAAATAGCAAAAGGAATCAGCTCCCACACTTTCTTCAACATCCTTGAGGTTCGCTGTATCTTCCAACTTTGTAAACCAGCATCGAAGTGTGAATTAAAAACCCAACTAACCTGAGCTGCAGACATAAAATATTCCCAAATCTCCTTCACCTAGCTGCAGTGTAAGAACATGTGGTCGAGAGTCTCCTCTTCCCTGTTGCAAAATAGACATAAAATCGAGCTTACTGTCACGCCCCTATGTTGCATCATACATCTCGTAGGAACAGCCTTGTGTAGTGCAGCCCATATGAGAAAAAGCACTTTAGGAGGCGCCATCTTACTGAGCACTAACTGAGCCAACTCCCAATCTTCATCCACCTCTTCTAACTTTGTATACAAAGCTTTAGCATTACAAACACCATCAATATCATCTTTGAAATACTGCACCAGGATGACGTTTCTTATGTCATATTTTATCTCCAGCAGATCAATTCTCTCGGCTGCATTCAAATCTCTATCAAACTCGAAATTCCAAACCCCATCTTACATGTTTGCTATTGATTCATTCTTATGTTTGCTGATCCTATAAAGTCTAGGATATTTATCCTTTAGAGATCTTTTTTCAACCCACCAGTCGTGCCAAAACCTGACGGATCTCCCATTCTACACCCTAATACTCACAGCATCATAAAAATCTTTATTAGCCCGTAAAATACCGTACCAAATACTTCTACCCATAGATTCCGTGACCTGCAAGGGAACTAAAAAATAGGCATCAGATTATGTTTTTTCACACATTATCGTCCTCCATAACGCTGTTTTTTCTCTAGAATATCTCCCATGCCACTTCGCCAATAAAGATCTGTTTACCCTTCTCCAATTCCATATACCTAAACCTCCTTTTCTCCTTGACTTACAAACCCGTTTCCAAGATACCCAGCTCATCTTCTTCGTTTCATCGTCCTCACCCCAAAGAAATTTTCGCATTATACTGTTCAACTACTTCTCAACTGATACCGGAAGATAATAAACGGAAAGCAAATAAGTTCCAATACTCTCTAGAGAACTTCTGATTAGGGTAACTCTACATGCCTTGTTGATAAACTTCCTTTTCCAAGGTGCTAGTTTTTTCTTCATCCTCTCTATTACCACCTCCCATAAGGCCGCACTTCTCCTGCAAGCACCAATTGGCATACCTAAATACGTGATAGGTAAAGAATCAATCTTACAACCTAACTCCAATGCTAACTCCTCCACCAAATCATCAGCCCCTACGCTTGTCATCGAGCTCTTCTCTAAGTTCAACTTCAAGCCAGTCAACACCTCAAAAATTAACAAAATAACCAAGAGCCTCCTAATCTCCTCCCTGGTTGCATTTATCATTATAATTGTATCATCCGCAAACTGCAGATGAGATACCACTGTTCCACCCTCTACAACCTGAAAACCACCAATCATGTTGTTTGCCACATCTTCATTAAGTAACATTGAAAGAACCTCCACTACTAAAAGGAATAGGAATGGTGATAATGGATCACCTTGCCTTATTCCTTTAGTAGGCCTAATTAATCTCATCGCTTCACCATTGACTAAAAGAGAAAACTGAGCTCCTTTCACGCACCATTCAATCCAACTTATCCACTTCATACCAAAACCATTCTTCTTTAAGATAGCAAATAGGGAAGGCCAATTAACGTTATCAAAGGCCTTCTCCATGTCAATCTTACATACAAATCCCTGGCTTCTTCTGTCTGATTCTACTGTCAATACACTCATTCGCTATGAGTATACCATCCAGAATTTTCTTATTCTTAATGAAAGCACCTTGAGCACTTGAAATCAAGCTAGGCATCACAGTCTTAATCCTCTCCGCAAGAAGCTTAGAAATAATCTTATAAAAACTGCCAATTAGACTCAAAGGTCTAAAATCTTTAACCGTTGTTGAGTCCTCCTTTTTGGGAATTAGTTTCATGAAGGCCGTATTCAGTCTCCAATCCACTTTCTCCTTTCCATGGAATTCATTGATAGCTTCCATAACATCTACCTTCAAAAAACTCCAACAAACTTTAAAGAACTCCATACTATAACCATCTGGCCCTGGAGCCTTGTTAGCACCACACCTCTTAATAGCAATCAACACTTCCTCCTCTTCAAAAGGGCGCTCTAGCCACTCTTGCTGAACTGCATCAATGTTTTTAAAAACCATATTCTCAAAAGTAGGAGTAATAGGATCTTTGGACGTAAAAAGGACAGTGTAATACTGTTGAAGTTCCTTCTTAATTACCTCTTGATTAAATACATATACACCTCCCACCTCCAACTTAGTTATGTAATTTCTTCTCCTCTTAGCATTTGCAATTTTATGAAAATACCTTGTGCTTTTATCACCCTCTCTGAACCCTTGTACTTTCGCCCTTTGGTAAGCCATTCTTTCCCTTGTCACCTTAACATTGTCAAGTTTAACCAACAAATCAGCACGCTCTCTTAATTGATCATGGGACAAACTTGTCGACTCTTCTGCAATATTTAAAAGCTGTATTTTCTCCCTGAGAACATCTTCCTACTTCTTTACATTCCCAAAAACTTCTTTGCTCCATTGTTTGATGAAAAACTTCAGATTATAAAGCTTCCTAAATAAGACATAATCAGGCGAACCATCAAACACCATCGCATTCCACCAAATCTCTACTTTCCCAACAAAGTCTGGATGCTTAAGCCAATTGTTATCTATCTTAAAGCTTGTTTTCTTGTTCACTCCAGGATTTAAGTCTAACAACAAATGGTTATGATCTGACACCGTTCTCACCAGCACCGTTTGAGAAGCATTAACAAACTTAGAATCAAATTCCGTGCACACCAAGAATCTATCTAATCTGCAAAGTAACGGCTGATCATGTTTGTTGCTCCAAGTATAAGCGCCACCGTTTAGAGGTAAATCGATCAGTTCCTGCTCCAAAATAAACTCATTTAAAAGACTCATATTCCTAGTATATCCTCCAACCCTATTGCTCTCCGCATCACTTCTTACTGCATTTACATCACCTGCAAGACACCATGGCTCAGCCGACCATAGCCTGATCTCCGCCAAGTCCCTCCAAAAATCCTCACGTAAAGTGTAGTCACAAGGAGAGTACACATTTGTGTGAATAATGAATTTATACCCAGTAGTTCGAAAACGAAATAGACAAGAGATTGAATTAACTCCTAATGTCTTATCTATCAACTCCAACAAAGAGTTATCCCAAATCGTAATCAGACCTCCACTATTACCGGCAGTGCCTTGAGAAGGAATTAATTCAAACTGAAACTCCGAGTCAAACCACAGTTATCGAACAAACCAACTCGACATATTTACTAACTTCGTCTCCTGAATAGCACAAACCAAACATTTATGCTCCATAATTAAGTCCCTCACCGCTATTTGTTTGTTGTATGCATTTAACCCTCTAATGTTATAACTAATCAATTTAGTTCCCATTAACAAGACATATCTCCCTTGAGTTCACTTCATCACCCTCTTCTTCAATCTCTTGCGACTCCTTCGAGAATAATGAATCACAGCTATCCTGAACTTGTCTACCTTCCGCCAGAGCTTTGTATCTATCCCTGTACTTGAACAAAATCTCATCAACTACTTCTTTTGCCCTTTTCTCATCTTTGTTTGCAATTCCTCCAAGGTTGCAGCACAATTCCACGACCATTTTTGATGTAGAGAATATGACTTCGTTAGAATCAATATCAGCATTCTGTAAATTCCCCAATTGAATCACAATTTGATCTTCCTTAATTTGAAAGAGTTCCTTTGGCTCAATAACCTACAATGCTTCTTCATGTACCACCATTTGATGGCCGTCAGTTTCACCTGCAATAAAATCCAAAAACTGAGTCTCAGCACCCACAGCGTTTCTGCCAAACCCACAACTGTATTGTTGTACTGAGCACTCATGACTAACTGAAGCTACATGGTTCTCAGAATGCTTGGGTACACCTACTACACTTCCAACCACATCCCTTGACACCAGAACTTCAGCAGCCAACACACTGTCAATACAATCCAACCTTGATGTAGCAGGCACTTCTTTGCCTCCACTTACATCAAAAAGCTGAAATCGATTGCTCGTGTTTATAATGTGACTCTGAGAACCTATTCCTCCAGCATTCTCAAAATTAACCGCATTAATCAAACCCACATGTTGAACAGTAACCCCTCCAACCAAACCGTTCACACCTGGAGACAAAGAAATAGATGGTCCCACCTTCTGCACCATGCTACCTGAAATGGAGCTCTGACTGAAAGTTGAGTTTTCCGCACCAACTCGATTCTCCAGTGATAACCCCACAGAGTTAGAATTCTCAACTCGAATTGACTTAGTCCCAAGAAGTACGGAATTGACTGTTTTTGAATTTGAATTATTTTCAAACTCAATCAACAGTATATTAAACTCCTCTAATGTAGCCTTATTTTAAGGAGTAAATTTGTAATCCCATTCAATTGTAACAGTCCTTTGACTTTGATCCTAAAAAATTTCAAACTTTCCTTCCTTAGAGTGTTATCTGCAATATCCATGAATCCTCCCAAGGAATTACCAATGGACTGGAACAAATTATAGCTCCAGCATTTGTATGGAATACCTCTAATCTTCAACCATTTACCAATTTTAATTTTAACCTGTTAAAAATCTGTTAATGTTCGACCGTTGATTTTCAAAGTAGTAGATAGTGGAATTATAATTTCGGAATGCGCTCATTGTTTGTGGGTATGTAAATTGTTATAAGGCGAACATATCCCCAGAACACTAGCTTAAAAATACACTATCATTTGATTTCTAGAAGAAAAAACTTAGTGTCCAAAGTGTGAGATAGTGTGAAAATAAGAGTGTGAAGGGATCTTCCATCTAATCTGATAAGTTATACATTTTTATTCTCTAGTTCCGGACTTTGGTGGATGATTTCTCTGATTTGATAAGATAGATAATCGTAATTATTTTGTTGCCAACATTGTAACAAAAATCTAGACAAAAAAAAATAAAAAATTATGCCAAGTGTTGAAAAGTAAATATGATATAGGTCTAGCACCTAGTCACAACAATGAATACACCATTTCCTATAATAGTATGAGAGAGAGCTTTATTTCTATTGTATTATGTCCTTCATTTTATAGGCTTTTCCGAAAACCATTCTTCTGATGACATCATGTTACATGTCATTGGAACCCTCTTATTTACTATTATTGACATCCTCCCTAATATAACCTCTAGTTTTTCATTAATCCCTCCCTTATCCTTGGTATTCCATAGACATAATTTATCGGACTTGGGCTTTAGTCCCCATTTCCGAATGGGCTTGCCCTCTGTTTTGAGGACTCCCTAGTCCTACTATAGGATAATTATTTTCACGTATCAACACCAAGAACACAAATACCACCTCAATAATCGAGCTGGGTACGTGCTTTTATGTCTGAATCCACCAAATACGAACTGTTTTTATAGTTTGAATCTGATGAACTTAGGTAACTAGTGAATATATAGTTTAAAAGGTATATTTCATACCATGAGAAAGTTTTTGGATCACAGTGATTACAGATGCACATGGTACAGGTAAAACTGAATCATGAGATCCTGACTGAACCATTTGTGGCTGAAATCGAACTGAGCGAACAAGTCAACCGTGTTCAATGGTTTTAGATTATAAAAAAACGACAAATCTTGGTTCGGTTCTGGTTTATCCCCGATACTGAACTGAAACCATAGTTTAAAACGATGAATAAGGGTCTTCGAGTTTTAGTAGATTGTCGTTGTCGATGTTAGAGATATCTTAAAAATAAGTTTCACTCATTATATTATATTATATACTAAATAATACTCCTACTCATTATTTTATAATATTCTTTACTATGAGTTTTATCTTGCCGATCACTATCCCCTAGCAAATTGGAAAGTTTGAATTTTTTATCAGTTTACTAAAACTAAAAGGGTTTGGCATGGTTTAGAACCAAGCCTATCCTGACTAATGGAAATACCATTTATCAAGTCAACAAAACTGAACTTATAGGTATCAGTTTGGTTGAATAAAAACTAGGTCCAAACCAGAGCATACAAGTGTAGCTAAATTTTAGGTTTCATAACTTTTAGGGCCCTAAAGAGGATTTAAATCACTCATTATTTTTTGATTTGGGCTCCAAAGCAAGTTTTGGATCATAAAAACACCTTTAATGTCATAACTAAGGGTAAGCATGGTCTGGATTGGGCCGATTTTTATCCTCATCTGCATCCAGTCCAATATATGGCCGATTTGTATCCATTGGATGCGCAGATTGAAGGATTAGATTTTTTATAATTTTATAATTAAAATTTCAAATCTAGGTAAAAAAACTAAAATATTTGGCTTGAATTCCCATAAATAACAAGTGATGTGGACAACACTAAATCTATAAATACAATTGTTTATTTATTATCGTAAAAAAAAAAAATATTGATGGTCAAAAAAGAGATGGTATAATAATAAATTTATATCATCTTAAACCATACAAAAAGCAGAAACAAAAATAAAACTAATTAAAGGATTACAAGTCAATCCTAAGCTACACATAATAAATAAAATACAATTTTTTAATTTTTCATATCTCGGAAGGGTGTATGGTTTAAAAATTCTTATCGACTAAAGACCAACTGAAATAAATTGTCTTATTCTCCGTCAGCACTTTATTGCTAAAATGTTCGTAAAAGTTATTGCGTTCGTCACCATCAAAATGCTCCACATGATGCAAATCGGAATAAAATTCGAGATCATAGTACTAGAAGTAGTTGATTGAGGTAATTGCTTGGATTGAAAGGAAACAGAGACATCATTACATATTGAAAAACAAAATAGTGTAACTTCTCTTGAAACGTTATCTAAATTTTCTTGACGATGAAGAAAATTTGGGCAGTAGTTTCATGTTCATTACAAAACACACAATCATATGGAATATCCACATACCTTTTCTATGCGACATACCCCTCGTATCTAGCTTACTTGGAGAAAATGTGAAAATAAAAAAGCCTAATTTTGGGTGGTACGTGGTTTCTGTTTTCAAATAAAATAAAATAAATCCTCAATTCTTACATCACTGGCATCAGCAGTAAGACTATCATATATAGTCTTAACAGAAAATATCTTAGTGGAGGACAAAGGCCATTCCAAAACGCCTTCTACATCTGAATTAAAGGAGAAACAAACTGCGTCTTCTATCGTGTAACACCCCGAAATAGAATAAAATTGTGAGAGACCCCTTCAAAAACTACAATATGAATATGACACTTTGAAAAATTTATCTTAAGACCAGTGAGAAACTCAAACAAAAAGAAGAGTAAGTCTAAGATTCTTCACTTGATCAAAGTAAGTACCATCGGAAAACTGCAAATGATTAAGAGCACCTATTCTACCAAACTGAAAACTAGAAATAAGGCCATGTTGTTGAGGTTATTTCACTATGGGAAAAATATACATCTACAACTGGGGTTTTACAACGCTTTTCTAAACATTGTAGAAAGTCTTATGTTTTACAACTGGTTTCAAAGGAAGAGTTGTCGTATATCACCACTACCAACACTTAGGACCAAGGGGTTGCGCTATGAAAACAAACAACAACTCTTTAATAAAAAGTGTTGTGACGTCATTTAGCTATAACAACTCTGTTTTATAAGTGTAGTGACTTAGCCTATCACAACTCTCACAAGTGTTGTTGAAGAAAACAAAAATATGATAATGAAAAATATGTTAGAGGGGAGATTCGAACATGAACCTACTGCATGGAAGTCTAGCTCGTCAACCATCCTTTCAGTTCACCAGTTTTGGTGTTTTTCATTTTTTTTAAATAGAAACCTATAACAACACTTATAAGTGTTGTTGAAGTAAAAATATATAATGTTGGAAAAAATGAGGTTGGGGGGATTCGATCATGAGCCTCAGGCATGGAAATCTACACCACTAACCATCCTACAATATCACAAGTTCTGTCAAGTTTGTGGTTCTTTAATACACTAACTTTATGACAACCCTTCATAAGTGTTGTAAAATAAAATGTAATGCTCAAAAAATAATGCTCAGGTGACTGAGCCGCAACAACAAGGGCCTTCTCTGAAAATTACTTATTTCCGATAAGGTTAGTCTGGTCATTTTCACAGTCTCCATAATGTTTATTGCACTTTTTTCCATCAAGGGTAATATGGTCATTTTCACATTCTAAAATATTTACTTTACCTATTTCCGATAAGGATAGTCTTGTCATTTTTAGCAGTCTCCATAATATTTATTGCATTTATTTTCATCAAGGGTAATATGATCAGTTTCATATTTTATAATATTTATTTACTCTACCTATTTCCAATAAGGGTAGTCTAGTCATTTTCACAGTATCCATAATATTTATTGCACTTATTTCCATCAAGGGTAATATGGTTATTTTCAAAGTGTAATATTTACATTACTTATTTCTGATAAGGGTAGTCTGGTCATTATTAAAGTTTCGATAATATTTATTGCACTTATTTTCACTTAGGGTAATATGGTCATTTTCATAGTCTGTAATATTTTCTTTACTTATTTCCGATAAGGGTAGTCTGGCCATTTTCACAGTCTCCATAATATTTATTGCACTTATTTCCATTAAGGGTAATATCGTCATTTTCACATTTTGTAATATTCACTTTACCTATTTCCGATAAGGGTAATCTGGTCATTTTTCACAGTCTCCATAATATTTATTGCACTTATTTCCATTAAGGGTAATATGGTCATTTTCACATTCTGTAATATTTACTTTACATATTTCCAATAAGGGTAGTCTGGTCATTTTCACAGTCTCTATAATATTTATTGCACCAAATCGATAAATTTCATTTTTTTGTTCACCCGAATGAGAAACTTAGGTCCAACTCTAGTAATCTTTGAACCTATGATGTTCAAATCGATAAATTTCATATTCAGTTCATCCGAATGAGAAACTCAGGTCGAACTTTAGTAATCTTTGAACCCGTGATGTTCAAATCTGATAAATTTCATTTTCAGTTCATCCGAGTGAGAAACTCAGGTCCAACTCTAGTAATATTTGAACCTGTGATGTTCAAATCTAATAAATTTCATCTTCAGTTCATCCGAATTTGAAACTCAGGTCCAACTCTAGCAATCTTTGAACCTGTGATGTTCAAATCTGATATATTTCAAATTTGAATATATAAGAGATAGCTTCACCTACCAATACTGAGAATTTCACAAACTAAACACAACATTTAACCCTACATATCTATTTATCACCAAAGCCCATCTTCTTCAACATTTTTATCTAAAAAGTTCCAACTAACATGATTAAAAGCTTTCTCAAAATCAAACTCACAAAGAAAACCAGGTTTACGCATTTAAAATCAATCAACTTATTTGCCACCAAAACAACATCTACGTTTCGCGGCTTCTTAATAAAAAACAACTAAATATAGTTGGTACATTAGCTAGTTTTGAATCTTTCAGCGAGCAATTCAGACACAATCTTTTTAGGATCGCATACCAAACTAATAGGTTTTAAATCTTTTATTTCTTCAATTGTCTCCTTTTATGGAATCAAATAAACAAAGGCATTCTTCAACCGCCAACCCAAAAAACATATATTCTGTAAATCTTTAATTATTTTAAGAAAATAAAACTTGATTATTGTTGATGGTGGTTTTTATCCTAGGGTTAAAATCATAAAACGCCCTAAACCCTAGTAGACAGTGACGCCATAACATTTAAGTAATAAGCATTTACTAGGCGTATTCATTGAAATCTTTAATGTGTCTGTAAATAATTACCGGGGTATCTTTTTCAATTAGGGTTACGACAATCCAAACCCTAATTCCCATGTGTGCCAATGGAAAACCATGCCAACCACACTAACCACACTGAAGCATGCCAACCATGCTAGACAGACCTCTATGCCAATGGAAAACCGTGCCATCCACATTAACCGCGCCAAAGCATGCCAACCATGCTATCCGCACTCCTATGCCAATGGAAAATCATGACATCCATACTAACCACGTCAAAGCGTACCAACCATGCTAACCACACCATGTGACAACGGAAAACCATGCCAGCCACACCTACCGCGCCATGTCAAACAAACCTCACCATGGCCTCATGCCAACTTAGCCATGCCACCATGCTGGCTTTCCCTATGCGGCTACCAAAATGAAGGCGTGCAACAATCAACGGTTGCCCTTCAATCCCAGGAGAAAATCCTGACCGTCTAAGGTTACCAAACAACCTTTCGCCCAAAACCCTAGCTTGGTCACGCACCTAGCCAAAGCTAGCCATGCCATGCGCCTATGGAAAACCCTTGGCCCCACATGCCAAGAAAAAACCGCACCTAGCCAAAGCTATCCATGTCATGTGCCCATGGAAAACCCTTGGCCCCACATGCCAAGCCAAAACCGCACCTAGCCAAAGCTATCCATGCCATGTGCCCATGGAAAACCCTTGGCCCCACATGCCAAGCCAAAATTTCACCTATCCAAATCTAGCCATGCTATGCGCCCATGGCAAACCCTTGGCCCCACATGCCAAGCCAAAACCTACCTAGCTACGCCACCATGCAGGCCTTCTATATACGGCTACCAAAACTAAGGCGTTCAACAATCAACGGTTTCCATTCAACCCCAATAGAAAATCCTAGCCATCCAAGGTTACCAAACAACACATGGTAACCTTTGGCCTAAGAACCTAAGTTTGTCCACGCCAAACCATGCAATGCCAACCTAGCCGCGCCATCATGCTGGTCTTCTCTACACGGGTACCAAAACGAAGGTTTGCAACAAACAACGGTTTCCCTTCAACCCTACCAGACAACACATGGTAACCTTTGGCCCGAAAACCTAAGTTTGGCCACGCCAAACCATGTCATGCTAATGGCATGCCAACCTTTGGCCTTCTCTACACGGCTAAAAACCTAAGTTTGTCAACCCTAGGAGAAAATCCTAGCCATCCAAGGTTACCAGACAACAAATGGTAACCTTTGTCCCGAAAACCTAAGTTTGGCCATACCAACCTAGCCGCGCCACCATGCTGGCCTTCCTCATGCGTCCACCAACGAACGAAAGCGTGCGACTATCAACGGCTACCTTGACTCTTGAGATGCAAGATCTCGACCTTCAAAGGTCACCAAGCTACCAAGCCTTCCAAGCTCGACTTGCCAGGAAACCACGACGTGCCACATGTTTTCCACAAAAACATGTGATATATCAAACACATATCACATACTGGGGAATCCTCTTTTGGTATTGGTTTGGCGGTTTACAGCGTGGGGCGTACACTACGTCCGCCATAAGGAAGTGTCATGAGGGTGAGGCGGTCGGTAAATATAGGGAGTCAATGGTGAAATGCTCAACAATCAATTTCATGCGTTAACAACCTTATGGAACATCAATTCCATACGTTAACGGTTTTATGAAACATCAATTTCATGCATGCGGTTATCACCTCCTCCCATTTGCTTACCCATTTATCCATCCCTTAATGATACCAGAGTACATTTCACTTCGACTTATATAAATAGGTCTTACATATTTCCACTTAACAACAAGTTCATTCGGGAATATACAACACTCATAAAATACTTGCTAGCTTACCACTTGTTAGCCTTCCCACTTTTCTGATACAAGTCACAGTAACACAACTACTCTTCCAGAATCAACTATTATGGTCTCATCACTTTCCTTGCTTCCCTCCCCAAAACCAACCCATTCTCCTCCATTTTGTGACTGAAGCAAGTCCGAAACGGCCATTTCTTGGTTTAGGATGGATTTGTACAGATTGATCTCTCGAACTTAAAGTACTCCCTTGCAGTACATTGTTTAGGGTTTAAATTGTTTCTCACTCGCACACCCGAAATTACTGAAATCAGCAGAAACCATTTTCACCTACAAACAATTATATCCCAACATATAAGATAAAAACTCACAGGAAAACCATCAAGCAATCGATGCCTTATTTTTGCCTAAATGCTTAATAGCAAGAACACATTATTATTCATCAATATCCCTCTCAAACCAAAGCTTCACCTCATCGTTAATAGTGTTAAAATGCGCATACCTTCTAAAAAAATTATTCTTTGATGTTGATCATGAATGATATCTTTAAAGAAATAAACAATTATCACACATCTAATCTCATCCTTATCTGAAGTCAAAGCGCCTTGAATCTTAATAGAACCACCATGTGGGTTATTTTTATGTTATCATTAGCTAACAAACCTAAGAATATTTTTGGTGTTATTCTCATTGTTTCTTATGTCATTAACATGTGATTTACTTCTCATTTTTTCTACCGTCAAAACAGTTATTTTATAATATTATTTTCTTGCTGCCACTCTACCATTCTATTGAGAATCAGATAATCCATTCTTTTTGTTCTCATCCATATCTAAATTAGAAGAAAAAAATCTCTTTAAGTTCTTTTAGTTTTCTATCCGGCTCATTTTACTCTTCTCCATTCCAAGCTCTGAACTTTCGCTTTAGCATTTGAAATTACTTGCCCAAAATGAAGCATGCATTACCTAAAATAAAAAATTAATACCATTTGTTAGAGCACTGCTCGATCGAACTCACAAGCGTTGCTATCTCAAGTTTAGTTGCCAAAACTATAAGTCTTGATTTCTAGTCTACTTATATCCAAGTCTCAGATTAGGATAGAAAGTGTAGTTGAGCTTTAGACTTCACAGTGTTCATCGATTAAAGACAAATAACTACTAAGGGGAGCTTATGAAACTTCATCAACAAAAGGTATGAGGATATTTGAACTCATCTATCACTCAAAATTCTATCTACTCTATCTCCTATTTGAGACAAAATTCGAATACATAGCTATATAGATTTCGATTATACACATTTGATATTTCGATCTAAGTTTAACTCGCTTATATATTTCTCAAAACATGTGTTGCAAATCTTTAGATTTAACCAAGTTCATCTTATATTCTTGACGAAAGTCAAAAGATGATCATGTGAAAATAACCTGGTAACATCTTACATGATTTGTGTGAGACAGTCATTTGATGGAGACCCAGAATGTTTCGTATTGATCTATCGATCACTTGAAAATTGCTTTGAAGCTAATGGTTTGTGTGAGACAGCTATTGTTGTCTTTTAAGAATGTTTCAGTGATTGAAATAGGAGTTTAAAACAATTAACCATGAATGGATATAGCATAGTATGCGTACTTATATGCTAACAGTTGCAAGTTATTCCAAGTCCAAAACCATAGTATGCATACTGGTTGGTTAGTTGAAAGTCCTGGAACTTAGTACGTTTACCCGTATGCATACCAGCGTAAAGTTCAAGTCCGGGAATTCAACTGAGTTTGGTGGTGTATGGAAGTATGCGTACCCGTCCGCATAATGGCGAACCCAGACCAAGTCTGATCACTTAGGTATGCATACATGTTTGCATACTTGAGTAGGTTATGTTCTAAAATCGGTTTTTTCATGAACTAATACATTTATAATTAAGGAATGCAATCTTTTGAAAACTATGGATCTAATGTTCATGAATTGATTCGAGTGAACAAAATCGATTTTGCTTCAATTATGTCTTGTATACTTTTATGAGAATATAAACAATTGAACAACTCCAGAACTAGTTTCATTTGAACTAGTTGTGTTAAGATGAACAAGTTTGATATGAAAGTGTTCATATGGCTAACTTCGGTTAACTATTGTTGAGACAACAAGGTGTACACATTTAGGTATGGTTACCCATATCTAAATGAAGTCACTTTTCATTTGTGTGTAACAAGCTAAGTTCGATCTAACGGTTGAAATATATTAGCTTGAGTCTAATCAGGTTTACATCTAATGGTGATTATTAAATGCTTTGTTAACAAGGTAACATTGATTGGATAAACTGATTTGAAGACTATATAAGGGAGAACGCTAGAAACTGGGAAACCTAATCCCCATACCTCGTGTGTGATACTAGTTGCAACTAGTGTTGATTCTCCTTTAACCTAGGTTTTTCTAAAACCATTATAGGTTAACGACTTAAAGAATTCATTGGGATTGTGAAGCCAGACCCAATTAATTTCTCTGTAATTGTGTGTTCTGATCTTTCTTTATTCTATTGTATTGAGTATTATATTCTCTAAGATTTGTTCGAGATTTAATCTCCGATAGGCAAGATAAAACGTAGTCACATACATCTTCGTCTCATCGTTTGTGATTCCACAATATCTTGTTTTGCTATCATACGATTAAGAATATTATGAGATGATTGGTATTACTAGGTTTTTCTTCGAGAATATAAGTCCGGTGTATCAATTGGTTCATGTTCACCTTGATTTATCAAAAGATGGAACAAAACTCATAGGTATTTTTGTGGGAGACAGACTTATCTATTCAATAGACTTTTCATTGTGAGTCAGATTGGTTTATCAAGTCTTCAAAATTGGTTAGGACCTAACTACATTCCAGTCTGAAGTTAACTTGTAGTGGGATAGTGTCTCTAGCGGCTTAATATAATGTGGTGTTCAAATCTGGACTAGGTCCCGGGGGTTTTCTGCATTTTCGATTTCCTCGTTAACAAAATTTATGGTGTTTGTGTTATTTCTTTTCAGCATTTATATAATTGAAATATCACAGGTTGTGCGTACGTAGTTCAATCAATTAGATTATCCAACCTTTGGTTGTTGATATAAATTGATTGTTACTTGAACATTGGTCCTTGGTACCATTCAAGTTGTTTCACATAATAGTTAGGTTCGGTATTTCTATTTGTCTGATTAGTTGATTACATTGGGAAACAGAGATACAACTCTTGGATATATTTCCATTGATTGAGTCTGGCTATCTAGTTGACTCTCTTGGAATTATATTGGAGTTTTTCCATACATACTACCTAAATGAAATATTGGGTGTGGTTGTTAGACCCCCTTTTTTCAATTGGTATCAGAGCTGGCAAACGCGTTTAAGGCCTTATAAGTCTGTGTTTGTAGCGATCTAACTCTATGGAAAAAAGTGTTATCTCTATAAACGTACCACCAGTCTTCTATGTCTCAAATTAGTTACGGTGGAAAATTGTTATTCGTGCCTTTTTTCAAGCGCATGATTTTCAATCATGGGTTTATGTTGTTAATGGCTATGATCCTCCAATGGTTATAGTAGATGATGGCTTTATTGCAAAGGATATTGGTAGATATGAACCTAACGAGATTCTCGCTGCAAAGAAAAATTCTGAAGGTTTAAATGCTATCATTCATGACATTACCCCAGATCTACAGCACCATGTGACTACATGCACTCGGTCTAAATATGCCTGGGATATCTTAGAAACTATATTCGAAGGGAATTCCTCTGAAAGGAAGCTAGGTTTCAAAACATAAATTCTGATTGGGAAAACCTTTGTATGGCCGATGAAGATTCATTTGATGAGTTTAATCATAAAGTTTCTAAAATTGTTAATGCATCTTTTGTGTTAGGTAAGACTATTCCTGAAAAGGACATTATGATGAAAATTCTCAGATCGTTGTCAGCCAAATACGATTCTAAGAAACATGCCATTGTTAAAGGAAATAACCTTAATAATTTATCCAAAAATACTCTGGTTGGGAAGTTAAAGATCTTTGATCATGAGCATACATCCAAATATGGAAATAATATTGCTTTCAAAGCACAAAAGAACACAAAATTGCTTGGCAAAAGTAAATGTGTTGGCAACTCTGTGGATGATCCTAGTGAGACTAATTCGTCTGATAAAGATCTTGATAACTTAGTTTCTATGATTAAGAGACAGTTTAGAGATCTTATTTTGAAGAGAAATAAACGATTTGTCAGAGATAAGCCTAGATCCTCAGTTAAACCTCATGATCATATTCCTTCTAAAAACAGGGATACAGTCGATACTGATAATAAGGATATGCCTCAGTGCTTCAAGTGTAAAGGTTTTGGTAATTTTTCCAATGAGTGTCCAAATCTTAGAAAATACACTGGGAACAAAAGTCTTGCTGCAACTCTTGATGAAATGTCTGATCACTTTAATTCAAATGAAGATGAAAAATCAAGTGTTGCGTTCCTTGCTGAAAATATTGATTTTGATAATTATAGCAATATTCACATTAATCTTGATATTTTTTTTTGAAGAAACTTCTTCAACTATTTTGGAGGATAAAATGGATTTCTTTCTGTCTACTAGAAATTCTATTTCTAATGTTTCAGTTACCATAATTTTTCTAGCATCTTGCTCCGCTATGGTGTCTGAACCACCCTCCACTTTGACATGTTCTTACTGTACTATTAAGGGTCACTGAAGCATAAAGTAAGATATGTCAAAAAACTTCAGCAGAGAGAAAATCGATTAGCAAACAAGCTTAAACTTGTTCAGAAGTCATTTGATGTATGTAAACTCAACTCTTCTCCAAAGAAGTTTGAAAAGGCGAGGGTACCCCAAATATACCTCAAGCTATTACTTTTCCTTCCTATAAGTCCTTTCCCCGAAAGTGATTGTCTATGGATTAAGTCGAGACAATACAACAAATCGGTTCACACTTTGTGTGATCGTCTATCTATGGATACGAGATCGAGACAATACAACAACAAAATGTGTTTACTTGATACAAATTTTCGTAAAAACTCAATAGGATTCACGTATCAAGTAAATAGGAATTAACATTTGTGTAATTTACTTTAATTATAGTAAAACAATTATAATGCGGAAATATAAATTAAATGGCACATCAAGATTTTGTTAACGAGGAAACCACAAATGAAGAAAAACCCAGGTACCTAGTCCAGAATTGAATAATCTCAGGATTAAGCCGCTATACAAAATAAGACAACTTCGTATAGTTGAGACCAAGCAACTAAACTTATAGTTCACCTAGTTCCGTCTGTATTCCCATGCCTCCAACTTGTAAACAAGTCACGTACTTGGACCAATTCCTTTGGTTCGTATTCCAAATAGTAAAGGAACAACAAATCTGTTTGGTATCAACTCTCTTCAACTAAGTGATATGAGTTGTGCAAAGGTTCCCTTGTTTATCTTAACATAAACTCCTTTTCCAAGTTCCAAGATCTATCTTATGTTCAATTACCCAAAGGTAATAGTTAAGATTAAGCCAATCAATACCTTTAATCACAAGGAATCGTATTGATGCCGATCTTCCTCAATTAATCAATCCAATCTACCACAAGGATAAACCGATTATTAATTGGATCCTCTTTTTCCCAAACAAGTATTGTGCATACCAAACATTGTAAAAACCAAGTCAGAAATCTTCAATATCTTCTTTGTCTTCAAATCTTCTTAGATCTTCAATAAACACATGCACACAACTACTTGAATCTCTTGTGATCAATCACACACAGAACGGAGTATATTAACAATGGATTATCACAAGATCATCTTTAGATCTAACAACAGTCTAAAGATACATGTAGAAACCTTGAACTACTTTGAGGGAATCTTATATCAGAAGAGAAGATTCTCAAGCATAAACAAACTAGGTGCAATCAAAGTTCAACCACCGTTAGTCAATCAAATCAATACGAAAACTAAAGATAAACCGCAATATCTAGTTTCCCACCAACGGGTCACGCTAGAGCTTCTCAATCCCAAAGAAGACTTTAAATTGAGAACCCGTAAGAGATTTCACCTAATTATATTACTCTCCTCCCCGATAAGCGGCTTCACCAGTAACAAAGACAAAAGACTAAGTCTAATATTACGCAGGATTAGTTTGCTAGAAATGCAAACTCAAAGTATTTATAGACAAGGAAGTTTGGACACCAAGGAATTTCCAAAACCGAAAATATACTCAAGATATTTTTCCATATTAACCCAAATTCGGTTTTCATAATTCCTGTGAATACACTGTCCAAAAATATGATCGAAATCTCCTTAGAAAATCTTTAATTAGAAAATGTACATTACTAATTCTTATTTTCCATATATAATTAAAAACCCTTAATTAAAAAGATTCTTAACTTATTTAAATTCTATCTTGGGATTTACTTCCTTCTTAGACGTTAAGGAATATCTTTGAACAATATAAAATAAGCATTAATGCACCGTGTTCAAAGTGTGACGACATCTTACTCTTGCAAGTCTTTTCCATGCTTTCTCACTTGAAACTGATTTACCACACATCCAAACAAGTTTATAATTGATTCATCTGACTTTCAAGAACTATGTGATTGATCAAGTTCCACTCAATCACAACTCATGGATTTACGGTTCTACCAAAACAAGTTTCGGTTCTACCTCCACGTGAGTATTGTGCATTGTTACACTAGCTTACCAAAGATACGGATGACTAGGTACTCGGATCGGTACCCCACATATATTTGATATCTAACTTATATGTACTGCACATGTCGATAGGATCTGTTCCCCCTACCAAAAACGTGTTTCACATGTTCATAGGATCGGTTCCCCTTTCTTCCATAAACCTTGTTGTACCTCATACAAGGATCGGTTCCACTTGTGATGCACCGCACCTCTTACTAGGATCGATTCCCCTCTTCCCAGTAATAAGTTCAGACACTCACAACCCGATCATACCCCAGGTGATTATTTAAGATCGGTTTCACTAATAAAAGTCATACCAATACATAAGTCAGGCCTCATGTGAATAGTTTTACCAAGAACACAAACAAGTCATGAGCGGTTATCCTAATCACACATATTGGTCGTTCATAAGATATGCAATGTAGAACAGTCCCAATAACGCCTGGCGATTTCCTTTTAGGTTCACAACACATATCATGAACTTACTTCCTTAGAACACATGTAAACATTGTTCCCTAGGATGAAATCCTCACCTCATACCCATACATAATCACAATAGCATTCATACGATTACGTCGATGTCTTATATATAAAGTTTAATGTTTAAGTAAAAAACTCCATATTGTATTCCTTAATACTATGTGTATTTAGAGTGTTCATGCTTCGCAGTTTTATGTTTTCAATACGCACGACTTGAAAGATACGTTAGGGAATAAAACAGTTTAAGTCAAATATCACTAACCTCAAGTGGAAGGATGATGTTGTGGTTGTATCTCCGTACTTCTTCAATTTTTAATATCTTCGCAATACTTGTAATGTCTTATCCTAATACTTTCAATCTAACCTATACGAAGTTGACTCTAGTACATTTAATCAAGCGACTCTTAAATGAGTTTTGCTTCACTAAAATATGACAACCAAACTTGACATACCAACGCTTGGTGGTTTCATCCGAGCAATGCTCTAACAAAGTTAATTTCTAAATAAAAAGTTAGACCACTAAAGAAAAGAACATGGTCTAATCATTCAGTGAAAGAGGATTTTAGGAACTGTTAGAGCACTTCTCGGTCGAACTCGCATGCGTTGCTATATCAAGCATGTTTGTCAATATTAGTGATCAAAACTATAAAGTCTTGATTTCTAGTCTACTATAGCTAAGGTCTCGGACTAGGATAGAAAGTGTAATTGAGATTAAGAACTCTATGGCAATCATCATACAAGATGAAGGACTACTCAAGGAACTAGTGGATCTTCATCGACTAAAATGTATGTGGAGACTTGAACTTATCTATCACTCGAAAGTCTATCTACTCTATCTCCTATCTTGAGAAAAAAGTCGTTTTACTATATAGACTAAAGATATACACATGTGACATTTCGAGTTGAGTATATATCGCTTATCTATTTCTCGAAATATGTGTTGGTAAAGCTTTCGCTTTATCCAAGTTCATTTTTGCCTAGTGACGAAAGTCATGTTATGTTTCAATCACTTTGGAAATTGCTCTGACGAAAACTAGTTCGTGAATAACAACTATATGACGTCCTATGAGAATGTTTCAATGATTGAAATGAGAGTTTAGACAATATAACCACTAGGGGATATAAACATTGCTATGGTAACACATATATGTATAAGTCCTTATGCACTTGAACCAAAGTTTGAGAACTTTGTTGATCAAGTGAAAACCGAAACTTGAGCAGTCAACCCAGTCCACGAACTCAGTCTGCGAATGAGCGTAGTTCTCAAACCCGAGAATTTCTGCTGGAGTTGAAGCTTGGTTTCAGTCCTTGAACCTAGTTCGCGAACTGACGGAAGTTCTCGAACCCGAAAATTTCTGCTAGAGTTTGTGAACTCCAACCGGTTACTTAAGTCCGTGAACCCATTCCGTGAACTTGAGTGGTTATGTCTAAAAATGATGTTCGTGAACTTATTTAAATTATCTAAGGAATGCTATTGCAAACCGTGGATTTATAGTTCATGAATCGATTCGAGTGAATCACATTATTTTTGCTTCAATTGTGTCTTGTGTAGTACAGAAGATCTCATATCAATTGAACAACTCTCTAACTAGTTCATTTGAGTCATTTGGACTAGTTATGGTGAAGAAGAATATGGTTGATATGAAAGTTATCATTTGGCTAACTATTTGGATGACTAATCTTGAACCAACTATTGTACATGTTTGGGTACAGTTACACAAATCCAAAATCGTCAAGTACATGTGTGTATGGCAAGCTAAGTTTTCGATCTAACGGTTGAGAGATATTAGCTTGTATCTAATCAGGTTTTCATCTAATTGTGAATATTGAATGCTTTGTTACTAAGATAACATTGATTGCAAACCCTGATTTAAAAGACTATATAAGGGAGAACTCTAGCAACCGAGAAAACTAATCCCCACATATTCTGTGTTATACTAGTTTGCTAAGATAGAGTCGATTCTCCTTTAACCTTTGTTTTTCTTCTTCTAAAAACAGGTTAACGACTTAAAGACTTCATTGGGATTGTGAAGCCAGGCCGATATTACTTTTCTTATAGTTGTGTGATCTGATCTAGCTATTTCTATCGTACTAATAAAATTGTATTAATTGGATTGATATTTCTATCTCTAATAGGCAAGATATAAAAGTAATCACAAACATCTTCGTCTCATCGTTTGTGATTCCACAATATCTCTTTGCGATGCGTCGATTAAGACTATTGTGAGGTGATTGATAAAACTGAGCTGTTCTTCGGGAATATAAGTCTGGTTTTATTGATTGGTTCATGTTTATCTTGATTTATCAAAAGACGTAATAAAACTCATAGGTTTATTCGTGGGAGACAAATTTATCTATCTTGTAGACTTTTCTGTGTGAGACAGATTTGTTTGATAAAGTCTTCGACTTTGGGTCGTAGCAACTCTTGGTTGTGGGTGAGATCATCTAAGGGAATCAAGTGCGCAATATCCTACTGGGATCAGAGGCGTAGGAGCATAAATGTACCTTGGATCAGTGTGAGATTGGTGGGGTTCAACTACAGTCCAAACCGGAGTTAATTTGGAGTAGGCTAGTGTCAGTAGAGGATTAATATAGTGTATGTTTAATCTGGACTAGGTCCCGGGGTTTTTCCACATTTTCGGTTTCCTCGTTAACAAAATTCTGGTGTATGTGTTATTTCTTTTCCGCATTATATTTTTATATAATTGAAATAATACAGGTTGTGCGTTGATCAATCGATTAGAATATCCGACCTTTTGGTTGTTAATTTAAATCAATTGACACTTGGATATTGGTCTTTGGTACCGTCCAAGTTATCTCTCTTTGATTAGACTCGCAAATCATATTTTCTTGTGTAAATCAAATCGAGAAATTGAGATAATAACTCCTTGAGTATTTTCTATTGATTGAGTCTAGTTGATTCTCTTGAAAAACAACTCGGAGTTGTCCATACAGATTGCTAATCGAAATATTGGTTGAGGTTGTTAGACCCCCGCTTTTTCATGAGCCCTTTCAAAAAATATCATGGTGAACAGATTATCGTTCACTCCAACACAGCTTAATTATGTTGGCTGTGCATTTTGTCTCGAGTGCATGTTCCCAAAGAGACAAGAGTTAAGCACTTCCATGTCTTAACGACAAAGAAAAAAAAATTGTTCTTTTTTTTGTTTGGGTTTTGGTTGATCTTTTCATATCCTAGATTGGTATTTCAAAGAAGTTTCCTTGTTTTGTTCATTAAAAGAGGGGTAAAATCGACAATTATTCCTTTAGGACTATGAGTTGTGCGTACGTGAATCTTCTTACTTTGTATAAAGGTTCTGTAACCCTACATTCTTTTTTCCTTCCTTGAAAAACTCTTTTTATTATAAGTTTTCTTGTAGAGATTGATTTGTGAATTTCTCTCACAAACCCATATTTGTATGGAGACTCCAAGCATTATGAATTCTGATGGAAAAGAGGTTAATATGATTGTTAAGCCATCAATCATGAAGGAAAAAAATAAATCTCTAATATCCTCTTCCTTGAAGAAAAGAGGAATGTGAGGAAACCAATGGTTGTCCCTTCAACTCTTCAGAAGTTTTCTGGTATTCTTGAAGAGTTGAAGGAAACAATAACGGAGATACAACAAATAAAGGCTATTGGCTTTAGGACTCTTGAAATTCAGAAGGCCCTGGTTCGGCATCAGTCAATAAGGTTTGTTGGAATTGACTTATTTCTTCGTGAACCGTATGTTCCAATGGATGTTGACGACAAGGAGTACGGGGACGATAAATAATTTTTCAAAGGTCATAATATCATGAAATTTCTTATGAGAATTTATTCTTGTGTTTTAAGAAGGATAAATAGGGTTTGGAATGCCTGTATTGTATTTTCACATTGGTATTGCCAACAATTTTCATCTTGCAATTTTTTTATTTAAATTCTAAAGTTTATTTGGTAGATGATTTTGCAGTACTAATCTTTTTGGATTGATATATTGCAAAAATTGTTATGGGTTATGAGTGTTTGCGTCCGTGAACTATGATTGTCCCACATATGTCAAAAGTTAAGTCTATTATATGTCTTTGTGCAAATATTGATGGAAAATATAATGAACTTTTGATTAAAAAAAAAGATTAATTCAATGGTATCATTATGCAAATATTGATGAAAATAGAATGAATCTTTGTATATTCCGCAGTATTTATGTTTCCCTGATCCACTTCTATGTGAAAGTACTGTGCGGCCCCGTAAGTTCTCTTATGTTGAGAATTTCCGATTAAATTAATAAGGGGTTCTCTTGTGGTTAATTTAATTGAGTTTTCTTGTTACAAATTCATGTTTCAAGTTGAAAATCCGAGGGTACCCCAAATATACCTCAAGCTATTAATTTTCCTTCCTATAAGTCCTTTCCCCGAAAGTGATAGTCTATGGACTGAGTCGAGACAATGCAACAAATTGGTTCACACTTTGGGTGATCGTCTATGGATACGAGATCGAGACAATACAACAACAAAGTGTGTTTACTTGATACAAAGGTTCGAAATTAACCAAACACAATAGGATTCACGTATCAAGTAAATAGGAATTAACATTTGTGCAATTTACTTTAATTATAATAAAATAATTATAATGCGGAAATATAAAGTAAATGACACAGCAAGATTTTGTTAACGAGGAAACCGCAAATGCAGAAAAACTCCGAGACCTAGTCCAGAATTGAATACTCTCAGGATTAAGCCGCTATACAAAATAAACCAACTTCGTATAGTTAATACCAAACAACTAAACCTATAGTTCACCTAGTTCCGTCTATATTCCCACGCCTTCAACCTGTAAACAAGTCACGTACTTGGACCAATTCATTTGGTTCGTATTCCGAACAGTAAAGGAACAACAAATCTATTTGGTATCAACTCTCTTCAACCAAGTGATATGAGTTGCGCAAAGGTTCCCTTGTTTATCTTAACATAAAATCCATTTCTAGGTTCCAAGATCTATCTTATGTTCAATCACCCAAAGGCAATCGTTAAGATTAAGACAATCAATATCTTTAATCCCAAGGAAACGTATTGATTCCGATCTTCCTCAACTATTCTATCAAAATACCCAAAAGTGTAAATCAATTATAGTCGGATCCTCTTTTCCCAAACAAGTATTGTGCACACCAAAGATTATAAAAACCAAGTCAGAAATCTTCAATATCTTCTTTGTCTTCAAATCTTCTTAGATCTTCAATAAACACCTGCACACAACTACTTGAATCTCTTTTGATCAATCACACATAGAACGGAGTCAGTTAACTATGGATTATCACAAGATAGTCTTTAGATCTAACAACAATATAAAGATCCATGTCGAAACCTTGAACTAGTTTGAGTGAATCTTATATCAGAAGAGAAGATTCTCAAGCATAAACAAACTAGGTGCAATCAAAGTTTAACCACCGTTAGTCAATCAAATCAATACGAAAACTAAAGATAAACCGCAATATCTAGTTTCCCACCAACGGGTCGCGCTAGATCTTCTCAATCCCAAAGAAGACTTTAAATTGAGCGGTCGTGAGAGATTTCACCTAATTAGATTACTCTCCTCTCCGATAGGCGGCTTCACCAGTAAAAAAGACAAAAGAGAAAGTCTATGTTACGGAGGATTAGTTTGCAAGAAATGCAAACTCAAAGTATTTATAGACAAGGAGGTTTGGACACCAAGGAATTTTCAAAACCGAAAATATTCTCAAGATATTTTTCCATATTAACCCAAATTCAGTTTTCATAATTCCTGTGAATGCACTGTCCAAAAATAATGATCGAAATCTCATTGGAAAATCTTTAATTAGCAAATGCACATTACTAATTTTTATTTTCCATATATAATTAAAAATCCTTAATTCAAAAGATTCTTAACTTATTTAATTCGATCTTGGGATTAACTTTTTTCTTAGAAATTAAGGAATATCTTTGAACAATATAGAATAAGCATTAATGCACCATGTTCAAAGTGTGTCGACATCTTGCTCTTGCAAGTCCTTTTTTATACTTGCTCACTTGAAACCGATTTACCACGCTTCCAAACAAGTTTAGAATTGGTTCATCTGACTTTCAAGAACTATGTGATTGATCAAGTAACACTCAATCACAACTCATGGGTTTACGGTTCTACCAAAACAAGTTTCGGTTCTACCTCCATGTGAGTATTGTGCATAGTCACACTAGCTTACCAAAGATACGGCTGACTAGGTACTAGAATCGGTTCCCCACATATATTTGGTATCTAACTTGTATGCACTGCACATGTCCATAAGATCAATTCCCCCTTCCTAAAAACGTGTTGCACATGTTCATAGGATCGGTTCCCCTTTCTTCCATAAACCTTGTTGCACATCATACAAGCATCGGTTCCCCTTGTGATGCACTGCACCTCTTACTAGGATTGGTTCCCCTTTTCCCAGTAATAAGTTCAAACACTCACAACCCGATCATACCCCAGGTGATTAATTAAGATCGGTTTCACTAATAAAAGTCATACCAATACATAAGTCAGGCCTCATGCGAATAGTTTTACCAAGAACACAAACAAGTCATGAGCGCTTATACTAATCACACATATTGGTTGTTCATAAGATATGTAATTAAGAACAGCCCAAATAACGCCTGGAGATTTCCTTTTCGGTTCACAACACATATCATGAACTTACTTCCTTAGAACACATGTAAACATTGTTCCCTAGGGTGAAATCCTCATCTCATACCCATACATAATCACAATAGCATTCATACGATTATGTCGATATCTTATATACAAAGTTTAATGGTTAAGCAAGAAACTTCATATTTTATTCCTTAATACTATGTCTATCTAGATTGTTCATGCTTCGCAGTTTTATGTTTTCAATATGCACGACTTGAAAGATACGTTAGGGAATGAAACAGTTCAAGTCAAATATCACTAACCTCAAGTGAAAGGATGATGTTGTGGTTGGAGATCCGTTCTTCTTCACTTCTTCAAGTCTTCGCAATACTTGTAATGTCTCACCCTAATACTTTCAAGCTAACCTATACGAAGTTGACTCTAGTACATTTAAATCAAGCGACTCTTAAATGAGTTGTTGCTCACTAAAATATGACAACCAAACTTGGCATACCAGCGCTTGGTGGGTTCAACCAAGCAATGCTCTAACAATCTCCCCCTTTGTCGATTTTAGTGACACAACTCTTATAATCATATGGATAAACAAATTACAATAATTCATTACACATACGCTTGATTCCCGAATCCAACAGCACATAACCTGCATTAATTCAATCCTTAAAATGTAGCAGCTGCATTATAATAACAAAGCTCATACTCCCCCTAAAGGTTAGATAAGTAGATTTTCAATCCGCACATCTTTGTTATCCCAACCATATGATATGTTACTCCCCCTTAGTCTGTGTTTTTCCTCATACGTTAGATAAATGTTCAAGCACCATTGTCCTCTTCCCTAGTGACACCAATCAACCATAAAATTGATACCAACATCACTTGCTTACTCCATATATTTCTCCCCCTTTTTGTCACAAAAATGACAAAGAAACGAAAAAATAATGGACAACACGAAAAGGATCTTACAAATCGCAAAATAGACTTGCAACCTGTTGAGTCAAGCACGAGGGTTCCACATACCATTTTTGATAACCAATATCAAAACCGAAACTACAAGTAATTACGTTTTGATATGATATCATTGGAAATAATTGCCCGAATCAATTTTCCTAACTAGTTTAGAAAACCAAAAATCAACTAAGAAACTAAGTTCCTTTTCTAAACCGATTGTATAAATACAACCGCTTCATTCGATAAGACCAAAACAAAGATAAACTCCATTTTTATCATCAGGTTCTAATTATCCATATAACTTAGACCTTTAGATTTCAAACAAGCCCAATACTAGGTTAGTTAATTAACTAGCATTTCCTTGTTTAGGCTTTCGTATAGACTTGAATAACTGAAACCTCCACTTTGATAAGTCTAACTAAGATCAGAATTAATTTAGCTTAGCTTATCCGGAATCGAATTGGACTAAACAACTCATCCCGTCAACATATTCATTCGTTAAGCCATAAATAATTCATACAAACTAATAAATCAACTTGCATAATTATTCACCTCAACCGGATACAAAAGAAACAACATATATATCAAGGTTTCACTATTGCACCGAAATTTTGTAATCCTAAACAATTGATACTACACAATAAAGCAAAATAACAATGGTTTTACTTAACTGGAAGCAATTGAATTAACATAAACATTAAAGTACCACAATTGCACCAAATTTCGTAAGCTTAAACTATTGATATCACACAACAAAGCAAGGTAACAAAAGTTTTACTTAACCAGAAACAATTGAATCACACACACATCCATACATTCATAATGGAATAAACACATCAATTGTACCAATAATTTTGTTTAAGCAAAAGCAATATATATATATATATATCAAATAAAAATAGTCTTTTCTTAAAACAGGAAAACAATTAACTAACAAGATTGTTACCTCAATTTCACATCCAACTTCTCCAAATATGATCGCATCGTTTTCTTCTTTCGGGAGAATTGATATCGAAATACCATTATGTTGTCATTATCATGCCAAAAACAAGAGAATAACAACAACCAACCTTTACAAGAGAAAGGTTGAAAATCGATTTTAACAATTTCAAGCAAAAGTTGAAAACCGTCGAAACACATATGCTTTTATGCTAAACCAAAATCGATTCAACATATTGTGACTTTTTCACATATTGTTTCTACAAGAACCCCTCATTATCCTTTGATAAAGCCTACCAACATGGGCTAGAACTTAATCATGCAAATCAAAAAGTCACCCAAACCATAAGGGTACACAACATATTATGAGATCGAATATCAAGGTAGTAAAACCGAAATCAAACATCTCATAAACATACATAGCAAATAAAATAAAGCATTAAAGTACCGGCTATGTAAACCAAAAACTATCACAAGAAAAACTATAAATCAAATAACTTTATTCATAATAGTTTTATTCAATAGACTTATAAATTCAATTAAAGCAATCAAAAATCGATGTCTATTTTTCTCGCTTCATCATATATATTTTTTGAAATACTAATTTCAAACTTGTAGTGTTTCTTCCAATGACGAATCCTGATCAGAGGATTTTATATGATTCCAATCATGTTCTATGATTACTAGTCTTGATTCAAGACTAACAACATTGACATTGACTTCTTTAATTTCCTTCCGTAAATCCTTTTCCATGTTTTTTAATTCACATAAAATTAGATCTAATTTTAGTGAAAGATTCTTGAGAAGATTATCATTGAGAGAGGAGATCTCTTCATTGGAACCATCTTGTTGAAGCTCTTTAGAATATTCAGAATCATCGTCATTAGACTCGAGATGAAGTTTCTTGTTGGGAAACAAGATAGTACATACTTTTTCGGATTTGCGAGAGTTGCAACTAGAGGTAGACATTCTGTCAAACCCTTATGAGAAGAAATAAGAGACCCTCCCCTTTTTTTTAAAAGTTCTAGAACTTCTTCAAAAATCTTGAGAATATTATTTCAATTAAGTTCTTAACCGAAAATTAATTTTTAGAAAAAAAATTATCCAAATATTTACACCTACATCCTTACTGTAATGAGTAAGAGTCTATGGAAACTAGTCAGGTTTTCACCTTTTTGTTGATGAATTTTCTTCCTTTGAGGATTTATTCATTGACTTCTGATGTACGACCTTGACCTTCAAGAAACTGATTTCTCTTGTGAGAAGAGATTTTCGATCTATATTTAGATCTTAAATTTTCGGTTTTATACAGTCTCTCTATTTTTGTTTAGTGTCTAGACATTCCATTTGATAATTCCCTCTCTGTTTGCACAAAATTAAAACACCAAAAATATGACGCTTCTGGAATTGGATCCTCCAGATGTCTTCATTCTTACCTTCTTATTTTTTGAATCATTCAAACCATGTGATGAATCTTTAAAGCAATTGAGTCTCTCTCTCAATTTCTGATTTTCTTCTTTTGACACCCTAATCTCATCTTGACAAGAACGAATGTCGAAAATGAGTTTAGATACTTGTAATCTTTAAGAGTATTGATTAACCTCGATTTTCTTCAAACGCTTGTTAAATTTATCTTTATCATTCAGAAAACTTTGTTTGAGTTGATCAAGTGATGACATTATTTCGGCAATGTCAGATTTAAGAAGGTGAGTTCTTTTATATTTACATGGAAATATTTTTTCGAAAATCAAAGGAGTGAACTCTTCATGAGTATCCATGTTTTAAAGGGTTTCAGAATTATAGATTTCTGCAATGGTTACAACATGATCTATCCCATCAACTTTATTATTCTCACTAGGATAATAATCAAGAGTGGAAATATAGGCATTTCTTTTCCACTGTGTGTCTTTAATCGGATAATCCGGAGAAATATGACCGAAACCTCTACATTTGTAGCACTGAGGAATATTATCACTATCATCCCAGGTGTCTTCACGTTTGTGTGAAAAAATATTTTTCCTTTTTAACATAGGTAACTCTATTTTTCGATGTCTTAACAGTTTTTTGAATTGTTGAGTGAGGAGAGACAAGAAATGATTTATCTCAGTCTCATTATCAGTGGTTTGATCTTCCTTTTTTCGGAGACTTCCGATAATTGGGTTGAAACCCCTTTCATGGATTTGGAGGCCAATTTGTATCTATGATTAGACATGTTCTCCTGATCAAAATGTTTTAGTTTTCCTACTAGAGAACTTCTAGAGAGAGAAGAAAGATCATTAGCTTCTACAATTCCATGATTCTTATAATCGTATCTTGGAGGAAACGATCTGAGAATTTTTCACACTATATCTTTTTCAGAAATAGTCTTTCCTAGCGAGAAAGAGGCATTAATTATCTTAGAGAGTTTAAGATGAAACTCTTCAAAAGTGTCGTTGTCATCCATTCGAAGGTTTTCCCAATAAAATGTAAGATTTTGAAGTCTAGCTTCCTTTTCTGACGTTTTTCCTTCGAACACGATTTGAAGATTATCCCAAGCTTCTTTCGAAATTTGACATGTTGATACATGATGTTGTAAATCACGGCTTACAACATGTATTATAGCATTCAAACAATCTGAATTTTGCTTAGCTAGTGCCTATTCTTCGTTCGAAAAATCTATTAGGCGTTTAGGCTCAGTATCCGAATTTTCTATCTTTGGAAGAATATAACCATCCTTGACTAATATCCAAGTATTAAATTCTCATGATTGAAGAAAAGATCGCATAACAGATTTCCACCATAGATAGTTTGTTCCGTCAAATCTTGGCAGTACGTTAATTGAAGTCGATTCATGAGAACTCGAGTTCATTCTTATAGGATGGATCGTACCAAACACAGATTGTTAGATATTTTCGTGATTGCCTTATCTGATACCAATTGAAACGGAGAGGGTACCCCAAATATACCTCAAGATATTACTTTTCCTTCCTATAAGTCCTTTCCCCGTATAAGTCTTTTCCTCAAGCTATTACCCCAAATATAAGTCTTTTCCTCAAGATATTACTTCTTAGATATTGTCTATGGACTGAGTCGAGACAATGCAACAAATCGGTTCACATTTTGTGTCATCGTCTATGGATACGAGATCGAGACAATACGACAACAAAGTGTGTTTACTTGATACAAAGGTTTGGACTTAACCAAACACAATAAGATTCACGTATCAAGTAAATAGGAATTAACGTTTTTGCAATTTACTTTAATTATAAAAAAACAATTATAATGCGGAAATATAAAGTAAAATGACACAACAAGATTTTGTTAACGAGAAAACCAAAAATGCAGAAAAACCCCGGGACCTAGTCCAGAATTGAATACTCTCAGGATTAAGCCGCTATACAAAATAAATCAACTTCATATAGTTGATACCAAGCAACTAAACCTATAGTTCACCTAGTTCCGTCTGTATTCCTACGCCTCCAACCTATAAACAAGTTACGTACTTGGACCAATTCCTTTGGTTCGCATTCCAAACAGTAAAGGAACAACAAATCTGTTTGGTATCAACTCTCTTCAACCAAGTGATATGAGTTGCACAAAGGTTCCCTTGTTTATCTTAACATAAACTCCTTTGCCAGGTTCCAAGATCTATCTTATGTTCAATCACCCATATGCAATCGTTAAGATTAAGCCAATCAATACCTTTAATCACAAGGAAACGTATTGATGCCGGTCTTCCTCAACTATTTTATCAAAATACCCAAAATGATAAATCAATTAAAGTCGGATCCTCTTTTCCAAAACAAGTATTGTGCACTCGAAAGATTATAAAAACAAAGTCAGAAATTTTCAATATCTTCTTTGTCTTCAAATCTTCTTAGATCTTCAATAAACACCAGCACACAACTACTTGAATCTCGTATGATCAATCACACACAGAACGGAGTCTATTAACAATGGATTATCACAAGATCGTCTTTAGATCTAACAATAGTCTAAAGATCCATGTCGAAACCTTGAATTGGTTTGAGTGAATATTATATCAGAAGAGAAGATTCTCAAGCATAAGCAAACTAGGTGCAATCAAAGTTCAACCATTGTTAATCAATCAAATAATTACTAAAACTAAAGATAAACCTCAATATCTAGTTTCCCACCAACGGGTCGCGCTAGAGCTTCTCAATCCCAAAGAAGACTTTAAATTGAGCGACCGTAAGAGATTTCACCTAATTAGATTACTCTCCTCTCCGATAGGCGGCTTCACCAGTAACAAATACAAAAGAGGAAGACTATGTCACGCAGGATTAGTTTGCTATAAATGCAAACTCATAGTATTTATAGACAAGGAAGTTTTGACACCAAGGAATTTTCAAAATCGAAAATATTCTCAAGATATTTTTCCATATTAACCCAAATTCAGTTTTCATAATTCCTGTGAATGTACTGTCCAAAAATAATGATCGAAATCTCCTTGGAAAATCTTTAATTAGTAAATGCACATTACTAATTCTTATTTTTCATATATAATTAAAAATCCTTTATTAAAAATATTCTTAACTTATTTAAATTCGATATTGGGATTTACTTTTTTCTTAGCCGTTAAGGAATATTTTCGAACAATATAGAATAAGCATTAATGCACGTGTTCAAAGTGTGTCGACATCTTACTCTTGAAAGTCCCTTTTTATACTTGCTCACTTGAAACCGATTTATCACGCTTCCAAACAAGTTTGGAATTGGTTCATCTGACTTTCAAGAACTATGTGATTGATCAAGTAACACTCAATCACAACTCATGGGTTTACGGTTCTACCAAAACAAGTTTCGGTTCTACCTCAATGTGAGTATTGTGCATAGTCACACTAGCTTACCAAAGATACGGATGACTAGGTACTAGGATCGGTTCCCCACATATATTTAGTATCTAACTTGTATGCACTGCACATGTCCATAGGATCGGTCCCCCTTCCCAAAAACGTGTTGCACATGTTCATAGGATCGGTTCCCCTTTCTTCCATAAACCTTGTTGTACCTCATACAAGGATCGATTCCCCTTGTGATATACTTCACCTCTTACTAGGATCGGTTCCCCTTTTCCCAGTAACAAGTTCAGACACTCACAACCCGATCATACCCCAGGTGATTACTTTAGATCGGTTTCACTAATAAAAGTCATACCAATACATAAGTCAGGCCTCATGTGAATAGTTTTACCAAGAACACAAACAAGTCATGAGTGGTTATACTAATCACACATATTGGTCGTTCATAAGATATGCAATGAAGAACAGCCCCAATAACGCCTGGCGATTTCCTTTTTGGTTAACAACACATATCATGAACTTACTTCCTAATAACACATGTAAACATTGTTCCCTAAGATGAAATCCTCACCTCATACCCATACATAATCACAATAGAATTCATACGATTATGTCGATGTCTTATATACAAAGTTTAATGGTTAAGCAAGAAACTTCATATTGTATTCCTTAATACTATGTCTATCTAGATTGTTCATGATTCGCAGTTTTATGTTTTCAATATGAACGACTTGAAAGATACGTTAGGGAATGAAACAGTTCAAGTCAAATACCACTAACCTCAAGTGTAAGGATGATGTTATGGATGTATCTTCGTTCTTCTTCACTTCTTCAAGTCTTCACAATACTTGTAATGTCTCACCGTAATACTTTCAAGATAACCTATACGAAGTTGACTCTAGTACATTTAAATCAAGCGACTCTTAAATGAGTTTTGGCTCACTAAAATATGACAACCAAACTTGACATACCAACGCTTGGTGGGTTCAACCGAGCAATGCTCTAACACAAGTAATTTGTTAATGTCCAACGAAATCCTTCTTTTCTTTCAAAAGTAAGGTCGCTCTTGTTGTTCTCTCGGGAATGATATTTTATGGGGGAGAGTTCTAAATTGAACTTGAGAAAAATTGCCAAATCTTTGTGGGAAGTGCGGCTGTGGAATATTGTAGGGGTTTTCTTTTATCTTTATAATATTGTAGTAGTTTTCTCTCGTGAATGGCATTTTATGGGGGAGAGTTCTTAATTGAACTTGTGATTAATTGCCAAATCTTTGTGGGGAGTGCGGCTGTGGAATATTGTAGGAGTTTTCCTTGATGAATACACTAAGTTTCGACTATGTTAAATCATCAAAACAAATTTGATATGTTCTATTTTAGTCATGAAGTATTTCTATGAGAATTTCATTATGATCCATCTAGTTTTCGTACTGTTTCCAATTTATACTGATAAAAAGGGGGAGAATTATTGTGTAGTTCATAATACAAATACATATGGTTTACGGATCATTATGTAATGGGAAGTAGTTTCCATTGTGAGATGAAGTATTAACTAAGGGGGAGTGATACATATCACCATAATATTGTTTTCAAAGTTGTCATGCAATTGGACTTTGATGATGTGTAATAATACTATATCATTGTATAACAATACGCAAACATCTTGTTTTTCTAAATTGTTATAGCTACGGATCTTCAACAACTATGATGCTTAGATGAACACGTTCAGAATCCCTGGAGTACTTGGAAGTGAAAAAGATTTTAAGTAATGTTGAAGAACCAAGGGAATCAAGCATTTGTATGAGAAGCTACAAAGTTTATTTATTTTGTAATCCATATGTATTGATAGTTTTGTCACTAAAATTGAAAAAGGGAGAGATTTTTAAAGCACTGCTCGGTCGAACTCGCAAGTGTTACTATCTCAAGCTTGTTTGTTTAGTTTCCAAAACTATAAGTCTTGATTTCTAGTCTACTTATATCTAAGTCTCAGATTAGGATAGAAAGTGTAGTTGATCTTTAGACTTCACGGCATTCATTGATTGAAGACGGAGAACTATTAAGGGGAGCTTATGGAACTTCATCAACAAAATTTATGTGGAGACTTGAACTCATCTATCACTCAAAAATCTATCTACCTTATCACCTATTTGAGGCAAATATAGACTTCAATTATACGCATTTGATATTTTGAGCTGAGTTTAACTCGCTTACATATTTCTCAAAATATGTGTTGTTAAGCTCTCGATTTAATCAAATTCATCTTATATTCTTGACGAATCAAAATATGATCATGTGAAAAATTGCCTGGTAACATCTTACATGATTTGTGTGAAATATTTATTTGATATAGACTCGGAATATTTCGTATTGATCTATCAATCACTTGAAAATTGCCTTGAAGCTAATAGTTTGTGTGAGACATCTATTGTCATCTTCTAAGAATGTTTCAATGATTGAAATGGGAGTTTAAAACAATTACCCATGATTGGATATATCATAGTATGCGTACTTATATGCTAACTGTTGCAAGTTATTCTAAGTCTGGGAACCATAGTATGCATACCCGTATGCGTACTGGTTGGTTAGTTGAAAGTCCGAGAACATAGTATGCATACCCGTATGCGTACCGGCGTAAAGTTCTAGTCCGGGAATTCAACTGAATTTGGTGGTGTACGGAAGTATGCGTACACGTTCGCATACTGGCGAACCCATACCAAGTCCGGCCACTTAGGTATGCATACTAGTTTGCATCCTTGAGTAGGTTATGTTCAAAAATTGGTTTTTTCATGAACTAATTAATACATTTGTAAATTAAGGAATGCAATATTTTGAAAATCGTGGTTGTAATGTTCATGAATTGATTTGAGTGATTCAATGTAGATTTTGCTTCAATTGTGTTTGGTATACTTCTACAAGAATATAAACAATTAGACAACTCTAGAACTAGTTTCATTTGAGTCATTTGAACTAGTTGTGTTAAGATGAACAAGGTTGATATGAAAGTGTTCATATGGGATAACTTCGGTTAACTATTGTTGAGCCAACAAGGTGTACATTTTTAGGTACGGTTAATCATATCTAAATGAAGTCACTTTTTATTTGTGTGTAACAAGCTAAGTTTGATCTAACGGTTGAAAGATATTAGTTTGAGTCTAATTAGGTTTTCATGTAACGGTGACATGCTTTAATATTGATTGCAAACCTTGATTTGAAGACTATATAAGGGAGAACTCTAGCAACTGGGAAACCTAATCTCCACACCTCATGTGTGATACTAGTTGTGACTAGAGTTGATTCTCCTTTAACCTCGGTTTTTCTAAAACCATTATAGGTTAACGACTTAAAGACTTTATAGGGATTGTGAAGCTAGACCCCACTATTTTCTCTGTAGTTGTGTGTTCTGATCTTTCTTTATTCTATCGTATTGAGTATTATCTTCTCTATGATTTTCTCGACATTTAATATCCGATAGGAAATGGAAAAAGTAGTCACAAACATCTTAGTCTCATCGTTTGTGATTCCACAATATCTTGTTTCGCTGCCATACAATTAATATTATTGTGAGGTGATTGATATTACTAGGTTGTTCTTCGGGAATATAAGTCTGGTGTATCAATTGGTTCCTTTTCACCTTGATTTATCAAAAGACGGAACAAAACTCATAGGTATTTATGTGGGAGACAAATTTATCTATTCAATAGACTTTTCTGTGTGAGACAGATTGGTTTATCAAGTCTTCGACTTTGGGTCGTAGTAACTCTTAGTTGTGGGTGAGATCATCTAATTAAGGGAATCAAGTGCGTAGAGTCCTGCTGAGATTCAAAGGCATAAGGAACGCGACTGTACCTTAATCAGTGTGAGATTGTTCAGGGATCAACTACATTCCAGTCCAAAGTTAACTTGTAATAGGCTAGTGTCTGTAGCGGCTTAATACAGTGTGGTGTTCAAATCTGGACCAGGTCCCGGGGGTTTTCTGCATTTGAGGTTTCCTCGTTAATAAAATTTCTAGTGTCTGTGTTATTTCTTTTCCCCATTATATTTTTTTATATAAGTGAAATATCATAGGTTGTGCGTAGTTCAATCAATTAGATTATCCAACCTTTGGTTGTTGATATAAATTGATTGACACTTGAACATTGGTCTTTGATACTGTTCAAATTATTTGACATAATAATCAGGCTCGCAGATTTCTATCAGTTTGATTTGCTGATTACATTGTGAAACAAAGATACAAGTATTGGATATATTTTCATTGATTGAGTCTGACTGTCTAGTTGACTCTCTTGGAATTATATTGAAGTTTGTCCATACAGATTGCCTAAACGAAATATTGGGTGTGGTTGTAAGACCCTTGATTTTTCACCAGAGATATTTGACTATCATCAGAGATGGGGATGGACCATGTTTCATCCCAAGGATATTTGACTATCATCAGAGATACATCTTGATATGGCTTGCTGAATCACACTAGGATAAACACTCTCCCAAGGCATGGAAACCAATAATCTACCAATTCATTTGGTCACTGCTTTTACCTAGCTCGTGTTGCACATGGGTCACTCCCAGGGATGTAATGTCGCTGGCTCTTTGCTGGCATAATACAGTCTTCTCATCCACTGGAAACTACGTATGGAATTTAATTCCGGCTGCCATTTTTTGGTGTTTATGGAAGGAACGAAACAACCGCACCTTCGACGTCAAGCACATCTATAAGACTGATGATGAACTAGGTAACGAGACTAAAACCTTAATACTTCTTTGGGCTGCTGCAGCTGGGAAAAGAGTACATGTTAACTTCTCTAGTTCAGTATTGACAGATTGGGAGAATTTGTTTATGTAACAAACTTTATATACTTGTTTCTGTAATCTTGTTTCTTCTCCTTTTTGTTTCAGTCTACTTAGGTAGACTTTGTAGCTTTTGTACATTCTTCTTTTCTACTCCCTCCGTTTCTAAAATATAGGAAGGTTTCCTTATTTGGGTATGTCAAAAAAATAGGCTTGTTTCTATATGTGGAAAGTCAAATGTTATGATTATACCCATAGATGGACCACTTCTCTCTCTCCTTTTTTCTCTCTAATATAAAAAGGGGACCACTTCTCTCTCCTATTTCTCTAATAGCAAATGAGTGGGGACCAAAGGATAATTTTGGAAAAAAAACATAAAAATGGCTACAATGATTAGTTTTTTTAATTTTTGTGAAAACCAAACTTGACTACTTTTAGAAACGGAGGGAGTATTGAAAGTTGGGTCTTGTTAACTTGTATACCCGTATACATGTTAAGGTTCATAAAAAAATAATTTGTTGTATTGGAAAGAAGATTTATTTATTTTATTGCATTGGAAACTGTAATTCTTTGCATTGAGAACAAAAATTGTTACTTTTAGTGTAAGAAAAACCAATTTCTAATAGAATAAGACAAAAAAACACAATTTTTCCAAATAAATAAAATAATTGTTTATTAAACCTTAACATGTATTCGGGTATACAAGTTAACAAAAGCCTTGAAAGTTTTCATTTCCAATCAAAATAAATAAATAAATAATAATCTACCAATTGTAGTCGTGGTTGTTAGTCCAAGCATAACTGCATAAGTGCAAACCAATGTCTAGAAATAAACCTATTTAATTTCCTCGTCCCAACGGTATCTTCACCACAATAATTAACACATCAAACCATTATTACAAAGTGCAAAATGATTTGACACCTATCCTCTCTCCACCTTACAAATTCAAACCGTAAAAATTCGATGGAACTAATATAGGTAAATTTAGCTCCCTATTATGCAATTCTTTTTTATATATACCGGTAATATAACGGGTATAGATGTTCAACGTATTTTCAAGAACATATGCATGATGCATCCAAGCCACAACATGTCATATTTGACAAATTGCAGTCAGATTGGATTCCAGGTGTTCACCCCCGGACTCATAACAAGATTTTTGGGGCGTCAAATTTTTTGTCTGCACGGCAGATTTTATGTCACAAAGCAATTTTTGAGGAAGGCATAATAAAGTAATTTTTGAATTAACGCAGCAAATTTTATGTCATAATAAAGCAATTTTTGAGGAAGGCATAAGATTTTGAGCTCAAAATGACAGATTTCATGTCAAAAAGAATATTTTGTGTCTTGTGGCGAATTAGGCTTGTTCCCGCACCTGATTTTAGTCATTTTAACAATCTTTTTTTTTTGTCATAAAATGGTCTTCCAATTCCCAAGTACGTTTTGCATCCACACTGCAGCTTGTGGCATGATAGAAAAGACTTCTGCCCACCTATTCCAACCTGGTCGCACTCCGGAATAAGCTACGGCATTATCTAGCTTTTATTCAAGGCTGCTAACGGGGGACCGGAATTAGCAAGAGTACCGTTTGAGTGATCCGACGGTCAGGATCGAATATAATTTTTTTGTTTTATATAAAACGGTACCCCCTACTAAATTTCCGTCCCCCATTAGCAGCACTGAACTAGCTTTTATTGTTGCTGCGCATAGTAAGGATATGGGTATAGGTAGGTATGGGTATGGTGTCCCATTGTCCCAAAATTATATTTGAAATTTGAAAAAACGGAGCCTCTTTATGATATGACCCAATTATCAAGGTACCCACTGCCCATATTGTCATCTATCCTTGTAAACAAGATCCGCACTTTGCTTGCCGGTGGTGACGGCCGTAAAACAGGTTGCATCGATTCCTCGAGTTTGTTTTTAAGACGAAAACAAATCTTCTCTCCTAGACCGGTTTGGTGGTGGTAGATAAAAGTAGGTTCAATAAATAGAACTGGTGCATCCGAGGCAAGTACAACTAAATTGCTCCACGGACCTAATCCAAAATTAATCGTGCCCCAGACTTTGAAAGGCTAATTTGCTAATGTCACTTTAATATATTCCCGGGACAACCACTCATTAGTTGACAAGTAGGTGACAGATAGCCAAACTAGAAAAATAATAATACATTTTAGCTTTTTTATTTTATTAGGTCAAAAAGGAATTAAAAACACGTCACATGGTCATTAAATAGAAACTACCCCACTATACACGGATGTGTGGGACCGACAACCTTTTTTTTTCTTCTCTTCTTCTTCCTACAATTTTCTTATCTCGCAGCCTCTGTTAGCGACTTTCCTTCTCTTTCTCTGAAATCAACTTTTTCCCTCTTCACCGTTCGAATTTGGTATCTTCATCATCACATCTCCTGGTTTCTGATCTGTTTTTTATCAATCATTTCATTTCTCGGTAAGTTTACAATTTATTTTTCTTTATTAAGTTGTTATTCTGTATCCTGTTAATTACAGGTAATTAAATTAAGAAATTGGGTAGTAATCATTGAAAATGTTTTTATGTATGTATAACCAATCATGGGTAATGATTGATGGTGATTCTAATTTAATCAGCACATATTCAACAAAGGATTCATTTTTTGATATTAAAGTTATAATCTTTATTGGATTTTCAACAACAATATGTGTTTTGCGCTTGTGGGTTTAGATTGAATTCAGGGTTCCTACTTTGACTAACCCTGCATCGAATTATGCTTGTTTTAGGTTGATTTCTCTGTAGTTCTTGAGGTCAATTTGAGGTGGATAGGAGAAGATAAAGAAGGGAAGTAGAAAAACAGCTCTCTTGAATCATTTTTACATTTGTTTTTATCATCTTTTGATGGGTTGGATGGAAACTTAGAGCTTGAGCACATCAGAGCGAAAATAAAGTCAATGGAAAGTTCTACGATAGCAGCTGTACCGAGTGTTTCTAATGGATCCGCAATGACACAGGAGTCGATTGTAGATAATAAAGACAATTCTGAAGCTGTTGCTAAGGAAATTGTAATTAGTCCTTCCGAAGTTTCAATTGCTCCAATATCTGTTTCATCTGAAACATTAGATGAACAAGTTAAAGGCACACTTCAGGAACCTCATGAGGATGTTTTGGTAAATGAAGCAAGAGCATCAAAGGGAGATGCTCTAGGCGATGCTATGTCTTGTTTATCTGGAACATTAGATGAGCCGTCAAAAGATGTAGTTGACCAACCGAATGGTGTTATCATTGACGAGGTTTCTGTAAATGATGTAACACCTTCTTCTAATGCCTCCAGTGAAGTAACCGCATCTGATGTTAATAACATTTTACAATCCGACGAGCTTAAAATGCATCAGAAGGTGGTGCCAAATAGTACAGCACACAAGTCCAATGTTGCGGGCACAAAACCAAAACCAACTGCATTGCACAAGGCACTGGTGGATACTGCAGCGCCGTTTGAATCTGTCAAAGAAGCAGTATCCATGTTCGGAGGAATTGTGGACTGGAAAGCACATAAAGTTCAGAGTTTGGAGGTATGTGTTGTGTAATATCTTTTCTTCTCACAGGTTAACTTCAGCGATTGCTTGCCCCAACTTTTTTAGGACTGAAGGCTTGGTTTTGTTTCATTTGTCATTCCAGTTTATATCATTCTATTGGAAAACTTTGGCCCTTTAGTCTGTACGACATGATGGTTCTAGCACGAACCTTTGTTTTCCACCAAGTTTGTTGATTAAGCAAATTCTTGTGCAATTTAACATGCATAAATAACAAAGAACTTTGAAAAAATTGTTGACCGCTTCTCTAGATCCATTATGATTTCTTGGTTGATTTCAATGTGCTGAAATTTGTATATGGCTTGGCTCAGAGGCGCAAACTTCTTGAACAAGAACTTGGGAAGGCGCAAGAGGATATTCCTGAGTACAAAAAACAGTCAAAGATTGCTGAAGACGCAAAGACTGAAGTACTAAATGAGCTTGATAGCGCGAAGAGGCTTGTAGAAGAATTAAAGCTGAAACTAGAAAGTGTTCAAATCGAAGAACAACAGGCAAAACAAGACTCTGAACTCGCTTTGCTAAGAGTGGAAGAGTTGGAGCAGGGGGTTGGCGATGAAGCTAGTGTTGCTGCCAAGGCGCAACTTGAAGTTGCTAAGGCAAGGCACGCTTCTGCAGTTAAAGAGTTGATATCCGTGAAAGATGAGTCGGAAAAGTTGCGATCGGAGTATGCTTCTTTAGTTGCGGAAAAGGACATAGCTGTCAAGAGATCTGAAGAAGCTGTTTCTGCTTCCAGGGAAGTTGAGAAGACTGTGGAGGAACTGACATTGCAGCTAATTACAACAAAGGAATCCTTAGAATCTGCGCATGTTGCACATCTCGAGGCAGAGGAACAAAGAATTGGAGCGGCTATGGCTAGAGAACAGGATTCTCTCAGTTGGGAAAAGGAACTGAAAGAGAAAGAAGAAGATCTAAAGAGGCTAAATCAGCAACTTTCATCAGCAGATGATCTCAAATCAAAGCTGAAGTCTGCAACAACATTGCTGCTCAATTTGCAAACAGAATTAGCAGCTTATATGCAAGCAAAATTGAACCAGGAAAACGGTGAAGAAAATGAGACCTCGAAAGATGAGCTAGAGGAGTCTAAGAGTAAAACACATACAGGTTTGCAAGCAACAATTTCTTCTGCAAAGAAGGAGCTTGAAGAAGTAAAGCTTAATATCGAAAAAGCAACAACAGAAGTAAATCTCTTAAAAGTTGCTGCAGTGTCGCTTAAATCAGAGCTTGAAAAAGAAAACTCAGCACTTTCAGCTATGAAACAGAGGGAGGGAATGGCATCCGTAGTAGTTGCATCTTTGGAAGCCGAACTAAGCAGGAACAGGTCAGAAATAGCCATAATTCAGATGAGGGAGAAAGAAGCTCGAGACCAAATGATCGAGCTGCCAAAGAAATTACATCAAGCAGCTCATGAAGCTGATGAAGCCAAGTCACTAGCTAAATTGGCTCAAGAAGAGCTGTGGAAAGCCAAGGAAGAGACAGAGCTAGCCAAGGCTGGAGTTAGTACTATTAAAAGCAGATTACTTGCCGCTCAAAAGGACATAGAAGCCTCTAGGGCGTCAGAGAAGTTAGCCCTAGCAGCAGTGAAAGCCTTAGAGGAGAGTGAATCAGCTGGTTTAACTGGTTCGGACGAGGCATCTGGTGGTGTTACACTTTCAATTGAGGAATATTATGAACTGAGTAAGAGAGCCCATGAGGCCGAGGTGCGGGCTAACATGAAGGTGGAGGAAGCTTTCTCCCAAATAGATTTGGCTAAAGAATCTGAAACAAGAAGCTTAGAGAAGTTGGAGGAAGTGAATAAGGAAATGATTGCTAGGAAAGAAGCATTTACAGTGGCATTGGAGAAAGCAGAGAAGGCCAAGGAAGGGAAACTAGGTATAGAACAAGAGTTGAGGAAGTGGAGATCTGAACATGAATCCCAGCGCAAGAAAGCCAATGATTTAGCGGCTAGTCGGGGAGAAATGCCAATTCTTCCACCTAGAGCTCCAAGGAGAAGCTTCGATGTGATAAAAGACACTAAAGAAGCAGAAGTCCCTCTTCCTACAAGGTCTCTCTCCAGTTCGAAATTATTTGCACAAGAAGATTTCTCAGAAGCGGAGTCTTCTCCAGAAGTAGCGTTGAAGAAGAAGAAAAAGAAGAGATCATTCTTTCCACGTCTGTTACTGCTCCTGAGAAAGAAATCAGAAACACCAGTGTCGGCGTAACTCTCACATCCTGATTGTATGTATACATGTTTATTGTTTATTGTGTTGTTGTTTCATAAGATGTTTATGTGCTTCGGAGAGAATAATATACTGCTGAAAGTTGATCCGCGGAGAAATATGTGTATTGTGTCATCCATGTATAGTTTCGATTCGGAGCTAGGTTGTGTGTGTGTGTATTGTCCATGTATAGTTTTGATTCAGAGCTAGGTTGTGTGCATTAAAGGATCATTCGGAATAGTATGTATGTTTGAGGTTGTACTTTGACCTGTATTATCCGCCATAAATGAATATTGATTTTTGTTTCTTTTATGAGCTCAGATATTCAGTTTCTCCATTCATGGCAGCTCAACTTTGCCAGAGATGAAACATTACAGTTTGTTGACAGAACACCTAGATATCGTGTAGCTATGCGACGGATTATAGCAGCTTTTTCCGGTTAAAAAGAAGAAGAAAAACAGCAAAAATGGTTACAACTTGGTAACTTGCAATTCCCTGATGCTAAACTCCAAGCTGATCATGATGTCAGAGCAAAACGGTTTTTAGACTAAAAACATTGATATCCATATCTTCTTCCCATCCCATGGCACACAGTTTTGAGCACTAAATTTTGTGGACCATTTCTAAGTAGATAGACCCATACCATGGCATGGATAACAATCATTATAAAAAGGGTGTCTGTTCAGCTCCAACTTGTTCATATTCATTTCTCAATTTGCAGAGCGAGTGAGTTTGGAAGATTTCATCATGGTGGGTTCATTTGTTAGAGGAGCTCAATCCATCAACTGCAAGATCCTCAAGTAAGAATTTCAAAGCCATCTATTTATATTCTGTCTGGTTCTATAATCTTGTTCTTGTTCTTTTACAGGGCAGTCCAGAGGAAAAGCTACCACAAAGAGAGCTCTCCTCAGATTGTGATGGGTAAGTCGCAAGAAGGTGATGATCATGGTAATAAGAGCTCTTACCATCTCCATGGGGACAGTGAAGACGCAGCGACTCGGTGGGTTCCAGACAGTCGCACTGGGATTTATTACCCCCAGGGTCATGAGAAGGTGATTGAAGACATACCAGTTGGTGCTGCAAAGAAAATTGATAAAGCTCAATGGTTCTCATACACTGCAAATGCTCAGCTTTCAAACCGCAAATGCTCAATTGATGATGCTTGAATGATGTAGCCTTGCTCTCAAATCCATATTATTGTTATTGATTCAGGATGCAAGAAATAGAAAATGCAAAGCCTAGAAATGAAAACTACTATGAACATCAAGAAAATTTGAATAATGTTCCAAAGATCGATTGTGTATCCAATTTGATTTGTTTTCCTATGAATGAGTGAAACCAGACACAAAAATAGAATCATATATTTTCAAATTTATAAAAAGATGCACAAACCACAATGCATCAAATGCCTAGGCATTTCACCAAAGTTTAACCAGTACATTAATAATAACCTCTCCCACATTAACCTAAATAAAACTTAGCCAGTGAAGATCAAAACTACCTTCCGTCAGGCGAATGATCGAACTACATACTGCCACATTCTCTTCATTTCTTCATAGATTCAACCCTGCCATCATTGTTACCCAACATCAAGTACTTGTCTTTTCTAGTTAATCCAGTGCATTCAAATCCAAGAGTTCCACCTAAAACCTTCTGAACATGGTTAGCAACATCAATGGCTGATTTCCCACCGGTTTTCACAGTCATTTCCTTGGGTAGACTGTCAAGAAATGTGATCTCATATGTAGGTCTTGGGTTCATGAAATACCAGTATGCATCCCAGAATTTGACCCCTCTGACACAAGTACCATGGAACATGTTCTGTTTCGTGTTGACTGCAACCGGAACGATACGGTCACTCAACTCCGCAAACAAGGCGCTGAATCGGAGTAGAAACGGTTCTCTGCACGTTGTTCCTTCTGGACAAACCACTAAATCACCTTTCTGAAGTAATGCTGAAATCCTAGCTGCATCGGCTTCACGGTCACGAGTTAACGAAACAGCTGGAATCGGTGAAAGGAATTGAGAGAGTTTGCTGACACTGTATGTAACACAAGAGACTTTACGACCAAGGGCGATTGCAATAACAATTGGGTCTAATGCTGTTCTGTGGTTGCATACATAAAGATTTCCTTGTGTACCATGGGATGGTTTTGGTGGTGGTGTTCCTTTGATCACGAGTTTGATACCGAGTAGTCCATATGTGTAACGAACGATTCGTTCAGGGAGAGGAAGGTTGAAGTAAACTCGAACGAGTGACAGAAGGAAACCAAATGGAAGCCATAAGAATGTGATGAGTATGTTTAGTGGATCGGGTCTTTGAACGAGTCTACCGTCATGGAAGACGATTCGGCTTTTGAGTTCATCCATTGGAACTGGTTTTGCTGATGGGTCTGCAGGTACCATGTATCCTTCCTGTAATAGCAATTCTCATGTCAGAGATATGTGCAGGCAGACAGTAATTGTATATGGCATTATAAATGAAACAATTCAACCATGGTCAACACTGACCAAATTGGAAAACCAACATTGACTCATCATTAAATGAATTTCAACCCATAAATCATCAATTTCTTATAAAAAAAAATAAAATCAGAATTCAGATCTGAAATTTGACAATCCTAAAATCAAAAGAAACGTGAAATCATGATCAGTAGAATTTCATCTGCATTTTAATTTACTGATATCGAAAATAAATAAATTATAGAATGAATTAGAAATTACCTTGCAGAGAGACATGAAATCATGATCAGTAGTTCTATCACCAATACCAAAATCAGGGCCATCTTCACCTTCAAATTCCTTCAAAATGGCGGATCTTTTCAACTTACTAACCAAAACCCCAGGTTTCTTAACATATCCAGTAGCTCTCCCTGTCTTTGGATTAACTTCAATTTCAGTCCCTAAAACCTTATCACAACCAAGAAACTCCTTGACAAAATAATCCACCATTACAATTGGATTAGCAGTAACAACAACTTTCCTCTTACAATTCTTGAACAAATCCCAGCTCTCCTGTCTCACATCTGCAGCGTAAAATCTAGGAAGCACGGCCCGAGAAACCAATTCGATGTCGCGGTATTTTAAACCGGAGTAAGCGATGTAAATCATGATTTTAATGCCAAGTGATTCAGAAATGAATAGATATGAAAATATAATGAGAGGGGTTGATAATAAGAGGATTAAACCTCTTAACAAACTACCAGCTTCGATTGCTATTAACATGAAATATGGAAATGAACTTCTTGAGATTAATAAAGTTCCATCGAGATCTGCTGCTATGGACTCTGTTCCTCTGATTATATGATCTTTGCATTGTTTGATTGATGGAAATTTGTCCTTTGAAGCCATTTTTTGTGAGGAATTGGAGAGATCAGATAAATGGGTTTGGGTAAGAGAGAATGGTGGGAATGGTGAAGGAGATGAACGGGGGTTTTAATGGGAGAAACTCAGACTCAGAGACTCATTTATGGAGGGAAGATGGAGGGTGGGAAAGTGGGGAAGGTTTTAAATGATGTATGTGTAGGACGGTGGTAAATTACTTTAGTTACCCCTGGGGGTTGTTTGTTTTAAGATTCTGTTTTTTTTTTTTTTTACTTTATTTTTAGGATTTTGGTCAGTCAAATTTTGTTACTTATTGTTCTTTTTTGTTTATCTTGAGAGTTAAAAAAAAATACTTCTAAAAAACTACTATTTGGAATTATTTGTTTTCATGGTGAGCAAAAAAAAATATTGTCCGTTAAAATACACTTTATCGAAACATAATTTTCACAACCAAATTAAAATTCAAGTCCTGAAGAAGAAAAAAAACTGTAAGAAAATTCCAGTATTTTTCTTAGTGAATGTAATCGTATTTTAAATATGGAAGATACGTTTGGATAGAAAAACGTTACAACATAGCATGTTAAAATTTGGGTACAGGCACACTAATTGGTTTTCTAGGACAAAGTGTGAATTATTAGGAAAAAGAATGTGAAAGAAGTCAAATTTGTGTGGTTTAATTCTTGTTAGTTGTTACAGCCAGACGAGCCAACTGTGGGTCATTACTGTGTTCCAAAATTATGTTCTCTGACAGCAATAAACCACTGCTATAAATGTCGTTGGGGCAAAATTGGTACTAGACTTTCTAGCACTACATTTTCAGACTCTAAATTCGCTAGAAAATGACTTGGAGAGAAATTTAGACAAAATTGAGCATAATTAATTGGATTTTAAGGGTGAGCAAAATTTTCTTATTTTTGTTTTCTTTTACTAGTATTAGTTTATTCTTTCTTGTAAATCAAAGTATGGATCTTGTGAAATTTGAGCAACATAATATTAAAATACTTGGTTTTGGTGAATGCAATTAGTTTGGTGTTTTGGACTTTATAATATAATATGGGGATGAATTTATTGCGTGTGCTTGAGTCCGATGGTTTCTTGTCGGAAGCAGAATAAAGGTATGAAAAGAAAAGGCTTTGAAGATTATATACATATATTGTGGTTGAGGAGTTGATGAAGGTAGATTATAGCCACATAAAATGAAATCCCATCCAAATAAAAGGAATGAAATGATTTTTTTTTTGGGACTTTCTGATTGGAGCCAGCTTTGCCATTATCATGAGTCCTTAAATGGCATGAAATCTTAGGATTCGGTTTCCAGTCTAGCTGTCTAAAATCACATATGGCATTTATGTTTACGCGTGATAGCAACAAAAGATGAGCAAGACCTATTCTAGGCCCGGGCCAAAAAGAAGTTGCAAGTTATAACTACTACGTACGTCCTTCATCTATCAACTCCCCGACACATAAACTTCATGATAGTACCCTAAATGTAAATGTAATGACCATGTGACATGTCCATGGCCCATGTGATGTTTTATGATGCTATAGGACACATGCATGATGCATAATAGTAGTAATTTCTTGGTGTAAGTAGCGACGTATAGGGCTGTCAATGGATGCTAACGTAACAGATAACGGCTCTTCCACTGCCGTTGCCATTAAAAATTAGCGGATATCCGTTATCCGTTAATTTCCGCCGGAAATAAGAAATCAAATCCATTGCCGTTATCATTACTTAACGGGATATCGGATAATTATCCATTACCGTCCAGTTAACAAAATTTAGTGCAACGTATTTCCCTGAATTAGCAACGGATATAGAAGTTGTGAAGGGTGCAACGTCTATATCCGTCCTCCTTTCTATTTTTTAATTCTTCTTTTCAATATTTAGTGCAACGTATTTCCTATTTCGCAACGGATATAGAAGTTGTGAAGGGTGCAACGTATATATCCGTTGCACATCCCATAATCAAAGTTGCTAAAACCAGGATTTGGTGTAATGTTGTATGCTATCTGGATAACGGAACTAAGCCTAACGGAAATGCTAGTTCCACCGCCGTTATCCGCTAAGGGAATTATCCGTTAACTCCTAGCGACGTAGGGTTTAACAAAATTCTAATAACAAGTTTGGATACAAAATCTCCGGAAATAAAAGTCATAAGCAAAACTATTTTATTACACAAAAAGCTAACTATTCTGCTTTTAGAAGTCGTTCTGAAAAATTATTGCCAAACTGATTTATGACTTATTGATTTTCAGAATCGAAAAACAACTTCTGATTGTGCATCCAAACGCGCTATAAGATCTATCATAATCGTGTGCATGAACATCAAGTGCCTAATTAGCTAGGAGGCGATTTTGCTCTAGCAACTGCTAGAGCCCTTGGATGGGTGAATCTAAGGGTGGTGGTGGTTTATGATGGAAATTTCATTTTTGCCCTTTGAGTAAAAAATTGAACTGAAAATCACCACCGTTGGATTCACCATCCAAGGGCTCTAGCAACTGCTAGAGCAAACTTTTTTTCAATTAGCTAGATAAATAGGGTTTAGAGTTGCGACTTTCATCAACTATTTATTTTTTGTAGTCATATATACTTGTTTGAGATTAGTGCTTTGTTTTGTTGGAAATGGAGTGAAGTAGAGTAAATTACTAGTAAAAGCATTGGGATTGTGGGGAAGTTGGTGGGGTTGATACAACCTCTAACAAACAATAAAGATCTTCTCATCTTCTCACCAAATTTGTTTGACTTGTTAACAATACAGTAATAAGTTGGAATCTCTAATGTCAACTGTTTACCTAAACACTTGTTTTGGGGATAAAGAGATCTGATGTGATTTGGCTTTGTATGGGTTTTTTAAAGAAAGCTTTGATTATGTACAAGTTATGTACATAGTACATAAGTGGAGGGTTAGGTCATAAATCAAGTCCTATGTGTTTACACCATCGAGCAGCTTGATTGCACATTGAGACAAAGATTCAAGAAACAAAATTTTCCTTGTGAATTGAAAATTCAGTTTAATCTACTACTTCAAAGATTAAAATTTGGATGATTTTGACCACAATAACCTTTAATCTAATTGTTAAATGCCGAGATCAGGATTCGTGAATTCTCCATTATTAAAGTAATCATTATTAAGGATTGGAGTATCGAACACCTCTCAACATCCGGTCTTTTATAACACGCCCTTCTGAAAAAGCAGAGGTGTAACAACCACACTCAATATTTCGTATAACACTCAACAATAGTTAACCAAAGTTAACCATATCAACACTTTCATATCAACACTATTCATCTTAACCACAACTAGTCCAAATGACTCAAATGAAACTAGTTATAGAGTTGTTCAATTATTTGTATTCTCATAGAAGTATACAAGACACAATTGAAGCAAAATCGGTTTGATTTACTCGAATCAATTCATGAACATTATAGCCATGGTCTGTAAAAGATTGCACTCCTTATTATATAAATGTATTAGTTCATGGCACAACCGATTCTAGAACTTAACCCACTCAAGTATGCAAACGGGTACGCATACTTAAGTAGCCGGACTTGGACTGTGTCCGACAGTACGCGAACGGGTACGCATACTATCACACATCCAAAACATCAGATGAATTCAGTACGCGTACATGTACATGTTAGAGCATTGCTCGGTCGAAATCGCAAGCGTTGCTATCTGAAGATTATTTGTCAAGTTTTAGTTTCTAAAACTATAAGTCTTGCTTTCTAGTCTACTTATAGCTAAGTCTCATATTAGGATAGTAAGTGTAGTTGAGCCTTAGACTCCACGTCGTTCATCGAATGAAGACGAAGAACTACTCAAGGGAACTTGTGGAACTTCATAAACAAGAGGTATGTGGAGACTTGAACTTATCTATCACTCAAAAGTCTATCTATTGTATCTCCTATTAGAGAAAAAAGTCGTATTGCTATATAGACTTCAATTATACACATTTGTTATTTCGAGCCGAGTTTATCTCGCTTATCTATTTCTAGAAATATGTGTTGGTAAGATTTCGCTTTAGCCAAGTTCATCTTTACTCGTGACGAAAGTTATGTTGAGTATTTCAATAACTTGAAAATTGCTTTGATGAAAATATTTTGTGATTAATAACAACTATTTTAACATCCTCTAAGAAAGTTTTAAATGATTGAAATGAGAGTTTAAAACAAGTAACCATGTTTGGATATAAACATAGTGTGCTCTCACATTTGTGTAAAAGTCCAAAACCGGGAACCCAAAGTATGCATACCCGTACGCGTACTGGCGGTTGTTGGAAATCCAGGTAAGTATGTGTACCCGTACGCATACTGGCGGAAGGTTCACATCTGTGAATTTCTGCTGGAGTTTGGAAGTGAAAACAAACTCAATTCGGTTACTTAAGTACGCGTACCCATTAGCATACTTAAGTAGGTTGTTTCTAAAATCGGTTTGTTCATGAATTAAAACATTTATATAATAAGGAATGCAATCTTTGTAAACCGTGGATACAATGTTCATGAATTGATTTGAGTGAATCAAAATTAATTTTTCTTAAATTGTGTCTTGTATACTTCTATGAGATCTAAGCAATTGAACAACTCTCTAATTAGTTCATTGGAGTCATTTGAACTAGTTATAGTAAAGAAGAATAAGGTTGATATGAAAGTGCTCATATGGTTAACCATGGGTTAACTACTGTTGAACCAACTAAGTGTACACGTTTAGGTACGGTTGAAATATATTAGCTTGAATCTAATCAGCTTTTCATCTAACGGTGAATATTGAATGATTTGTTACCAAGGTAACTTAGATTGCAGACCTTGATTTGAAGACTATATAAAGTATAACTCTAGCAACTGGGAAATCTAATCCCCACACCTCCTGTGTGATACTAGTTGTGTAAGCTAGAGTCTATTCTCCGTTAACCTTAGTTTTTCATTGGGATTGTGAAGCCAGAACCAACTATTTTCCCTGTAGTAGCGTGATCTGATCCTGTTGTTTCTATCATGATTGAGTACAATCATAAATTGGCTTGAGATTTATATCTTTGATAGGAAAGATAGAAAAGTAGTCACAAACACCTTCAGATCATCGTTTGTGATTTCACAATATCTTCTTTCGTTAATCGATTAAGATTATTGTGAGATGATTGATAATTCTAGGTTTTTCTTCGGGAATATAAGTCTTGGTTATCGATTGGTTCCTGTTCACCTTGATTTATCAAAATACGGAATAAAAAATCATAGGTATATCTGTGGGAGACAGATTTATCTATTCAATTGACTTTTCTGTGTGATACAGACTTGTTTATCAAGTCTTCGAATTTGGGTCGTAAAACTCTTGGTTGTGGGTGAGATCAGCTAAGGGAATCAAGTGCGTAGTATCCTGCTGGGATTAGATACATAGGGAACAAAACTGTACCTTGAATCAGTGTGAGATTAATTAGGGTTCAACTACAATCCAGACCCAAGTTAGCTTTGTAGTATGCTAGTGTCTGTATCGGCTTAATATAGTATGTGTTCAAATATGGACTAGGTCCTGGGGTTTTTCTGCATTTGCGGTTTCCTCTTTAACAAAACTTTTGGTGTCTGTGTTATTTCTTTTCCGCATTGTATTTTGTTATATAATTTAAATATCATAGGTTGTGCGTTGAATCGATCAATTGGTAAATCCAACCTTTGGTTGTTGATTGAAATTGATTGATCCTTGAACATTGGTCTTTCGTACCGTTCAAGTTATTTCTCTTGTATTCAATCAGGCTTTCAAATTCTTATTTGTTTGATTGCGGATTGAATTGAGAAATTGAGATATAACTATTTGATATACTTTTCTTAAGATTGAGTCTGACTGTCTAGTTGGTTTTCTTGAAAATATATTAGAGTTAGTCCATACGTATTGCTAATTGAAATATTAGGTTAGGTTATTAGATCCTCTCTTTTTCAATTGTTATCAGAGCAGGAAAACACGTTTAAGACCTCATAAGTCTATGTTCGTAGCGATCTGACTCTATGGACGGCAGTATTATCTCTGATAAATGCGTCACTAGAAACAAAAGTTTTGTTTCTATAATGTCTATTAAAGAGAAAGATTTTTTAATCTCAAATAGACGAACCTAGTGTTCTAATGAAACAGACTGACAATGACATGTGTTACCCCGATTACCCTTTAAATGAGTCTGACTCCATTGATGAAAGGGAAGAAGCTGAAGAGAGTAAACTGATTCTAATTATTGTTAGATTTCAGGATGATAGAATCAATCAGTTGAAAAAAAATGTCAATATTCTCCTCGGTATAGTGAGAGATTGTGACTCTAAATAAAAATCTCCTTGCAAGGAAAACGCTGAAGTTCGGTCATCACGTATCTTACTCGAGGCGAACCTCAAAAAGGATGCTTTGGAAATTGAACATCTCTTGAGTAAACTCTCTATTCAAGGATGTTCCAAAATGTCTATTATACCATCTACTGCTGTCACAACTGAAAGAGTTCCAGTTCCAGAAGTAAAATCAGAATCCATTCGTATTGAAAAAGATGTGCTTATAGCCTCCTCAAATCAAGGAAGTTCTACATCACTTGGAAGGAAGAAATCTACAAAGGATGATGTTAAGTATATGTTGTCTAATCACCTTTGTGATCAGAAAGTGTGTCTTTTTTGTGATTCAAAAGGGCATGTTAAGCAAAATAGAAACTCTAGGTTGAACAACAATTCTATTGTTCGACTTAAACACACCTTAGATTCAATCTTCAAAGGTGTAAATGACATTCGTATGTCTAAACCAATTGGTTTCAGTACTCACCATATGTATTCTACCAGGAAGGTCAGTTCGATGTGTTCCTCAAATGCTCAAAATCATAACATACTTCTTACCAAAAATCGTCCAAGAAGATATCAAGAATTCTCTTCTATCAAAAAGGGAGACAATGCTGTTTTTGATGTGGAAACAGTATCAGGAGAAGGGAGCAAAAATTATGATATGAAAAACAACCTAAACATGATAATTGAAGGATATAAAGAGATTGTCAATAGGCTATCAATTCCCTCTAATCAAAATTCTTCTGGTAAGAACTCAAACTATGTCTCTTATTTTGATGATAATAAGTTTTATGATAATTTTTCACATCAAAAAGGATTCTTTCCTAGAATTGAAAGGAAAAAGAGACTCAACCGTAAACACATTTCATCTAATGATCTTGGGGCTCATACCTGTGTTAATTAATCACAAGGGTTGAGAGCTTAAAATCATGTTGAGTAAGATGTGTGAATATCAGGTATACTTTTGGCAAATTTGTTTTCTATTTAGTTGAGTTATTTTCTTATCGTCCATAGCTAAACTATTGTCCGTGGACAACTTTGCTATATTATTGGTTGTGTCTGAATTTTTTATTCATGTTTTTCTTCTTTTTGGCTTGGTTTCGAAGAACCTTTTGTTGCAAGAAAGTTGCCTGCTACTCTTGTGCTCTAAATTGTTGCTCTATGGAGATATAAATTTCTCGACCCATAAATCTGTGAAAGTTTTCACATAACAAATTTTTTTGTACTGTCGTAAAAGTACGACCCTTTGTTAGTTTTATTTTTTTATTTTGGGTCAAGTTGTGTTTGTATGGATACCCGTGTTACTGTCACGAATCAATTTTTGAAACCTTAAAAATTACCTTCCCTTAGAAACTATTTAAATAGCAAACCTTTTTAGTCACGTACGCATACTCTGGGTTATTTTGTGTTGTGTAAAGATGTCTTCATCTTCTTGCTATGGTGAGTTTGCAAAAGGTTTTCTTGATAAAGGTATTGGTTTCGAGTCCAAAGGGAGTAAGAAAAGAACCCTAGTATAATATGATTGTCCTAATGCCTCATGTTACTATGCCTATTCACATCAGGATATTGAGAATGAGGATATGGTTTCTGCTGAAGTGGTTCATGATTTTCTTAAATACTTTAAGGAAGGAAAACTTCATCTCGTTGATACTATGAAGAGTCTTGATGTGTTAAGAACTGAGTTGAAAAAGGTTAATTCTGACCTTGTTCTCATGAAGACACATGTTAAAGATCTTCTCAATGAGGATATCATCTCTGTAGAAGAAGTGGATGCTGTCAATCACAATCTCAAAGATCTCAAGGCTCGTGAGGATTCCTAAAAGGCTATTCTATTTTAGTTCATGTTCGGTGTTGGTTGTTGAGGAGTCATTCTTTGTTTCTTAGCTTGTCGATTCCTTTATTCCTATGAAACTTCTTATGAGAATTTATTCTTATGTTTTAAGAAGGATGACTAGGGTTTGGAATAGCCATTTTTGTGAGTACACGTAACTATTTCCAATGATTTTCATCTTGTAATGTTTTTAGATTTATTTATTTAAATTCTAAAGTTTATTTGTAAGATGATTTTGCAGTATTAAACTTTACGGTTTTATATATTGCAACTTGTTATGGGATATGTGTGTTTGCATCCATGAACCTTGATTGTCTCATACGTGGTCAAAAGTTAAGTCTTTCATATGTCAGTACGCAAATATTGATAAAAGATTGAATGAACTTTTGACAAACAAAATGTAACGACCTTCAAGCGCGTCAACGCTATTAGACCAGTCAAGAGACGATTTCGCCGATAATGACTCAATTATTTAGAGACGAATGTTAATTAATAAAAACTAATCTAACAACGATTTATATTTGAAACTAGTACTGCTGGATAGATCTCGAAAAGTTACGCGGAATGGACTACTCGAACATGTCATTCGGATACTAGACGAAGAAGATAACATTAGAATTGTACGTGGGGCGAAAATAACCATTTTACATCCAAAAACCGCCTTGGATGCCCCTTAACCGTTTCGAGGGCTCCGTAGTAAAACCATTTGGTTTTATCACCCTTTACATGTCGAAGAGAACCATTTCTCTTTCTTTATTCTTCTTCTTTGTTTTTCTTCTTCTCCTCTCTGTTGATTTCAATCTCAGAGATTTGAGATTCTTCTGTTCGTGAAATTATCGTAGACCTAGTTAGCTTGTTTGATTGGAGATGAAGGTGATGGTGTTGTGGTTGTTGAGCACGGGAAGATGAGAATATGGTTGCTGCTGTAAATTGAAGCTAGGGTTTCTAGTAGTTTTAATTCAAGTTGATTTCGTGATGTTTAATAAGAATTGAGAACTGGTTTAGTTGGCGGAGGTTTAATTGAAGTTTTGAAGCTGTTCTGGTGATGAATCGAATTCAAGACTCAACGGAAAAGGTAAATCAGGGTTTTAAATTAGGGTTATGATTTATTGGATTTCTTTATGAAATTTAGATTGTTTTGGTGTTATATTTTATGGGTTTGTTATTAATTAGGGTATAAAGGATTGTGTAAGGTTTAATTTTGTTTTCATTAGGAAATTGAGTTTCGGATTAAGGTTTAGATGAATTGAAGCTGATGAATTGAGCAGTACTGTTTGGATTTGAGTTATTGATGTAGGATTTGGAATCCTATTTTGGGGTGTTTGAAATTGAGAAGCATACTGTTTTAGAAATGATTTGAAGGACATGGGTTAAGTATTTTCTTGAGGAGTTTATATTTGGGAATCAAATTGAATGGTGATGGAAGGAACTAGAATTGATGATTTGGGTTTGATTAATGGTGAAAGTTAATTACAGAATTGAAGGGATTGCATTTCGAGGGTGGTCTGAGATGAATGTTAGGTTAGTTGCAGGTGGTGATAGTTGAAATTACCGGTGAAGTGGTAAATCCTAATGAAGATGTTGACTGTGATGAAGCTGAGGTGAAATTGTTAATGTTATGGTCACAACTGAGATTGAGTTATTGAGTTGAGAACTTCAGTGAGAATAATTGGAGTTAGCTGTTGGTAATGAAGATGGGTCGAGTTCTAGTGATGTTTGACTGTTGAGTTGAAATGACAGTGACATGAATGGGGGAATCTGATAACTGGTAGAAACTTAGGTTGAAGGTATAGAGTTACCTGAACTGAAGTTTAGAAAGTATGAAGATTTCTTAATCGGTAGATGGGAGTGTACCTATTTTCGGTGAAGGTTTGTAATGGTTGTCTGTTATTGAAAGATCAGGTGGTGATGTATTAGCTAAATAATCTAAGTTGAGTTGGAATTGCAATTCATGAAGTCGGTTAATGAAGATGAAATTGATATCGTAGACTTTTTGTTGATGTGTTGGTTCAGTTGAACTTCACTGAGCTGTTGGTGGTTGGCAATTGTTGTTGTAAGTTGAATTACAGGGGAGATAAAGTTGTAGTTGAAGTTATGGGGCAACAATAGAAGACGATGAGACTTAGTGATAATGAAGATAGTGAAGTTGTGAAACTGGATTTGATTGTAGTGTTGTGTAAGATGAAGTTGATAGTTTGTTTTGTTTTGAGATGAAGTTAAGATAGCAGTGAATTGTTAGAATTGATTTTAGTATTGTTGATTATTTGTTTTTCTGGTTCTTGAGTTAAGACCTGTTAATCATCCCAGTCAGTTTATCTGACTCAAGTTATGTTTCTGAATCAGTTTATCTGACTGAGTTGAACTGTATTGACTCAGTGAGTTACATGTCCTGACCTGAGTCGACTCAGTTGACCCGACCATGACCATTTGACCGTTGACTTGACCTCCAGAAAGTTGACTGACGTTGACTGTTATTGACCATTAGTTGACTTAGTTGGACTGGGCCCTAAGTTAATGGGCTTCTTTAATGCACTTGGGCTTATGCATAGTTTTTCCTATCTGGATAAATTGGACCACTTGTGGTCTGGGTTGACCTTTAGTTCCTTCTACAAAATTGTAGATATTCATAAGACATATCTAATGGACTGTAGAACCAATCTAATTGGATTAGTAAACCTTTGTTAGCTAATGATAGATAATGAAAATGTGTAGAACCATAGATGGGTTTAGAACCATTAGATAGTTCACTTAGTTTATAACTAGACAATTGTATAAGATTATGTTATGAGCCTTTTGGCTAATCTTTAGAGTGCTTGTGTGATTAACAGTTAATCTTTATTAACAACGATCGATATAAAGAATGAACCAGTGGATCATGGATCTCAAGGTATGCGAGGCTTGTCATCAAAAGAGGTGGGAATAGATAACGAACTCTCTTGTATTCATTATTGTTTTACAAATCAATCTTTGTGTTGTGAAATTCATGCATATCTTTGTGTGCTCTGTGTGGTATGAGATGTGTGCCGACATAATATCAGTATTCTATGGCTAGGGCGATACACCGCAATATTATTATGGTTAGGGCGATACACCGCAATATTATTCTTCCTTTATATATATTCAGTATTCTATGGATAGGGCGATACACCACAATATTATTATGGCTAGGGCGATGCACCACAATGTTATTCTTCCCTTATGTGCGGCAACACACATCTCATACATGGATGTTTACTGTTATTTATGAATGTCTATGAAAAAGTTTATACTTTATGTTTCATTGTCTTTCCTCGTTTTACCGACTTTCGATTAAACCTGCATTGTCTTCGAATCATATTAATGATTACTTGAAAGCTAGTTGTTATTTCTACTGGGCACCCCTTTTAGGGATGATGTGCTCACCCATTCCCACTTTCAGTTTCAGAGACAGATCAAGATGTGCATGTGACGATGAAAGCTTCGAAGAATTATTTACTTTAGATAGTTATCTTCCGCTATATTTATTATGTGGTTGTATTCCTTTTGTAAATCAACTCACAATTGAATATGTGTCATTTGAGAGGAATTCTTGTATATGTATTTCAGAGTGGGGCTAGTTTTTGGGTTAAGTTTTGTAGCAGATTTCTTAATTGAATGCTTAAGTGAATGATTCAGATTCTTAGTGCCTCTTTACTTAGTTAATTTATTATATTAGTCAGCTGCTAGCTTTGGGGGTGCTACACAAAAGTTAAGCCTATTATGTCTTTATGCAATTATTGATGGAAGATAGGATGAACTTTTGTTTACAAATATTAAGTCTATTATATGTCATTGTGCAAATAGTGATGAAAAATATAATGAATCTTTGTTTATTCCGCAATATTGATCTTCCCTGATCCATATTCTTATGTAAATACTGTGCGGCTCCGTAAGTTCGCTTATATGGGCATTTCCGATTAAATTAATCATGGATTATCTTGTGGTTAATTTAATTGAGAATTTTGGATACAAATTCATATTCTTATGTGATTTGTTAATGTCCAAAGAAATCCTTCTTTTCCTGTGAAAGTAAGGTCGCCCTTGTTGTTCTTCCGGGAATGACATTTTATGGGGGAGAGTTCTTAATTGAACTTGTGCTTAATTTCCAAATCTTTGTGGGGAGTGCGGCTGTGGAATATTCTAGGGGTTATCTTGTATCTTTATAAACTCATTGATGAATGCATTTAGTTTCGGCTATATGATTGCATCTAAAAAAGTTGATATGTATTTTTCTTTTGGTAATGAAGTGTCTCTATGGAAATTTCATTAGGATCCCACTAATTTTCGTGCCTTTGCCAAAATTATTGACAAAAAGGGGGAGAATTAATGTGTAGTTCACACTACAAATACATATGGTTTTCGGATCATTATGTAAGGGGATTGTTTTTCATATGAGATGAAGTATTGACTAATGGGGAATGATACATATCACCAGAGTATTATTGTCGAAGTTGTGATACAATTTAACTTTGATGTTGTGTAATAATACGATGACATTGTATAACAATGATTGAGAGCTTTTTTTTTCTCATTGTTATAACTACGGATCTTCAACAACGATGATGCTGAGTTGAACACCTTTAGAATCATTGGAGTACTTGGAAGTGACGAAGATTTAGAGTAATGTTGAAGAACCAAGGAGATCAAGCATTTGGATGAGAAGCTACAAAGTTTATTTATTTTGTATTCCATATGTGTTGATAGTTTTGTCACTAAAATTGACAAAGGGGGAGATTGTTAGAGCATTGCTCGGTTGAACTCGCAAGCGTTTCTATCTCAAGATTGTTTGTCAAGTTTAGTTTCCAAAACTATAAGTCTTGATTTCTAGTCTACTTATAGCTAAGTCTCGGATTAGGGTAGTAAGTGAAGTTGAGACTTAGACTCCACGACGTTCATCGAATGAAGATGAAGAACTACTCAAGGGAACTTGTGAAACTTCATCAACAAAAGGTATGTGGAGACTTGAACTTATCTATTACTCAAAAGTCTATCTATTCTATCTCCTATTTGAGACAAAAGTCGTATTGCTATATAGACTTCAATTATACACATTTGATATTTCGAGCCGAGTTTATCTCGCTTATCTATTTCTCGAAATATGTGTTGGTAAGCTTTCGCTTTAGCCAAGTTCATCTTTACTCGTGACGAAAGTCATGTTGATTATTTCAATAACTTGAAAATCGTTTTGATGAAAATAGTTTGTGAATAACTGTAAGGATCCTCAAGTTCGTCAACGCAATTAGGCTAGTCAGGTGACGAATTAGTCGATAATAACTTGATTAGTTTAACATAAACGTTAATTAATAGAAATTAGTCTAACAACGATTTATATACGAAATTAGTATCATTGGTCATATCTCGAAAAGTTATGCTAAATGGACTAATCGAACGAGTCAATCGGATATCAGATGAAAAAGATATTATCAATGTTGTGTGAATCGCCTGGCTTCCCTTATCATTTGGACGGGTGTCTTTAGTAATTTTTGGTCCGCCTTATCCAGACCAAGTCGAGAAGATTCATTCTTTTTTCTTATTCTTCTTCATTCTTCTTCTTTTTCTTTTTCTTTTTCCTTCTTTCTTTCTTCTGTTTTTCTTCTTCCCATGTTCTTTCTTTTCTGCGAGTGATGGAGAGATCAAGAGGAGGTTTTGTGATCGGTAGGAGGTGGACAATATCATGGAGTAGTTGATGGTTATGGTGGTGTTTCCGTTTGAGTTAGGAGGAAGTTTAATCGAGAAATCAAAGAGCTAGGGTTTCTGTGAAATATTTGGAGTTCGAATTAGTGACGTATAAGAAGAATTAAAGACTGGGTTTAGATGATTGAGGTAAGGGTTTAAGTTAATTAGAGGTTATGGAGTTTCTCATGAAGAATTATATTATTAGGGTTTCATGAGAATTGCATAAGAGGATGAGAAGATGAAATTGAAGGTTTAAATAACTGATTAGAGATGGGTTTGTTCCTAATTGATGTTTGATTGAAGCTGAACTGGTTAGCAGAAGGAGATGGGTTCCAAGTTCTAATGGATATCAGTTGAGACGAAATGAATGGATTGTTGGTGTTCTTGAAATGGTTTGCTGAATCAATTCGAAGGTAATTATTTATTAAAGTTATTCATCTTCTTAGATTAAGTGCATGTGAATGATTATGGATATGAATTGTGTTAAGCTGTTTTGAGTGGTGTTGATGATAACTAATTTGGAAACAATTCTTGGGTTGGTTATTGTAATCTCAGGAAGTTTGGGTCTGAGCTTCATGTAACTGGTAAGTGAGTAGATGATATTGTGTAATCATTATGATGTTGATGAAGTGATGGAACTGGGGAGTTGTCATATGATTGCATGTGCAAGTAGAATGAATGTGTATGTTGATAGTTTAGATGAGTTGAGATGCAAGATGGGATGTTGAGTCATAAGGTAATCCTGCAGGTGGCTGTAATTGAGTATGTTGGTGGTCTGTTATTGAGTTATAGCTGGTTTTTGTGCAGACTTACAGGGGAGTTGGATGAATGGGTTAGGAATTGTATGTTGACATGAGAACAATGTGGAATGGTTATGTGCCTGTAACTTGGGTTTTGATGTGAATTGCATGAAGAGATAATAGGGTGTTGCTACTGTTAGAAGGATTAAGGCTTAGATGAATGATTTAAGTCAAGGTATGAAACTGTTGCAGATGGAGTTTGGTTATAGTTCAGGTTTGTGTTGAATTACATGGAGAACGAACATTTTAGATGGTTGTGTATGAGAATAGAGTTGGGTAGTGAGGTTTATGTTATTGTTGTGTGTGAAGTTGATTGAGAAGAGTTTGAATTGAATGGTTTGGATGAATGAGTAATGAAAGTGCAGGTTATGTGAATTTGGTTCTGTGTTTGGTTGTTGAGCAGATTTAGGTTGGATTATGAGTGAGATGGATTGCCAATACAATTGAGTTATGAGTTGTCCTGCAGATGATAGTGTTGCATGTTTTGCTGTTGTGGGGTTATAAAAATGGATGTGTAGTGTTGTTTGATGTTGCAATCGAATTGCAGGCCTGAAGTTGTTTATAATGTTGATGTGGCTTTGACCTTAGAGAAAGCTGCAGTTGCAGGTATTCTATATTTTGAAATTAAAGTGAGACATGAAGTTTTTATGCATTGATTGTATGATTTCCTTGTTAGCTAAAGTTGTATAATCTTGTAGAACTGAAATAAGAATGAAGAAGTTGTTTAGAGTTTGGTTTATAGAATTGTACTGCACCATGATTATGCATTGGCATTCTTTGGCCTGAGCAATGACTCTGGCATGTGCAAGTGTTTTGGCCTTGTGCCATTCAGCCTAGTCAGTATCTGACTCTAGCTGACTCAGTCCATCTGACTGAGTCGAATCAGGTTGAATCGGGTTTGACCCACTGAGTCATGAGTCTTGACTCGTTGACCATTGACCCTTTGACCAGGACCTTGACTTGGACGTTGACTGTTAGTTGAATCTTGACTGTTAGTTCAACCGTTAGTGACCGTTAGATTGACCCAGTTGGGCCAGGCCCTTATTAATGGGTTTGATTAAGTGGGCTTGGGCTTTAGACTAGTTATCTTATATTGATGTTTTGGACCATTTATGGTCCGAATTGACTTTGACTTCTTCTACAAAGTTGTAGATACTCATAAGACTTAGCTACTGGACTAGAGAACCAACCCAATGAATAGGTAAATCTTTAGATATGCAAGAGATGGATTATGAAGATGTGAAGAACCTTAGATGGGCTTAGGATAGATAATAAAAAAGGGTATAAAAACGTAAATGGGCTTAGGACTATTAGTTAGATTTATATAATTCTTGTGTGAGCCATTTTGGCTAGAATCTTAGAATTCTTGTGTGATTAACAGTTAATTATTAACAACGATCAATTCAAAGGATGAACCAGTGGATCGTGGATCGCGAGGTAGGCGTGGCTTGTCATCAAAAGGTGTGGGAATGCATTTGACTCTTTGTATTCATTATTGTTGCTTTTAATTTATAAAATTTTATGCTTAACAAACTCATGCATTGTCTGTTTCTGCATTTCCATGTTTTGTTTAAAATGCATTATGATAATCCTATAGATTCGATGAATCTTTCCACGATGTGGAAAGGACTTGTATTGTTTTGTTGTCAATATGAATTGTTATGGGAAATGAGAATTTCCACTTGTGGTATATAGGATACGCTCCTTCACATTTATACCTACTTTAATTCAGATTTTATTGTTTAGAGTACTGGTCACCATGGTCTTGGTGGCGTCCATATTTATTAGGTGTGAATTGCCGGGTAGGGATTTACAACCATATTATACATTGTTTGACGAAGGAGTTTGTTCCATATACATGTATGATTATTTCAGTGACTTAGTCACTGTTTATTGTTTTCGGAAAAACATGTATTGTTTTCCAAATCTTGCCTATGATTACTTAGAAGGTTAAATGTTAATTATTCCCACTTCAGTTTCTGTGACAGATCATGGTTGCAAAACGAAAGCTTCACGGGTTGACTTCGCTAGTTGATTAACTTCTGTTATTTTTTACTATGTTGTATATTTTATTTAAAAACCAATTGACTATTATATATGTATCATTTGAGAGAAGATCTTGTATACATATTTTTGAGCGGGGTTAGCTTTGGGTTAAATTCTGTATCGCATTTCTTAATTGAATATTTAAGTAAATGTTTTAGATTTTTAGTGCCTCTTATTTAGTTAATCTCTTGGATTAGTCAGCTTCTAGCTTAGGGGGCGCTACAAAAGTTGGTATCAGAGCTTACTATTAGGTCTTACATGGGAAAAGATAGGAATAGCCAGTGCCAGTTAGTGAACTAGATTAGTCTAGAACTGGGTTGGGTTTGTGAGATAAATCTTAATCAGTAAAAGTTATCAATAATTAAAATATTTATTTGATTGATTGATTGATTTGTTTGTTTAATTGTTATGTGTGGTAAAATAAAAATTGTAGGGAACACCAATAATTTTAGCGAATAAGGATTTGAGAATAATTAATCTAAAAAGTATGAACAAGTACACAAACCAATACTAAAAATGTAGAGAACAGATTTATTGATAAATCTTGAAAGTCACATATATAAATATTAAGCACATTGACTTATACGTAAAATCAACGGTTTATAATCACATAAATGTTAATAATATTTTGGGACTCAATAATATTTGTAAGAGTTGTTAGAATAATAATTCAATAGAATGTTATAATAGTAACTATAGATAGATGATAATAAAAAGTAAATTGTTATTAGAATAATAATTCACTATAGTTGCTAGAATAATAATTCACTTGTTGTTTTTCAATAAAAGCTCTTGGTGACATTCTTTCATAAAAGTAATAATAATTTTAATAAAGTAATGTTAACAGTTATCAATTAGTATCAAATTGAACTTAAATTAACCAAAATTTTGATAGGGATATGTAACGATAAAAAAAATTAAAATAATAATTATGATTAAATAATTATGGAAAATTATTAACACTTATCTACGGTTAAGTTTTGTAAATTAAACTAATTGCAAGTCAAGGATAAATGTTTTCCGTCTAAACTAGATAGTTAAAATGATAATATTAAATGTTAGACTTAGTATAATAATATAATATATAAAATGAAAAGACTCAACTTGTTAGTAATTTTATACCAAAATTATCTTTAGTCTAACCAATGATTTAGTAAACTTTTAAAATGAAACAAATACACATGAAGTAGTAATAGTAGTATTCAGATGGTTAGTGTAATATTAGAATTAAAAGAAAATAAATTTGTATATTGTTAGGACCCTTCTTCGTAAATAAATTCAATCATCTTTTGAAATGGAAAGTTAGTATGACAAACATAAACTGTTAGAATTTAAATTAGTATTATATTGAGTATAACTTAAATTAAAATCTCATTAACATATATGTAGCAATAAAATAATGATTATGATTAAATAGCTATGGAAAATTATGAGTATTTATTTGCGGTTAAGTTTTGCAAAGTCAATTTATAACAAATTAGAATTATATGTTTGCATTTAAACCAGATAAATAAATAAGACTTATTAAGTAGGACTAAAAGAACGTGAGGTCAAATAAGGCAAAAAATTAATAAAAACTAAACATGTTAACGATTTTCTACCTAGATTATCTTTAGTCAAATAAATGATTCACTAAATAACTAAATCATACACATGAAGTGATATTTATAATACTTGAATGCTTAGAACAAAATTGGACTTAAAGGAGAATAAATTTGTCTATGAATAAAATACTTATTATTAATACCAAAGTCTAAATACTATTAAGACATATTAAAATTTTACGTAGACTCAAAATTTAAATCATATTAAATTACCAACTCCAATAATTAACAAGATATGTAGCAATAAAATAATGATTGTATACAGATTCAATCTGAATAGATAAAATATGTTATAACAATCTTTATGTGAAAGTAGAATTATATTTACAAGATTCAAGCTTAATAAAATTAAACTAAGTATCAGTACTAAGTAGTTATTCTGGACGTGTTTTCGTTATGCGAGTAAAAACAATAATGAAATTGATAATATAACTAAGACAATAATTTTTGATAAGATAAGAAAATAATAATATTATATAATGCTAATTATTATATAAAATTTAGAGTTATTGTAAATGTCATTTGGATAATAATTATTGGATAGTAACAAAAAAATGTAATTTTTATTAATAGTACGACTTAAGGATTATTTAACAATAATATAAATTTAAGGAAATAAAGATTGATCAAATCAAATCTAGTAATAATAATAAAATTTAAACTTGCCATTATGATTAATTGAGATTAATTTTTATCGGTCTAAGAAATAAGAAATAAATGTAAGATTGTGTGTTGAATCGATCAATTGGTAAATATAACCTTTGGTTGTTGATTAAAATTGATTGATCCTTGAACATTGGTCTTTCATACCCTTCAAATTATTTTTCTTGTATTCAATCAGGCTTGCAAATGCTTATTTGTTTGATTGCGGCATGAATTGAGAAATGGAGATATAACTCTTTGATATACTTTTCTTAAGATCTAGTCTGACTGTCCAGTTGATCCTATTGAAAATATATTGGAGTTAGTCCATTCAGATTGCTAAGCGAAATATTGGGTTAGGTTGTTAGACCCTCGCTTTCTCAGTACGCATACAATAGTTCCTGGACTTCAACTGAGTTCGCTAGTATGTGTACGAGTACGCATACCAAGGCTCCGGGACTCTACATGACCTCGCCAGTACGCATATGGATATGCATACTACACCGGTCTTGGATCAACATATATCCAAGTACGCATACTATGTCTATAATCCAATTATGGTTAAATGTTCCAAACTCTATTTCAATCATTGAAACATTCTTAGAGGATGAAAATAGTTGTTTCCACAAACTATTAGCATCAAAGCTATTTTCAAGTGATTGACATAATCAATACGAAACATTCCGAGGCTACATCAAATGAGATGTTACAAGGAGATTTTCATATGATCATCTTTTGACTTTCGTCAACAACATAAGATGAACTTGGTTAAAGCGAAAGCTTAATAACACATATTTCGATAAATATGTAAGCGAGTTAAACTCATCTCGAAATATCAAATGTGTATAATCGAATACTATATATCTATACGACTTTTGTCTCAATATAGGAAATATAGTAGAAATAGACTTTCCGAGTGATAGATGAGTTTCAGTCTCCATATATATTTTGTTGATGAAGTTCCACAAACTTTCCTTAATATTTTTTCGTCTTCAATTGATGAACGCCATGAATTCTAAAGCTCAACTACACAATCTATCCTAGTCCGAGACATAGCTATAAGTAGACTAGAAATCAAGACTTATAGTTTTGATCATTAAACTTGACAAACAAGATTGAGATAGAAATGCTTGCGAGTTTGACCGAGCAGTTCTATAACACCTACTATCAGGCATTACTTGGACTATTTGAAAACATTGGAGTAAGTTACCGCTGGTCTTAGGGTTTGGTTTCTTGGGTCAGTTCTTTGGATACTACAACGTTCAATTGGGTGCAGTTTTTTGTGTATTTTCTGGATGCTATAATGTACAATTGGGTACAATTTGTTATATAACTTTTTAGGTTTGTTTTTATGTAAATAGTTGGGTTGGGTTGGTTTTTTTAATCAGTTCTAATAATAACGGGTCATTAAGGACCAATAAATTATATTTCGAGAGATTTTATCAAGACAAGTTTGACCCAAAATTTCTTTTTTGTAATATTAAATCACTCTTATAAGATAGAATGGAATGCAGTGAGTAAATAAGGTGGTTTAGTTTTCACATACCTCTTTGTCGATAAAGTTCTCCAAATACTTTCATTCGCAATATTCGAGGATTATTCTGTGATGTCTGATACTCAACTACCGTACTCTAATCCTGGTCCGACACCTAAATTTAGTAGACTAGGAATCAAGATATAGTTTTGTGCAACTAAGATTGACAACAAGCTTGAGATAGAAAAACTTTTGAGTTCAACCGAGAAATGCTCTAAAAAGAATGATAAAGTGAAATTAGTTCAAGACTTTTTTAGAACTCAAACTCAAACTTTTAATTCTAATTTGAATTTCACTTATGAGACTTTGGTCCTAAAAGTTGATTGTCTTTCTTCCCCAAATGACGCCAGGCGACCTATTAAACTATGCAATGTTACTTATAAAATTTTATTTAAATTAACAGTCGATAGAAAGAAACCTATGATACATAAGATTGTATCACCTTATCAAGCCACTTTTGTATCTAGTAGGTGTATTCAATATAACATTGTCATAGCGCATTAGCTACTCGACACTATGAAAAAGGATAGAGTTTGTGGTGATCGTCGTTTACTCAACAAAATAAAAATATATTTCCCACTAATTAAATATAATATAGAGGTAGTAAGAGATCGTTCCCACGAAGAGTAATGCAATTGTTATGTTATCTAAATCGGCGAAAATAATAAAGAAGGATAAAAAGAAAAAGATATTGAAGAAATCCTTCGCAGTTACTAACCGTTAACTCAACATTGTACCCGTTTATCTCTTGTTAGAAACAATTGTCACCAACCGTAGGAAAGCAGGTACGCTTAGCAATCCCCAAAAACTCCTTGTATCACCGGATACGGAAGCGCTCGACTACCAGATTCTATTCAAAAGAACCACCTTGACACGGAAGCGCTCGACTACAAGATGTAATTCCCAGAACGCATTAAGATTTGTGAATTTAGGTTTGATCCCAGCAGTTAAACTCGGTACGCTCGGTCCACTTACTGGTGTTGTCTTTACTCGCAATTACTCCACAGAATCCCTCCGTAAGGTCTTGCGATTTCTACTTGTGTAGGAGTTAAGATACAATTACGGGTCGACTCAACTCTCTACTAGCATTAGAATGATTAATAATCTAATATGGTTGCTCACCCAAAACAATCTAAGAACCAATCATAAACCTTCGATATGGTAAAAACAATCCACAATGAATCAATTTAAAACTTGAAACAAACTTGCAAAATAATTGAGCTTCACATTAGAACTTAGAATTCATCCTTACAATAAAAAGAATAGAAAAGAGATAGTTCTCCCCCCTAAGGGGGAGAAAAACGGTGCAAAGAATATATGTCAAGAAGATATCCAGATAAAATTGTGCCTAGGGTTCTCTATATATAGAGTTTTGTAACCTCCTCTTTAAGAAAACTAGGAAACCTAGCAAAAATAGGAAAGTGCACCTCCTCTTGAAGAAACTAGAAAACCTAGAAAAAATAGGAGAGTGTCCGTGTATCAAACCCCCGTGCAAAGTAGGTCACAAACTCTTGCACACTCACGGCCAAGGCTGAAACATCCTTCACGTCCAAGGCTTGAAAGAGCCGCACCCTTAAATAGACTATTGGGCTCAATCAACTAATCTAGCCGACCCATTTCCTGTTCGCATATAAATTGGCTGCAATAGCCAAGTGGGCTCGCAAGGAAGCCCAACCAATTATCTCGTTGTTTACTTCACCAATGTACACCATCCCATTAAATCTCCATTTCTTTCCAGCCATCTCGAGCTCTTCCATGCGTCCATGCATGCCATCATTAGTCACCAGTACTCATCACTGACCCAACTCCAACACCGGCAGAAAGCCACCATAACCTTCATTCCCCGTAAATGCCAAGCTCACCAGCACGTTCTCTTCGTAGCTGTATCCATGAACTTAAAGCCACGATCACCATCGTTATCAATTCCCCAACTCGAGTATCATAGCATCACTGTGGCACCATCTCCATTAATTCCTCCTTCCGTCAGTTCCATAATAACCATGCATGCCATTTCCAATGGCTATCAATAGCAGCTCAGTAAACAGCCATCGACCACACCTTTCACAGAAGTCTCAGACTCGAGTATCGCTTCGACCAATATAGCATTAATCGTCCTATCCCACAGCGTCGTCATCTCGCTAGCCAACCACATCAACCTATTCCTCCAAAGGCTCGAGCCGTTGAACAACACCAACTGCTATCACAGCAACAACGCCACTTTTCAGCATCCATAACCATCACCGAAGTGGCATCACCATCACTTCCAGAACAACCATCGTTGCCTTACCCGAGCTATATATCGATCATGGCAGCAGCTCAACTTGTCTGCAGCTCAGCCCTTACAGTGCATGTTCTTCTCCATCAATTCCATTTAAAACACCAGCCATTAACATCACCATCGATCGAGCCTTCCTTATCACTGCCAAGAGTGAACGATCAGCCACATTTCTCTTCTATCACAGAACTCCATCAACGACCAGTGCCTCCTTTCTATCGACCATCATCGCTTCCAGTGGTTACAACGACCATGATCAATACTTCCATGACATGCAGACTCGAGTTCAAAGTTCTTTCCTCAACTACCGGCAAGACCATCACTGCCATTCCTAATCTGAACACCAGCTCCCATCTTTCCCTGACTTCGGCCTCCAGTTCAGTTCTCATTCTCCATCAACGCAGCTGGCTACTCGTCTTCTCCGTTTTCTTTATCAAACTCGAGCACCCAGCGTCCATAACTCACAGACCACATCATCACTGTCACTGCCATGCCATGATTCACCATTTTTCTTTATCGCGACAAACAACGCTCACTCTTCACGACCACTCGGTCCCATAACATCTCCGGCAACTCTCTCGTCATCTCACTGCCATCAATCAGCCCATAGCCATCAGTGTCTTCCCAGTTGCACGTGTTGTACCTAGTTGGTGGAGTTCATTAAGTTTAAGGCCCATCATCTCCCTCCAGCAAGAGTACAACATAGCCCATGTAAGCCCAATTCAAATCCATCTTTTCTTATGAATGCAATATATCTCTGACATCAAATGTTTAGAGAAATAACAATTCTCTTCGTCTTCAGTAGTTCACATGAATTTCAGCCGGTTATTTCTTAACGACCACACAACTGACCACAGTGATTTCCCATGCAATGATAATTCCGCCTCTCTTCTAGTAAATTGGACGATTTTTTGTTCTCTTCGGGAATAAGCTCCAAAATTCCCGTAAAATATAAAAAGAAAGATAATAATACAGTTTCGCAAGAAAACTAGCTAAGAAAGCATAACCAATCGATACTTAGAGAGATGTTTTTATACACCTATCAGTTTGCGACAATGATATCATACTAGATATGTCTAAGGCGGTTATATTGATTGGTCATTTGCTTATAATATTTTAAAATCTCTTGGTTTTGCTGAACAATGGTGTATCATGGTATATCACTGCATTAGTATTCACATTGAAATCTAAATACTTTTCTAAGCACTCTACTTTACATTCTAAACCAAGGAAGCAAAGTACTTGGATTTGGAAAGAAATATGTAAAGGGATCACAAATTTAAGTAGGTTGTATTTATTCAGAGTTGTATTTAGTCACTACCTTTTCTTTTTATGAGTGTTTTACTAGTTTCTGCTTTTAGGACCAATATCGATCCATGCATGGAAGCCTTTGGCATTGGCATATAATCCAAGTTATTCAATATCAAGTTGGATTTTAGCTCAATAGATAATCCAATCCAAACACAACAATATCATATTCCTCCACCAGTTCAACCACTGATTGTTCAGAAACTTAAAAACACAACCACAACCCAAATCACAATCAGTAAAACAAAAACTCACTTTTCAAACCCTCTCAAAATCAATAATGATCAAAAATTTAAGCTGGAAAATTTATTTACCAGACTAACCCCCCCCCCCCCCCACAACACAAAAAAAAAAAAAAGGTAATTGAATTATTCTTCATACATAAGATTATTCCACGTACAAAGCCTCTATTCTTAATAAAAGAACGGTCACCCGTAATTAATGCACATTTATCAACATCAAATAAAAATGAAAAACTAAAGGAAATCCTACGAGACGATATCTACAAATTTCAACAACAAGATTAAATTTCAATAAATCTAATAACAATTCAAATAGATGCAGTTAGGTCACATTAAGTCCTCAACTTTCAAACTAGAGTTCCTAAACTTCACCCAAGAGACAAAAATTAGACATAAAAATAACCCTTTATCAACTCCTTTTGATAATAAAAGAATAGAAAGAATGAGAGAAATAATACCTTAGTAACACGGTCATATAATCCCAATGAGGGCATCACAATTATTATTTTTCTCTTGGTGGAAGACATAGTTTTGCTAATACAAAATATGATTAACTATATATATATATATATTAAGTATATAATAAATCTAAATTTGCTTATTTATATATTTAGCAAAATACAATTAGTGTTCTTAAATAACTGTTTTACCCCAAAAGTAAAGAAAAGGAAATCAGATAACTAGTGTCTTTTGAAATGAACACAAGGTATACTAAATTATTAAATTTGTTTTGAACATTAAGGATGTGGTTTAACGATAATATATATTAATGTTGTTTATTTTTTAAAATAATTTTTGTTCTTATAGAAGATAGTTTTGTTAACACTATATATGATTAACAATGTAAACAACAAAAAGAAATAGATGAACAATGAATTAACATTGTGTATGCATAGCCATAAAATACATTTTTTTTCTTGAATTATCCGTCTTCCCAAAAATTAAAGAGATGGAAATGATAAAACTAGTGTCTTTTGAGATCAATACTTTAAGAGGAATTTTTTATTTTTGTTAATTGTGTTAGTACTCTTGTTTTCGGAAGATTTATCTTTTAGGTTAAAGCTTGTGGTGGATAAAGTAACAAGAACTTTCTCCATGGACATTCTTTGACAAGACGTTGTTCTTATTTTTTTGCAGTGTTTGAAAATTATGTCAGTCTTCTTTGGTCATCTCTTCATAGGAATTTTGTTATTCAAATTATTATCAACATATATTTTAACAATCTACTCAGGATTATTTTTTGTATTTGTAAAATACATGTTTTAATATACATTTTCAAAAACATGTGTATTTTATGTTATTTTAGTTGAGATGATCATGGTACTTGTTGTTTGGAATTCGATCCTAATGTAGAACCGATAGGAAGAAGAATGCAATACAGAGATTGCTAGGGATGTGAGGAAGAAAGAGATGAGAAATAGACGAAATTGATAAAGAGATTAGAAAAGATAAAAAGAGAATTCGTATAAACGAATAATAAGGTGATAATAATATTGTTTGATAAAAGATTGATAAACCCTAAGACGAACGTATGCCTGTTTATATAGGCTACTCGTTACCTAAAATAAGTAGAGTTCTAAATAAAGAGAAATACTAAAAAGGAAATAAGATAACTTGTAGACTAAAACCGAGATTTCCTACATCAGTCCACCCTTCTTGAGAAAAACTCGACCTCGAGTTGTCATCATTGAACATGAGATTTTTTCCTCCGTCCAACAGCTTACCACGATTAAACACAAAAGTCATTGCTCTAGGGATGAAAAACTGAAGTACCCAATAAATATTGTTCAAAGAATTATGAAATGTGTATTTAGACTTCCCGCGATCGAACACAAAACTCACATCATTAGTGGTTGTATTTGAATCAACCCTGCAAGAAGCAACCACGAGTACGGATAGTGCTTTTCCGAAATTCTGAGCTATGCCTTTGAGTGCACATTCAAATGATTCGTTCCTCTGCTATTCCAAGAAATAGAATAGTCCCCTGACTTCAGTATCTATATTTCTATTTTGAAATAAATCCACCATCCAAGTCTTCTAATTTCTACGTAACTTCTTGCATCAACTGTAATATACAGTAATATCCCAACAAATAATGTAGGAGTTATTGGTGAAAAGAACATGGTACTAGTGTCAACCAATTTAGTAGTGACTACTACCTTCCTTTCAATTTTTTTTTCACTCGGTTGATCCAAAACATGTATTTATCGAGAAGACTATCCAGCTTTCTTTCATATACTATCCGTGCTGATTTTCCATGATCAAAGACAAAGTCCATTATTTGAACTCCTTGCTGTTCCGTACATCTGTGAATGATGGCAGACGTACACATGCACCGTCCATTAAACTTGAAAACCAACGTCCATTTGTCTTTACCCGAAAGTTGTGAAAACATTTCAATGTCATATGAAATATGCTCGTCTCCCTGTAATGATCCTTTCATATACATGTCCAACAAATGGATCCTTATTAAGCTTTGTGATGGCATATATTTACTCCTTAGAAAAACATATATAGGAAATGGAAGGTTCCATGGATTAATCTATCGACAAACACCAAATACCGCGTGAAGGATTTAAAATAATGCCACCTCGTAGACGTCCCTGTTACTAGCAAGAACTGTATAAGATCGAAGTTAACACGCCACTATGGGTATTCCGATTTGTACAACAAATTCGAAAGACTTCCTGTCGTCCCATGTCTCGAGCTTTCGAATTTTATCAAACTCTTCAATCCAAGCAAGAAAAACTCTAGAAATAGTTTTGGTCTCCTGTCCAAAGTGTAGAATAGAGTTTTCGTATCTCATTAGGTATATCAAAATACGAAGACTTACCATTAAGTTCTAGCGGGTCATGCAAAACCTGATTAACATGGTTTCATTCTTTCTCTTCAGAAGTATCTTCCATATTTTCCTCACTAACAGATGCCGTGAGAATCATATGAGTATTGTTTTCAGTTGAAGAAGAATCCTCTTAAGTTGATAACGAAACTTTTTTTATCATCATTTGATTCCTCATCCTTATCGACCATATTTTATTCTTCCTTAGAAACCGGATTTTCATCTTTTTGAGACGTAGATTTCGTATTTTCATCAACTGATGCAGCTAAAACGGCACATGCACCTTTAGATGGAAAAAAAGCTTCTTGAGTTGAAGAAAAAACTTTAGGAACAATAACTTCTGTCTTTTCATCGTCTTAAATCTTCAGCTTTTTCCTTATCTTCTTCATCTCCTTTCGCATATCTTGTAGGATACTGTTTATGTTTTCAAAAGTTGTATCATGTTGATCCAACCTTTCTGTAATTTTTGTAATCTCAGCTCTAGTAACTTGGTCTCCCATAGAAACTAAAACTAAATAACTTTTTTTTATCAGGGTTTGAGTTTGCAGAAGCGTTTTAAGGATCAGTTTTTAGATAAGAATCTAAAAACTTTGGCTGTGGTACCAACTAATATAGAACCGATAGGAAGAATAATGCAATAAAAAGATTGTTAGGGATGCGAAGGAAGAAAGAGATGAGAAATATACGAAATTGATAATGAGATTAAAAAAGATAAAAAGAGAATTCGTATAAAAGAATAATAATATGATAGTAATATTGTTTGATAAAAGATTGATTAACCCTAAGACAATCGTATGCCTGTTTATATAGGCTACTCGTTACCTAAAATAACTAGAGTTCTAAATAAAGAGAAATACTAAAAAGGAAATAAGATAACTTGTATACTAAGACCGAGATGTCCTACATCAGATCCAAATCTCTCCTCTCAAACCACTTGAGATGTTGATCATTCCCAATCCCATGAATCCACTCTATTCCTTTCGATTTTTTTAACCTTATTCGTGATAATCTATCGGCAATACAGTTTTTCTCTCGAAATATGTGAACAAATTTCAAATCCTGTTCTCCATTTTCAAAACACCCCAGAGCACAAGCTAGTTTGAAGATTTTTTTCCCTAACTTTATTAGATAAGGTGTATCCCTGACCTTAGAATTCATTATATAAATAGTGCTTTGTTATCTGCTGGATCAAGACAAGAGAGAGGAGAATAAATGCGGAAGCAATAATCACATAAGATCTTCTCTGTGCGATTCTCATAACAATGAAGATATATTTTCATGGAGGATTCAAATTCTAATCTTCTACTTTCCATCTTTTCAATATTTTCTATAGAGGTGAGGTATGAAGGTACGATTTTTATGAATTTCACCAGTAAGAATATCATGTTTGATTGGTATGAAAAGATTTAAAAATGATTCTGCTGCGGTAATTTTCACGGATAAATTAGTAATGTTATAGAAGTTTTGACCTCCACTCTTGTCTACACTAACAATGCGTGGATTATAAATTGGTAATTACATGTTGTAGACTTTGAGTCTGGATTTTGCAAGGAGAAGTTGAAGTATGAGTTATTCGTCGTATATGCTGGATTTTCCATGATTCTGCTTTACTGCCAATCCTTTAAAGTAAAGAGTTTACGCCCACTGAATATATAAATTATCAATTTGCTGCATTCAAATATTTTTAATGAATATGTGATACTTTCGTTCGTCTTTTATATGAGGCTCATTTCCTGATTTCTCTTCTCTTATTTTGTGAATATTCTCTTTCTTTTGGTACCTTTTGATTTGACTTCAATTATGTTTTACTAATCTTTCAGGTCTCCTTGTTCTGCCATGGATCAGATCCGGTATTGGATCGTTGTGCAATGGTCTTATATCAGTATGATGATAGTGTTATCAACTATGGTTATATTACCTATAATAGATTTTCCCAGTCTAGCAATTTTGCTAAATCAAATTATACCAACTATGAAGTTTTCTCAGTTTGAGAATCCTAATCATTTTTCCCTTCAAGTTTTGAAAACCATGAGCAACCAGGTGAGTCACCCTCCCCAGTCCACGATTCAATTCCAAGAAATTCAAACTCTAAAATTTCCCTCTATTCAACCCCGTAACTTACGTAGTCAACAAGGAAATAAGTTTGCCATGCAGCCACAGCTAAGCATATTATTTCCCCTACCAAATTGGAGTGATTTTTGGCATATCATTAGGAAACAATATATCTCGTCCATTAATACTAAAACCCTAATATCAAATCCCAAAAACCATAATTACTTCGTTCAATACCTAAAAGTTATATCTTCAAAAAAAGTTTTCCTCTTGCGCATCTCTATAGAAACTAGTAACAGAATCAGCAATATGCAAGACATCACTGCCAGAATGGAAGCTACTACCATAAGAAGAGAAAGAGGAGCTATTGGTTCTAGGGGAACCTTGACTGCTTCTGCTGAAGTTTGGTCGAACAGCTTAATTGGTAAACTCCAGACCGACGAAACTGAGATCGAAACCTCACAAGTCAAGGATGAACTGGATGTTTTATGGAAGAAATATAAGAAAAGAGAGCTCAAAGTGGTTGGTAAATACCTTTATGTGTTCAAGTTCAACTCGCAGAAAGACATGAAAGATGTGCTTAAAAATTCACCTTGGAATGTAATGAAAGCACTGCTGACTCTACAAGAATACACCACTGCTAAAGCTTATAAGGATTATGAGTTTACTACTCAAGCCTGGAATGTGCAATTCAAGGGACTGCTTCTTGAACATCATCACGAAGCAGTTATTAATGAAGCAATAGAAGACTTGGGAAAAAAGATTTCTACCGATCCAAAAAACTGCAGACCTCGAGGTACAAACATGATAACTGCAAGGGTTGAGATGAGTCTCAAAAAACCACTTAAAAGAGGTAACTGGTGGAATACCAATGCTGGAGAACCAATATGGATTAGATACCACTGGCTCAAACAACCACACAATCTATGTAACCAGTGCTATACGATAGATCATGATGATACTAAGTGTCAAGAAGTAGCTGAATTTTTACGAGAATGGGCCATGACTCAAGAAGAGTATGAAGAATATTGTGCTGCCAAAAGTCAAATAGAGGCACGTATTGCTGAAGCTGAAGCAGAAAAACCAATTGGGGAAATGGTTGATGAGGAGAATGACCAAAACATGAGTTCTGAAGAATCTAGGCAAAACAAGAGAGCTAGGAACCAGCCCAACCAAACAAATGGCTCAAGCCCTTCTATTCAGGGTCCTATCCTGGCTACTCATGGAGGGAACAATAGTGATGAAGCTTATTTAAGCAATCAAGCTGACATTATGGACATGGTGGAAAATGGTACTGATAAAGACTACAATGCCAACACAATGATGATCCCAATGACAGGGCAAGGAGATAGCATTACTCAGGTCATCTCTTTTCCTTATTTCTACCGCGTTATTACGTTTCCAATTTTTTTTCTGTTACATTCTTGGTTTTACTTTCATTCTAGTAAGGTTAAGTGTTCGCGTAGTAATCATTTTTTAGCGAGTATGAGAATTATTGCTTGGAATTTCCAAGGCTTTGCCAATAAAAAAACTAGAGACCATCTAAGAGACCTCATTTATAGATATGACCCAGATGTCATTTTCTTGTCAGAAGCTAAAATAGGAGAAGTTAAAATGAGAAAATTCATTAGACCTTTTAAGTTTCCTAATAACAAACTTATACCCTCTAGAGGCCTAGCTGGTGGACTAATTTTGTTATGGAAAGATGGGTTTCACTTTAACATAATCAATGCAGAATCTTGGATTATAAATTGTATTGTACAGGACGATCCTAGTAAGCCAAAATGGTTACTCACCTGTATGTATGGGTCTTTATATCCCAAACAAAAAGACAAGCAATGGAATTATATTAAAGATTTGAGTCCTTCTATTCAGCAGCCATGGATGGTTTTAAGTGATCTAAATTTAATCTTCCCAAATGAGGGAAGGAAAGTTATTGGTAGTAATTCAGTTAATACTTCTCTTTCTTCGTCTTCTTCAAGAGATATCCATTATATCAATTTAATTCATGAGGCGGGACTAGAAGATATGGGATATACAGGTAGATCTTTCACTTGGTCTTCTAATATTCATGGTACTGGTATTCGTAGATCCAGGCTTGACAGAGCAATCACAAATGAAGACTATGTAATTCAATTTCCAGATGCAAAACTGCTCCATTTACCTCAACTTGGCAGCGACCACTGCCCGATTATGTTGGATACTGCTGTTTCTTCCGGAGATAAAAGACGCAATTGGAAATACTTTCAATGCTATGAGAATGATGACACCCTAAAACTTGAAGTCGCAACTGCTTGGAACAAGCAGTTCTCAGGTTCAAAGGCTTATCAATTTTCGAAAAAGATTATCACTACAAGGCATTTTGTTTCTAAATGGAATAAGGAAAAATTTGGAAATATCCACTCTAACATTTCTCTTCTTCATCAACAAATGGAGGAAATTCAGGCTGGAACTTGTGATGATAACTCTACAAACCAAGTTCAGCAAATCGAAAATCATATTTAATACTGGCACCAAGTTCAAAATGATTTTTGGGGTCAGAAAGCAAGAGATGAATACTTCCTGGAAATGGATCGTAATACAAAATTTCATCATGCTAATGCGAATAAGAGGAGATCAAGAAATAACATTACATCTCTCAAGGATGATCAGGGCAACTGGTGCACAACTAGGAGTGATCTGGAGAATCTTCTTATAAGCTACTATAGTTCAATTCATACTACTTCTGTTCCAGTTCAAAATTTGGGAATTCTTCATCATATACCAAGAGTTATAACTGATATGGATAACTTAGATCTTATGAGAGTCCCAGAACATGAAGAGGTCTATAAGGTGTTGAAAGGAATGAAATCCTGGAAATCCCCGGGGCCGGATGGTTTTCCCCCAGGGTTCTTCAAAAGTCATTGGGATATAGTTGGAGTTGATGTAGTTGATATGGTGCAGCAGTTCTTCCGTACTGGTTACTTATTGAAATGCCTAAATAACACAAATGTTACTCTCATCCCAAAGACTAAAGATAAACAATTCCCATCGGATTTACGTCCCATTGCGCTTTGTAACACCAGTTACAAAATTATCTCCAAAATTCTTGCTACTAGAATGAAGAAGTTGATGAACAAAATCATATCTCCTCTACAAGCAGCTTACGTTCCGGGTCGCCAAATTTCAGATAACATTCATCTTGCTCAGGAAATAATACATACAATGAAGAATAAAAAAGAAAAAGCTAAAACGATAGCATTGAAGCTAGACATGTCAAAGGCTTTTGACCGTCTTGAGTGGTCCTTTCTCATGGATGTAATGGAGCATATGGGATTCTGTCCAGAATGGAGACACCTCATTTATCAGTGCATAAGTACTTCTACTATCTCGATTCTTCTTAATGGTTCACCTTGTGAAGCCTACAAACCAACTCGTGGTGTTAGACAAGGTGACCCATTGTCACCTTATCTATTCATTATCGTAATGGAGGCATTTTCAAGACAATTACATCATTCTGAACAGATTAAGCAGTTCCAAGGAATTAAAATTGCTCATGGCGCACCTTCTATCTCTCATTTATTCTTCGCCGACGATTGTCTTCTTTTTATGGATGCTGATCTCGCAAGTGTTAGTAATGTCTTGAAGATTATTGAGGACTTTGGCAATGCTTCAGGCCAACTGGTCAACTTCAAGAAATCTAGTGTGCATTTTAGTGAAAATGTACCACATAGATTTGGCAGAATCATATCGAGAAGATTAAAGGTACCAAAAATGATCCCTACCGAAAAGTACTTAGGAATTCCTCTGATTATTGGTAAGAAAAAAGTACAGTGCTTCACACACTTATATGATAGAATTAAGAATAGACTATCTGCTTGGAATGGAAAGACTATGTCCCAATGTGGAAAGTCCTTAATGATCAAGACAGCCACGAACACTATTCCAGTTTATTCCATGAGTTGCCTACAGATCCCTGCTGAAATGATCAAACAAATAGATGCAGCCTAGAGAGACTTTTGGTGGGGTTTCCAAGAAAAACGAGGAACTTACTTTGTTTCCTGGAAAAATATAAGTCTTCACAGGAATCTTGGTGGACAAGGTTTTCGTGACTTGAAGGTTCTAAACCAAGCCTTGCTAGTAAGGGCGGCGTGGAGAATATGTATTAACACTGATGCACAGTGGGTCAAAGCAATGCAGGCGAAATATTTTGCAGGTACTACCTTGATTCATGCTAGTATCAAGTCTAACTGCTCCTGGGCGTGGAACGACATTCAAAAACAACTTGGTTTTATCAAGAAGCATAGTCGTTGGAGATTAGGAAAAGGAGATAACATAAAAATATGGCTTGATGTCTGGATTACAGGTATGGACTCCCCACCAATTCCAAGGAATGAAGCAATGGACTCTGAAAGTTTCATCTGGGTCCAAGAACTGATAATAACAGATACAAGAAAATGGAATGAAGATCTGGTTATGCACTTATTTGATACTCACACTGCAGCTTTAATTCTGAGAATGCGTATTCCGTCTTATGTTGAAGATAAGTTGATATGGTGTCTCACAAGAAATGGGGTCTTCACTCTGAAGTCAGCTTATAATAAACTTTTTGATGATAGTAGAGGAAATCTACACTCCTCTTTATTCATCCCGGGTACAGGTGTTAAATGGAAGGACTTCTGGGGAATTCAAATTTGGCCAAGAACAAAACATTTTCTCTGGAAATGTCTGACAGATATTCTTCCCACGAATGATAGAAGATCCCGTGCCTGCAACTATATTGATCAGCTGTGTCCTCTCTGCAAACAGCATAATGAAACAATTATGCATGTTCTATTTAACTGTCCTTTCTCAAAAGATGTTTGGATGTCTATACCAGGTGGATCGAAAGTTCTTCGTGGGACGCAAAATAATATAGCAGACATGTTTGAAAGTTGGTTTCAGCAGCATCAACTACAGTCAGATAGTACCAGTTGGCTACATACGGCAATGCTTGTCTCTTGGACAATCTGGAATACCAGATGTGAAGTTCAATTCCAGAATTTAACTGCAGAACCGCAAGTGGTCTCAAGAAAAGCTCTGAGTTTTACAAACTATTTGCAGATACTCTATAGTAAAAAAAATCTTACTACTATAGATGCGAATAACCAGCCTATTCATATTCCACATTGGCAACCTCCTAGTTTAAACTATTTAAAATTAAATTGTGATGCTGCATATGATGTTAACAATGGACTGACTGGTGTTGCCCTTGTGCTTCGTGATTATACAGGTCAATGGAGGGGAGGCTGCTCAAAGTGCTATGCAGGAGTAGCAAACTCGGAGCAGGCGGAGTGCTTAGCTTTCTCCAAAGCGGTGGAATGGAGCTTGGAGTTGGGTCTAACTCAAGTGATTTTGGAAACAGATATGCAAGGAATATAGAGGTTTATCAACAACAATGCTCCAGTAATAGCTTGGGAGAATGAAGCACTTCTTCTTGATGCAATGGAAAAACTAAAAAGCATTCAATCTTGGTCTTGCAATTTCGTTCATAGGAAATGTAATAAAGTTGCTGACAATTTAGCTAAGTATAGCAACAAGTTTAGAGTTAGTGAAGCTTGGCCATTTAGCCCACCAAGTTTTATTGAAAATTCCCTTATGTCAGACATTATAGCCAATATGGCTAATTATGATTAATAAAATTCTTCTCTTTAGCAGCAAAAAAAAAAAATGCGGAAGCAATAAATGACTACATTGATAATAAATCAGTGCGTTTACAAAGGGGATAACTGGTGCCTTTTATAGGCATCACAAACCTTAGACCACTTTCCTAAAACTTTAGAAATCCTATATTAGGATCAAATATCATAAAAAAAAATTTCTAGAATAATCAAACTTCAAACAAAAGAAACTAAAGTAATTTCTAGACAAACTCTTAAACAAGAAAAAACCTTGTATCCAAAGATATCTTCGACTTCCAAGGACAGTATTGGTTTATTATTTCCAACATCCTATCTTAAACCAAGACTTCCTTAATAAGCTGTTGATGGTGGTTTTTAGCTTATGGTTTAAATCGTAAAACAATAAACCCTAGCAGACAGTAATGTCACAACATTTAAAGAAATAAGAATTTACTAGGCACATTTACTGAAATCTTTAATATGTCTCTAAAATAATTACCCGGGTATATTTTTCAAATTAAGGTTACGACGAGACAAACCCTAATTCCCATGTGTGCCAATATCAAATCATGCCAGCCACACCGACCGCGCTAAGGCATGCCAACCATGCTAGCCGCATGATGTAATTTTATATAGTGGTAAGTAGAGTTGTCGTTCACTCGGACTTGATGAGATTGATTTTAAGAATTAATAAAATATAAAAAAAGAAAAATATATACAAATATTGTCACAGGATGAAGAGAGGTGCTGGGACTCAGGATTCCGCCAAACTCATAACAAAAGGTTCAAATATTAATTCTTTTAACAATTATCGCTCAACAAACAACATGGACTCTTATTTTTGCCAAGGTAGATTCTCAAAACATTAGTTATAAATCGTAAGCATGGGACATCAAACATCTAAGCAAGAATGACCCATCTAATAAAATGATAACTAATTAAGTCAAATCATAATTCTATTTTAATTAGTGCAAAAGTCATATAAAGAATTAAATAATTCAAACATCAGGATTCTTTCGATGTTTCCATCACAAGGATATGGCGAAACTACCATGTTTTTTTTTCTAACACCTGAGCTCTGTGCTTTTATGAATAGACTCTTCTAGATGTTTCCATCTAATCATATTGGTTCCTTAACTCCTACCACCAAAATGTTTCCCTCCACTTAGATTGGTTAGTGCCGACCTTAATAAACATAAATTTCTAGGCTCCGGAGTTTACTTATTAATACTGCAACTAAAAGGTTTCTCCCATACTCCCAAACTTAAATCTAACAGTGTCCTCAATGTTCTAAAGATGAAATTAAAAACATGAACTAGGAGAAATTGTTACCATTTAAAGCAAAAGAGATAAGGAAATATATTACCATGTCGCATGAATATTGGGTTACCTCCCAAGAAGTGCTAAGTTTAAAGTCTTCAGCCAGAAAATGGAAGAGATTAGTCACCTCGAAGAATCATATAGTAGCAGCCGGAATAACTGCGGGTCATCTGGATCAAAAAGTGACAACCATAAGAAGAGGAGACTGCAACAGACCATGAAGATATCCAACACACCCTTATCTATTTTTTTGTTTAAGACGACTACATCAAGTTGTGGTTCGGGTTCAGGCTCTATAAAAGGGTCTAGATAAAAAGTTTTCATCGGCTGGATTTCCTCAAAGGAAGGATCCTGAAGATCAGGTTCTAGATTCTGGAAATACTCAACTAAGAACTTAGTAGCAAATAACAATAACCTGAATAACTGGGGATCCTCTAAGTCAATCAGACTTGACTCACACAGTTGACCACGGTAGTGGTCATTCTTAAGCAAATATGCCGACCCTAATCTTATAAAGTAATTAGGTTTAGTCTCAAAACTTAATAATTGACACATCTGAAATTCATATGTTCCCAAAATTGGAAGGAAGGTTTTTGGTGGGAAAACAAAGTCAATCATGGTATTATAGCCTGGGTTAACCACATCAACCAAAGGATGGGTTTCTAACAGCTGAACATATTTATGGACAAAACTTCAAGAAAAAGTGTATGAAGATAATCTTGTAAAATGGTTGAGGCACAGATGTCTAGTCCTAAGTGAGGGGACTTTCTGAGAGTTAAAGGTAAGGCACTAGGGAAGTGATAACCACCCCCAAACTTTGAGTTTTCAGTGTCTCTAGATAGGCTAGTCACAATCTCCCTAATTTCTAGATCATCAGATTCTTGAAAATAGTCAATTGATTCATTTTAGGTAGAATCAACATCCTCACTTAACTCTACGAGTTTATCTTATTCTAAGACTAGGGTTTTCAACTCACTAGACTCTAAAACAGTATTCTCAGGGTAAACTCTTTCCTCTAAACCATCATCACAATCATATAAAACATTATCAGAGAAAGTTTATAGTAAAGGCTTATTAACGATGGTGTTAATCATAGTTACTTCCTCCAATTCACTTATAGGCACATCAAACATATTGCAGGCTAAAGGATCATGAACTACATCGTCTAAAACAGTGGCATCTCTAGTCAAATCCTCATCCTTTCGAATAGGTGAATAATCATTAAAATTATTGGGACTTGAACAAGAAATAGTACTATCATTATAAAGCTCAATTGGAGTTACAATTTCCTTATCACTATGCCTACATATGTATGATTCTTCATTAACACTATCCTCATAATCAAAATAATATGAAAATGGTTGAAACTCATCTAAAATAGTATTTCCAATTCTATCATTGTCATCTTGATTAGGAGAATAGTAACTATCCTCATTTTCAAGGGTGAAACTAGGAACACTGTGTTGGAAATTCATATTATTTCGAGCAATTATTTCGTTCGTCTCAGCTATCCGCTTGAGGGTATCTTCTAAAGAAGGTTCACTCATTATTGTAGTTCTTTCATCCATAACTATACCATTCATCTCAGCTAACTTACGTGTCGACTCAGTTAACTTCCTGAGGGACTCTTCTAAAGAAGGAGTAGGAACAGAAGGATCATAAAAAGGACTACTTTTCAATAGTTTGGTTGTATCCTCTAGAGACGAAGAACTAGTATTATAATCTTCTTGCTCGTAAGAATGATGCACGTGTGGACAGTAATTGGGCTCACCATAGTATAACCCATAACCTTCAAAAGATTGGCGTTCCCAACCACTATTCACACTATGGTCATAAAAAGAGAAATGTCCATATTGTTCAGTTGGATATTCATATTCATTGTGATGGCTATTATAATACCAGTTTGACATCCTAACTGCAAGGGAATTTTACACAAGCACAAGCAAGGCTGACTCGACCACAACAAACCTACTGATTTCTAGAAAACAAAAAGCATGATGGCTCCACTTAGATTGTTTCTAGACCAGCTTCTAATCCTTCGAAAGGGAATTCGTTACAATTTAAGAAGACCCCTCTAGAATCAATATGAGTTTAAGTAAGTTGAATAGAGGTGAGGGAAACTACGTGGAGCTTTGATACCCAAGGCCTCACCGCATTACTGGGCGGCGCAGTCACGCATTCAACTCACAGAAAATATCATGAACTTCGAAGTATGCTTAAAAGAGTAACCAATATTTTTCGAATGACTTTCCTATTAAGCTCGTTACCCTATCGGTATCGTTCTAGTCAGTATTTTAAGCTTGGGTTCGCGCTTGGTATCGTTTTCTTAAGGCGGGCAAGAAGAGAACGGTGATGAAATCCGAACCCTTATCTTGTATGGCCAGTTCTTGCCATTTACTAGGAAATTAAAGCAGCCGTATTCAAGACCTCAACATATATGCATACAAAATCATCTAGTAAACCCGCTGACAGGGGATTCGTGGGTGTTTAGAATTCTTACCTCCCGTTCCAGACGGGGGATGAACCGTTGAAGTCGATTCGGGCCACGACTCCTTTGTCATGTACGAACCCGAGGGGCCGAGGTGATATCATAATCATTGTCCTTCCCTGTGCAGTTTATATTTGAAACTACCATTCCGTAGGGTTAAAAAGAATAAAAATAATAATAATGTCCAATGTCCAAAAATAAAGTCCAAAAAGAAAAAAAGTCCAAAAATAAAAATATTACAAAAATATAACCCTAATTACAGTTTCATAGACTAGGGGTTGCTATTCAAAAAGGTGTTGGAGCCCAGCTTGTTGCCAGGCTACCCACCAAGGATTTTGTTCTGTCTTTATAATATAGCAGAATGTTTCTAAAAAAATAAAATATAATTATTTACAAAATTTTCTTCTTCACTCCTTTTGGATTTCTCTTTTCTTTCCTTTTTCGGCTTTCCTTTCTTTTCAGCACTTTCTCTTTTTCTTTAGCTTAGCTCCAAATCTGAAAGCAAACACAAATACCAAAACGCGTAAAAAAGAACAAAAATAATAAAAATAAATATAAAACCTAAAAACAAATCTATACACAAGTCCCTAGCACCGGCGCCGAAAATTGATGTAATTTTATATAGTGGTAAGTAGAGTTGTCGTTCACTCGGACTTGATGATATTGATTTTAAGAATTAATAAAATAAAATAAAAGAAAAATATATACAAATATTATCACAGGATGAAGAGAGGTGGTGGGACTCAGGATTCCGCCAAACTCATAACAAAAGGTTCAAATATTAATTCTTTTAACAATTATCGCTCAACAAACAACATGGACTCTTATTTTTGCCAAGGTAGATTCTCAAAACATTAGTTATAAATCGTAAGCATGGGACATCTAACATCTAAGCAAGCATGACCCATCTAATAAAATGATAACTAATTAATTCAAATCATAATTCTATTTTAATTAGTGCAAAAGTCATATAAATAATTAAATAATTTTACCCATGTATGAGATTCGTCTTCCTCCGTCGTCGCATTGTTTGGGTTTAGCTCCTCATGTTGTAGACACTCTCAAAAGATTATTTTATTGCTGGAAAAGTGTTTACAATGGTGAAAATGAAGAAAAATAACAAAAGCAACAAATTTTCTCTACCAAAACTCCCCTCCCCCAAATGTGCTCTCTAGCTCTCTATTTAAACACACAAATAAACATTACTCAAATATATTCTTCCATAACTCCAAAATCTTCTTCTTTTTAATTAAAGATATCTTCAGGAATTTTTACTTCTCTTTATTCTCTATATTTCTTTACTAAACCCATATCCTCTTTAATTCGCAGAATAAAATCCAAGATAAAATCTTCTAAGGATATCTTTCTTGTTTAATACAAGATAACTTCCTTTTTCTTCAAAAATTCCTGTTTATAAGGAAAGAAGGTATTCTTATGTTAAAGATAATAAATCCTTTAATGTTGAAACCAAATTTCTCGCCAATATTCTTTTTGAAAATAAAGAAGAAGGTGGTGCCCATATCCAAAGTGCAAGTGCCTTTATCAAATTTTTTGTGTGCCTTTAGTAATTTTCTTTGGGATGGTCCAAATAACACTTTTTGAGCAACTTTTTCCACACAAGTGTATTTCTCCAAAAACACCTACACAAACATAAAAACACCATAATAAGTATAAAATCAAGCACTAACAATAGAGACACTGAGGAAAATTCAGACACAAAAATGTGTCTATCAAATACCCCCAAACTTATTATTTGATAGTCCTCGAGCAAAACTAATCTAGAAAATAAAATGACTAGACTTAGCACGTGCAACAAGCCGTTAAATCACTAGGTGTCCCTAGTGGAGGAGTGTTGTCTCCGGAGGGTTTACTAGAGGTGTACCCACAAAACCTTTACTCCAGACCCTAGCTATCTACGCAGAACCTTGGAAGGCACTAAAGAATCTCCTTGGTTGGCATACTTATTAACTACAGAAGGAAGTACCCTAATGCGAAATTCCAATTGTTGTACACAAGTTCGCACTCAAGCATACTAAAATTCATATAAAGTGACATAGCTCTACTCAGATTGTTTCTAGACATCATAAACCGGAGTCAACCAATCACATGGATAGATTAAGAAGATAGATGTAGAAAAATATGGATGATGTTGACTAAGGTGAACCTATCTTAATGGACTGAGATACTGGTCTGGACTAATATCAATACACTGGAATATACAAGGGAACCAGTGGTCGATAATCCTAACTCTTGGTCAACTCAGCTGGCATATACAAGGGTACCAGTGGTCAACTTTATTGTATTTATTCCGGTTGGTCTAGTGGTCTGGTCTCATTCATTTTATTTTTTTTGATATCTCAGTCACTCTATTTCACCCTAGCAATGGTAAAAATAAAAATAAAAGAAGTGATCAGGATTCTTTCGATGTTTCCATCACGAGGATATGGCGAAACTACCATGTTTTCTTTTCTAACACCCGAGCTCTGTGCTTTTATGAATAGACTCTTCTAGATGTTTCCATCTAATCAGATTGGTTCCTTAACTCCTACAACCAAAATGTTTCCCTCCACTTAGATTGGTTAGTGCCGACCTTAATAAACATAAATTTCTAGGCTCCGAAGTTTACTTATTAATACTGCAACTAAAAGGTTTCTCCCATACTCCCAAACTTAAATCTAACAGTGTCCTCAATGTTCTAAAGATGAAATTAAAAACATGAACTAGGAGAAATTGTTACCATTTAAAGCAAAAGAGATAAAGAAATATATTACCATGTCGCATGAATATTGGGTTACCTCCCAAGAAGTGCTAAGTTTAAAGTCTTCAGCCAGACAATGGAAGAGATTAGTCACCTCGAAGAATCATATAGTAGCATCCGGAATAACTGCGGGTCATCTGGAGCAAAAAGTGACAACCATAAGATTAGGAGACTGCAACAGACCATGAAGATATCCAACACACCCTTATCTATTTTTTTTAAGACGACTACATCAAGTTGTGGTTCGAGTTCAGGCTCTATAAAAGGGTCTAGATAAAAAGTTTTCATCGGCTGGATTTCCTCAAAGGAAGGATCATGAAGATCAGGTTCTAGAGTCTGGAAATACTCAACTAAGAACTTAGTAGCACATAACAATAACCTGAATAACTGGGGATCCTCTAAGTCAATCAGACTTGACTCACATAGTTGACCACGGTAGTGGTCATTCTTAAGCAAATGTGCCGACCCTAATCTTCTAAAGTAATTAGGTTTAGTCTCAAAGCTTAATAATTGACACATCTGAAATTCATATGTTCCCAAAATTGGAAGGAAGGTTTTTGGTGGGAAAACAAAGTCAATCATGGTATCATAACCTGGGATAACCACATCAACCAAAGGATGGGTTTCTAACAACTGAACTTCTTTATGAAAAAAACTAGGTTCAAGAAAAAGTGTATGAAGATAATCTTGTAAAATGGTTGAGGCACAAATGTCTAGTCCTAAGTGAGGGGACTTTCTAAGAGTTAAAGGTAAGGCACTAGGAAAGTGATAACCACCCCCAAACTTTGATTTTTCAGTGTCTCTAGATAGACTAGTCACAATCTCCCTAATTTCTAGATCATCAGATTTTTGAAAATAGTCAATTGATTCATCTAAGTTAGAATCAACATCCTCACTTATCTCTACGAGTTTATCTTCTTTTAAGACTAGGGTTTTTAACTCACTAGACTCTAAAACAGTATTCTCAGGGTAAAGTCTTTCCTCCAAACCATCATCACAATCATATAAAAGATTATCAGAGAAAGTTTCTAGTAAAGTCTTATTAACTAAGGTGTTAATCATAGTTACTTCCTCCAATTCACTTATAGGCACATCAAACATATTGTAGGCTAAAGGATCATGAACTACATCGTCTAAAATAGTGGCATCTCTAGTCAAATCCTCATCCTTTCGAATAGGTGAATAATCATTAAAATTATTGGGACTTAAACCAGAAATAGTACTATCATTATAAAGCTCAATTGGAGTTACAATTTCCTTATCACTATGCCTACATATGTATGATTCTTCATTAACACTATCCTCATAATCATAATAATATGAAAATGGGTGAACCTCATCTAAAATAGTATTTCCAATTCTATCATTGTCATCTTGATTAGGTGAATAGTAACTATCCTCATTTTCAAGGGTGAAACTGGGAACACTGTGTTGGAAATTCAGATTATTTCGAGCAATTATTTTGTTCGTCTCAGCTATCCGCTTGAGGGTATCTTCTAAAGAAGGTTCACTCATTATTGTAGTTCTTTCGTCCATAACTATACCATTCATCTTAGCTAACTTACGTGTCGACTTAGTTAACTTCCTAAGGGACTCTTCTAAAGAAGGAGTAGGAACAGAAGGATCATAAAAATGACTACTTTTCAATAGTTTGGTTGTATCCTCTAGAGACGAAAAACTAGTATTATAATCTTCTTGCTCGTAAGAATGATGCACGTGTGGACAATAATTGGGCTCACCATAGTATAACCCATAACCTTCAAAAGATTGGCGTTCCCAACCACTATTCACACTATGGTCATAAAAAGAGAAATGTCCATATTTTTCAGTTGGATATTCATATTCATTGTGATGGCTATTATAATACCAGTTTGACATCCTAACTGCAAGGGAATTTTACACAAGCACAAGCAAGGCTGACTCGACCACAACAAACCTACTGATTTCTAGAAAACAAAAAGCATGATGGCTCCACTTAGATTGTTTCTAGACCAGCTTCTAATCCTTCGAAAGGGAATTCGTTACAATTTAAGAAGACCCCTCTAGAATCAATCTGAGTTTAAGTAAGTTGAATAGAGGTGAGGGAAGCTACGTGGAGCTTTGATACCCAAGGCCTCACCGCATTACTGGGCGGCGCAGTCACGCATTCAACTCACAGAAAATATCATGAACTTCGAAGTATGCTTAAAAGAGTAACCAATATTTTTCGAATGACTTTCCTATTAAGCTCGTTACCCTATCGGTCTCGTTCTAGTCAGTATTTTAAGCTTGGGTTCGCGCTTGGTATCGTTTTCCTAAGGCGGGCAAGAATAGAACGATGATGAAATCTGAACCCTTATCTTGTATGGACAGTCCTTTCCCTTTACTAGGAAATTAAAGCAGCCGTATTCAAGACCTCAACATATATGCATGCAAAATCATCTAGTAAACCCGCTGACAGGGGATTCACGGGTGTTTAGAATTCTTACCTCCCGTTCCAGACAGGGGATGAACCATTGAAGTCGATTCGGGCCACGACTCCTATGTCATGTACGAACCCGAGGGGCCGAGGTGATATCGTAATCACTGTCCTTCCTTGTGCAGTTTATATTTGAAACTACCCTTCCGTAGGGTTAAAAAAAATAAAAAAAATAATAATGTCTAATGTCCAAAAATAAAGTCCAAAAAGAAAAAAAGTCCAAAAATATAACCTTAATTACAGTTTCTAAAAAAATAAAATATAATTATTTACAAAATTTTCTTCTTCACTCCTTTTGGATTTCTCTTTTCTTTCCTTTCTTTTCAGCACTTTCTCTTTCTCTTTAGCTTAGCTCCAAATCTAAAAGCAAAAACAAATACCAAAACGCGTAAAAAAGAACAAAAATAATAAAAATAAAAATAAAACCTAAAAACAAATCTATACACAAGTCCCCGGCAGCGGCGCCAAAAATTGATGTAATTTTATATAGTGGTAAGTAGAGTTGTCGTTCACTCGGACTTGATGAGATTGATTTTAAGAATTAATAAAATAAAAAAAAGAAAAATATATACAAATATTGTCACAGGATGAAGAGAGGTGTTGGGACTCAAGATTCCGCCAAACTCATAACAAAAGGTTCAAATATTAATTCTTTTAACAATTATCGCTCAACAAACAACATGGACTTTTATTTTTGCCAAGGTAGATTCTCAAAATATTAGTTATAAATCGTAAGCATGGGACATCAAACATCTAAGCAAGCATGACCCATCTAATAAAATGATAACTAATTAATTCAAATCATAATTCTATTTTAATTAGTGCAAAAGTCATATAAAGAATTAAATAATTTTACCCATGTATGAGATTCGTCTTCCTCCGTCGTCCCATTGTTTGGGTTTAGCTCCTCATGTTGTAGACACTCTCAAAAGATTATTTTATTGCTGGAAAAGTGTTTACAATGGTGAAATGAAGAAAAATAACAAAAGCAATAAATTTGCTCTACCAAAACTCCCCTCCCCCAAATATGCTCTCTAGCTCTCTATTTATACACACAAATACACATTACTCAAATATATTCTTCCATAACTCCAAAATCTTCTTCTTTTTAATTAAAAATATCTTCACGAATTTTTCCTTCTCTTTATTCTCTATATTTCTTTACTAAACCCATATCCTCTTTAATTCGCAGAATAAAATCCAAGATAAAATCTTATAAGGATATCTTTCCTGTTTAATACAAGATAACTTCCTTTTTCTTCAAAAATTCCTGTTTATAAGGCAAGAAGGTATTCTTATGTTAAAGATAATAAATCCTTTACTGTTGAAACCAAATTTCTCGCCAATATTCTTTTTGAAAATAAAGAAGAAGATGGTGCCCATATCCAAAGTGCAAGTGCCTTTATCAAATTTTCTATGTGCCTTTAGTAATTTTCTTAACATAGTTTGGTCTAGGGTTTAATTAACCAATCAATCAAACAAACAACTTTATTAATTATTTTTATTGGGTCCAAATAACACTTTTTGAGCAACTTTTTCCACACAAGATCGAGGAAGAAGATTCAAACTTGTGAATTTAATGGCCGAGTACAGCACATGGTGATAGTGTTGACAAAGGTGTGGTAGCTCATTATACATCAATCTTTGCTATCTGAGCTTCTTTCTCTTGTTACTAGTCGAAGAGGCAATTTCACGTCCAATACATACTAATCGACAGTGGTAAAACCGGAGGACTATGATGCTGTAGTGATGGTTTCAACAAAAAATTCCACTTGTTTCGGCAGGAGCTAAAATAAATCTATATGAAATTTTCAATTCAAATTCTTCGGTTAACTCAAGTACTGACGATAGTCATGTATCCAAGGGAGAGTTGACTCACCACAATTTTGATGATAATGTGGCAATCGTAAAACTGCCAAGTAAGAAGTGCTTTTATCTTCCTGTGAAGTATACTCTTCATTATTTGACCGTGGGAAAGAGTTCAAATTTATTACAAAAGAATTCAGGTTTGCTATGCATGGTTGGTTGTCTTGGTATGTTGTTTATGAGTGTTCCAAAAATTGTTGAACAAACATTATGAAGAAAACATCCAGGGGTCAGATTCATGGTCTAGTGATCTTATTTCTTATGTATTGTCTATTGGTGGGTTACCAATTACGTATCTTCTTACTGGCAACGGGATACAATTAAATTTTAACGAAGAGGACAGTATATCACAAACTTCTATCTTGCAAAGATCTTTCATCCAATGATAGTCATGAAGGCAAGTGTATTTCTCCAAAAACACCTACACAAACATAAAAACACCATAATAAGTATAAAATCAAGCACTAACAATAGAGACACTGAGGAAAATTCAGACACAAAAATGTGTCTATCACCGCACCTCTGTGCCAATGGAAAATTATGCCATCCACAAAGACCGCGCCAAGGCATGCCAACCATGCTAGCCGCACCCCTGTGCCAATGGAAAATCATTCCAGCCACACCGACCGTGCCAAGGCATGCTAACCATGCTAGCCGCACCTCTGTGCCAATCAAAAATCATGCCAGCCACACTAACCGCGCCAAGGCATGCCAACCATGCTAGACACACCTCTGTGCCAATGTAAAATCATGCCAGACACACCAACCGCGCCAAAGCATGCCAACCATGCTAGCCGCGCCTCTGTGCCAATGGAAAACCATGCCAGCCACACCAACTGCGCCAAGGCATTCCAACCATGCAAGTCGCACCTCTGTGCCAATGGCAAAATAATGCCAGCCATACCGACCGTGCCAAGGAATTCTAACCATGCTAGCCGCACCTCTGTGCCAATGGTAAATCATGCCAGCCACACCGACCGCGCCAAGGTATGCAAACCATGCTAGTCGCACCTCTGTGCCAATGACAAATCATGCCAGTCATGACGGCCGCGCAATGCCAAACACGTCTCGCCATGGCCCCTCATGCCGCGCCACCATGCTGGCTTTCCCCATGCGGCTACCAAAGTGAAGGCGTACAACAATCAACGATTGGCCTTCAAACCCAAGAGCAAATCCTGGCCATCTAAGGTCCCCTCACGACTTTTGTCCCAAAACCCTAGCTTGGTCACGCACTTAGACAAAGCTATCCACGCCGGACGCGCCATGCCAATTAGTCTCTCCATGGCCCCTCATGCCGTGCCACCATGCGGGCCTTCCCCATGCGGATACCAAAGTGAAGGAGTGAAACAATCAACGATTTCCCTTCAAATCCAGGAGCAAATCCTGGCCATATAAGGTCCCCTCACGACCTTTGGCCCAAAACCCTAGCTTGGTCACGCACTTAGCCAAAGATATCCACGCCGGTCGCGCCATGCGAAACATGTCTCGCCATGGCCCTTCATTCTGCGCCACCATGCTGGCCTTCCCCATGCGGCTACCAAAGTGAAGGCGTGCAACAATCAACGGTTTCCCTTCAAACCCAGGAGCAAATCCTAGCCGTCTAAGGTCCCCTCATGACCTTTGGCCCAAAACCCTAGCTTGGTCACGCGCCTAGCCCAGGCTAGTCACGCCATGCGCCCATGGATACCCCTTGGCCCCATATTCCAAGCCAAAACCTCACCTAGCCCAATATAGTCACGCCATGCGCCCATGGATACCCCTTGGCCCCACATGCCAAGCCAAAACCTCACCTAGCCCAATCTAGTCACGACATGCGCCCATGGATACCCCTTGGGCCCACATGCCAAGCCAAAACCACACCTAGCCTCGCTAGCCGCGCCATGCCAAACGCATTTTGTCGTGGCCCTAGCCATGTTAGTCATGTCATGCCAAGCGCCCTCGCCTTGGACCTATCCATGCCATATGCCCATGGAAAACCCTTGGCCCCACATGACAAGCCAAACCAAACCTAGCCAAGCTAGCCGCGCCATGACAAACGCACTTTTCCTTGGCCCTAGCCATGCTAATCACGTCATGCCAAACCAATCACCCTCGCCTTGGCCCTAGCCATACCTTACGCCCATGGAAAACCCTTGGCCCCTCATGCCAAGTCTAAACACACCCTCGCCGTTCCACCCTGTTGGACCTCACTACGCGGCTACCAAAACGAAGGCGTGCAACGATCAACGGTTGCCCCTCCTCTCATTATGCAACATCTCGACCGTCGAAGGTCACCATGCTAGCAAGTTCCCCGAGCTCAACTTTCCAAGCCCCAACAATGTGTTACATGTTTTCCAAAAACATTCGAGACATCAACACAAACTGGGGTATTCTCTTTGGGTATTGGTTTGGTGGTCTACAACGTGCGTCATACACTACGCCCTTCATAAGGAAGTGTCTTAAGGGTGAGGCGCCTAGTAAATACATGAGTTATGTGGGAAACATTCATGGGACATAAAGCCGTGAGTTAACAACCTTATGTAATATCAATTCCATAACGTTAACAGTTTCATGAAAACCAGTTTCATGTGTTAACCACTTTATGGAACATCAAGTCCATGCATACGGTTACCACCTCCTTCCATTTATTTCTTCACTCCTTAATGAGACCAGGGTACGTTTCTACCTCGACTTGTATAAATAGGTCTTACCTATTTCCATTTGGACAACAAGTTCATTCGGACAAGACAACACTCATAAATACTTACTTAGATCTCCTCGTGAGCTCTCCTACCTTTTCTGATAACAAGTCGTAGAAAACCAACTGCTCTTTCAGAATCAACTATTCTGGTCTCACCACTCTCATTGCTTTCCTCCCTAAAACCAACCCATTCTCCTCCTTTTTGTGACCGAAACAAGTCTGGAACGACAATTTCTTGGTTTAGGCCAGACTTGTACAGACTGATCTCTCGAATCTAAAGTACTCCCTTGTAGTACATTGTTTAGGGTTTAAACAGTTTCTCACCTTCACACCCGCAATAACCGAAATCAGCAGAAACTATTTTCACTTATAAATAATTGGCGACCACAGTGGGAGGATTGATTTATCGGTTACAATGTCAATTTTCTACTGTCAATCTCGTTCTTCGACCCAAACGTCAAGATGGTAGGGGAAGGCGACTCACTCCGACTCAGTCACTCAACGACTCATTATCAGTCATGACACGACAAGGGATGACTGGGGACTTCCCAGATGATAGAAGCATACAATCCACCCAAGGATCAACGGCTCGGTTATCAGACGGATTAGTAACGACTGGGGACTTCCCATGGCGGTATTTCCCATAAAACTCGGTCTTACACCCGCAAGGTTCACTTTTCATCAGGAGACCTAAAAACCAAGTAAGTCTTACATAGACAAGATACGTGGTTTTCTATTTCAAGTTTTTAAGACAAGATACATAGTTTACTTTCAATCATAACCAAAACACACGGTTCTAAGGTTTCTCCTGGGATGTCTGTTTTACTTTCAATCATAACCAAAACAATCAATTCCCAAACAATTCATTCCAAAAAGAATAACCCAAAACAGTCAAGGTAGTATTTGTCTATTAACCCGAGAAAACCAGAAAATCAAAAACCAAAAACCAAAAACCAGGCATCTCATTTGCCTTTCAAAAAAAAAAAAACCTAAAGATAAGAGGTCCAAAAGACAGATATATATTCAAGGAAAGTTTTCCAACAACGGCTTGCTTCTCTTGGAAAAGGCCTCCTTTGTGCTCTGGAGATCCAACCTTTTCAATTTCAATTGCCGACACAATTTCTTGAATTCCGCTTCTTGCTTCTTCACCATTTCTGCGGATGGACCTTCGAATGTTTCAACCAGCAACCTTTCAACGTCAGAGAGTCCTTCAACGAACCAAGGAACGTTGAATTCGAAGCCCATGCACATGTCACGATGGAACTTCCATCTTGATATTATATCCTCAGAAACTGTATAACCAGTCACGTTGCACATCTCATCAATTGAAGACAAGGCTTCCTCCACACGCTTGACCAACGCATGTCGACTAGTGATATTCTTAGTCGTATCAATATGACAGTAGCTTTCCCAAATCTTGGTGTACAATGTCTCATGTTTAGCTGGCACGCTAAATCCACCAATCAACACATGACATGGGAAATGGGCTGGATATGGAGGATTGAAGGTGGCACATGCAACTGAATCAGCAACTGGCAGGAGATCACTAACTACGATTTCACTCCCCGAAGTGCTCTCCTCCACCTGAGTCATGGCGGCACCCTTTGGACGATGAATCTCTATGTACAAATCGCTAGCTGGTGCAGTTTCCACAGTAGGAAGTACGGTTACGTCTTCGCGCTGGTGGTCTTCCACTTCAAGATCATCCCCAGGAACGGTTTCCTCCTAAAAATCAAGATTTAGTTTACTGCAAAAAAAGAAAAAAAGAGAGGGGAAACGAAGAAAACGTGGGGCAGACTCACTGATTCACTTTCATACTGACTAGAGGAAGACTCAGCATTGTTGTCATAAAAACTACTCTCACCATCACCAGACTCAGAACTTTCGTCCTTCTCGGATTCTTCATCACTATGGATAGGCTCGACAATGCAACTCTCTGTATCGAGAAATGATTCTTTTTGACTGCTCGCATGTTTGGCAAAGGAGTTCATACTACTGAGACCCTGGACGGAATACAAGAGCGTATTCTCAGAAAAGAAACAAAGATATAGATGTTCCAAGATAAAGTCAAGAGGATATCCGTACGTACCCGCATATTGGATGAACTAAAAGTCGGGAAATCTGCGGAGTCTGACCGGAAACCTCCTGCACGATATTTAGACCTTCGCCACCTGGGGACTTTCCGCTTTTAGACCGATAGATTTTATTTTAATTTAAGAAGTATCCCTTAACAACGGATGCTTTGCTAAAACCTCGACGGAAGGCCTACCATGGGTATTCTCCACCACGGATTTCACGAATTCCTGGATGACAAGGAATTCATCCTGCCAAAATGTGTTATATTTGGAAGTCGTTGATGGGTTCCGTTCCGCGAGAAAAGGCAGGCTTTTACCCGACACAAGAGCACTGGCATCGAGAACAGTCGACAACGGAATTTCTTGAACACCCGGCTGACGAACAAGTGGGACCCCTTGGTCAAAACCCATATGTCGAGAAGCTCTATCAAAATTATAGGAAATTGCTTTACAAGCTCCTCGGAAAAAAGATGGCACATGACCAGGCATGCAGCTAAGCATGAACACCATCTCTCCAATGCTCAGGCCCTCATCATAAGAAGACAAAGACATGTTCAAGGCGGGAGCAATCATACTAACATGAGTTATGGATGCATGCACCGGAGCCCATGGATGAAAATTAACCGCATACGAGTTGTCAACAAACCTAATCAGTTTCAGACCAGTTTTTCGGCGCCTATTCGACCAACGCAGTATCCTGGAGCCACCCCAAGACTCGGGAAGTATGGCCAATGGTTTCGGGGAATACTTCTCGAAATGCTCCCACAACCATGCCTGGAGAAAAGCGGCATGAACATACGAATCCACCTTCATATGGCCGTTCGAGGCATGCATGTCCGAAACCAGCTGATCCAGGTGTGCGTACAGAGAACCAAGAAACAAACCACCGATAGGGAGAACGACGCCCTTTTATGATTTTATGGAAAACTTGATAAGTTCCTGCCTTATCTCTTTCTTGCCCGAGCCGTCGTCAAAGATATCCCTGGATAGCCAAAGAGCCAAGAACGTCGCGACATGAAGTATGCTATTTTTCTGGTCCGACTCCAACTCATCATGAAACCGCTGAGACACCCACCAGTCATAAAAGCACTTCGTCTTGTTTTCCCTCCGAACAAATCCATTTGACTTTGAAACCAGGGTGGCGCACATTTATTCTTCATCTGCAGACAACCTGATGTCGAGGTTTCCAATTACAGGAAGATTCAGCAACACATCCACGCTCTCCAAAGAAATATTCATTTCACCCCACCTGCATTCGGCCGTATGGGTGTCTGGACACCATCTGGAAGCGAAATCAACCAAGCCTGGAATGTATTTCCTAATTTTAAGTACTGCGGAAGCCATAACAGCATCAACAATCTGTTCCCTGGTCAAATTGGTCTTTACAGACTCCTGGTCTATCATGAATCGCACCCATTTCTGAAAGTAACGCCATGGAATTGCAGGTATTTTAAAGTCGATAAGAGAGGCATGATATTATTTCCTCTAGAGGAAAAACCTTATTACGCCTCCTGGCCGAACTGATCGATCCTCTCCTTCACTCTCTGAACCGGTCAGGAGGATCGGTATGTATTGGGGATGGTTTCTCATAACCGTGGCCGATGCTGTGAAGAACTCATCATCTATGTTTGGCTTGGAATTACTCACATACTTCGGTACCACGGAAACTGTTGACATCTTAACAAAATTCTCTTACGTCGTTCTTCACCACAGCGATAACTACAAAGGAACAAGAGGAACGGGAATTATAACATAAAGCATGTAGAAATTATTTTTATCAGACACAAGGGAGCCGCCTTGGGCACAAACCGACTAGTTTTAAGACTCTACATCACCACTACACGTATCCCGGGAATTCGCGCCCGACCAGATAGATGTGCCCAACAACACAAAAAAAGGGGGGGGGGGGTGGATCATGCATACGGCTACACCAAAGCAAGGACCAAACCCTAAGAAGCTAGGTTTTCGTGAGAAGACATGGCAATTACTATCACATGCCTACCTTGCACAATGAGTAGGGGCGGTCAACATTTCTATGGTATCCATGCCTAAGTGTTACTACAAACTAGGGAAAAAAATACCTAAGATTCACGCCAACATTTCCTACAAGGTCATGAAGAGGTACGCTTACAACTAGGGTTTACACCAGCAAAAAAAAAAAAAAAGGTTAAAGAGAAGTGTTGGAAGGCATACCTGGGATTCGCTCGTCTGCTCTGCTTTACTGCTGTCACACGGCTGGGAGGAATAAAGAGGCGTGAACCAAAAGAGAAGCCGGCCCTCCTTTATATATACATGGTACACGGGAGTTTGAACAAAGAAAGGATTTCCTATTTTGAACCAAGAAGGGAAAAGAGAAAACCGGTCATGCAAATACCAATTTCCATGTCCAAGACCACTCATGCCATATCACGGACCCATCACACCATACCACGGCCCCACCGCACCTAGCCGCCCATGTATGCCATTGTCGTGGCCTTAGCCAAGCCCGCGCTCCATCATCGCGGCCCCACCGTGCCTATCCGCCCGTGCATGCCATCGCCGCGGCCCTATCCAAGACCTCGTTCCATCATCACGAACCCGCCACGCCTAGTCGCTCATGTATGCCATTGCCGCGTCCAGGACCACGCCACCCCTTGGCCCTTCGAGCTAAGCCATCCACTTGCTTTGCCTTCCACAATCGCACCCCCCTTTCCTTGGAGGTGTACGACCATACCAAGAAGGTAACTTTCTCCTCTCAACTCCACGGTCTGCATTCCCAGTACAACTTACGCAGGGCCTCCAACACGGGAAGCCAAAACCATATTTACCACTCGAAAGGTTAGTCGGATTCTCCTGACCATCTTTGCAATGATTTACACCTCGATCCCGTCCTTGTATGTCACCATCATATGGTTACCTCGCAACAAGGCACTTGTTCCGAGCTAAGCAGGGGACTTAATGTTGATGGTGGTTTTTAGCTTAGGGTTAAAATCGTAAAATACTAAACCCTAGCAGACAGTAATGTCACAACATTTAAAGAAACAAGCATTTACTAGGCACATTTACTGAAATCTTTAATGTGTCTTTAAAATAATTACCCGCGTATATTTTTCAAATTAGGGTTACGACTAGCCAAACCCTAATTCCCACGTGTGCCAATGGAAAATCATGCCAGCCATACCGACCGCGCCAAGGAATGCCAACCATGCTAGCCGCACATCTGTGCCAATGGCAAATCATTCCATCCACACCAACCACGCCAAGGCATGCCAACCATGCTAGACGCACCTCTGTGCCAATAGAAAATCATGCCAGCCACACCGACCGCGCCAAGGAATGATAACCATGCTAGCCGCACCTCTATGCCAATGGAAAATTATGCCAGCCACACTAACCGCGCCAAGGCATGCAAACCATGCTAGTCTCACCCCTGTGCCAATGGAAAATCATGCCAGCCAAACCAACTGCGCCAAAGCATGCCAACCGTGCTATCCGCGCCTCTGTGCCAATGGAAAACCATGCCATCCACACTAACCGTGCCATGGAATGCCAACCATGCTAGACGCACCTCTGTTCCAATGGAAAATCATGTCAGCTACACCGACCGCGCCAAGGCATGCCAACCATACTAGCCGCACCTCTGTGCCAATGAAAAATCATGCCATCCATACCGACCGCGCCAAGGAATGCCAACCATGCTAGCCGCACCTCTATGCCAATGGAAAATCATGACAGTCACGCCGGCCGCGCCATGCCAAACACGTCTCGCCATGGCCCCTCATGCCGCGCCACCATGCTGGCCTTCCCCATGCGGCTACCAAAGTGAAGGCATGCAATAATCAACGGTTACCCTTCAAACCCAGGAGCAAATCCTGGCCGTCTAAGGTCCCCTCACAACCTTTGGCCCAAAACCCTAGCTTGGTCACGCACTTAGCCAAAGCTATCCACGCCGGACACGCCATGCCAAACACGTCCCGCCATGGCCCCTCATGCCGCGCCACCATGCTGGCCTTCCCCATGCGGCTACCAAAGTGAAGGCGTGCAACAATCAACGGTTTCCCTTTAAACCCAGAAGCAAATCCTGGCCGTCTAAGGTCCCCTCACGACCTTTGGCCCAAAAGCCAAGCTTGGTCATGCGCCTAGCCCAAGCTAGTCATGCAATGCGCCCATGGCTACCCCTTGGGCCCCATATGCCAAGCCAAAACCGCACCAAGCCCAAGCTAATCACGCCATGCGCCCATGGATACCCCTTGGACCCACATGCCAAGCCAAAACCGCACCTAGCCAAGCTAGCCTCGCCATGCCAAACGCACTTTACCTTGGACCTAGCCATGCTAGTCACGTCATGCCAAGCCAAGCGCCGTTGACTTGGCCCTATCCATGCCATACGCCTATGGAAAACCCTTGGCCCCACATGCCAAGCCAAACCAAACCTAGCTAAGCTAGTTGCGCCATGCCAAACGCACTTTGCCTTGGCCCTAGCCATGCTAATCACGTCATGCCAAGCCAAGCGCCCTAGCCTTGGCCTTGGCCTTAGCCATGCCATACGCCCATAGAAAACCCTTGGCCCCTTATGCCATGTATAAACACACCCTAGCCGTGCCACCCTGTTGGACCTCACTACGCGGCTACCAAAACTAAATCGTGCAGCGATCAATGGTTGCCCCTCCTATCAAGATGCAACATCTCGACCGTCGAAGGTCACCAGGAGAGCAAGTTCCTCGATCTCAACTTTCCAAGCCACAACAACATGTTACATGTTTTCCAAAAACATTCGAGACATCACACAAACTGGGGGATTCTCTTTGGGTATTGGTTTGGTGGTCTACAACGTGCGGCGTACACTACACCCTTCATAAGGAAGTGTCATAAGGGTGATGTGCCTAGTAAATACGGGAGTTATGTGGGAAATGTTCATGTGACATAAATCCGTGAGTTAACAACGTTATGGAACATCAATTTCATAACGTTAACAGTTTCATGAAAATCAATTTCATGCGTTAACCACTTTGTGGAACATCAAGTCCATGAATACGGTTACCACCTCCTCCCATTTACTTCCCCACTCCTTAATGATACCAGGGTGCGTTTCTAGCTCGACTTGTATAAATAGGTCTTACCTATTTCCATTTGGACAACAAGTTCATTCGGACAAGACAACACTCAGAAATACTTACTTAGCTCTCCTCATGAGCTTTCCTACCTTTTCTGATAACAAGTCGTAGAAACCCAAATGCTCTTCCAGAATCAACTATTCTTGTCTCATCACTCTCCTTACTTCCTTCCCCAAAACCAACCCATTCTCCTCCTCTTTGTGACCGAAGCAAGTATGGAACGTCCATTTCTTGGTTTAGGCCAGACTTGCATAGATTTATCTCTCGAATCTAAAGTACTCCCTTGCAGTACATTGTTTAGGGTTTAAACAGTTTCTCACCTTCACACCCGCAATTACCAAAATCAGCAGAAACTATTTTCACCTATAAACACAATTTAAAAACACTGTTGTTGTGCTTTATCAACTTGCTAACCAAACATGAAAACAAATCCTCCCTTTTCACCTAATTCACTTGTGGGATTCCTTCTGTTTTTCACTTACTTTACTTGTAGGATTTCGTACAAACTTACTTCACTCGTAATTGGTAACTCATATTCTACCTTTTTATTTTTCTTCACATGCTAGTGACTCAAAAGTCACAACTTCACTATTGTGATGTTTGCTATGAACGATCTTTTCATAGTTCTCAAACCTTTCTCATCTTCTCAAGTACACATGTTTCCTTACTTCTATGAGCACAACCTTGTTAATTGTTGTGACGTTTTCCACAACTCATAGGTTCACAAACCTATCGTACGCCTTACTACGCACACAATCTTATTTAATCACCTACAAGTAGGATTTTTATTTTTCTTCACAACCTTGGTGTTGTTTCTTCTTATCTGTTCTAGTCACGCTATTGTTCTGAAACCTCACACTTCTTTGATTTTCAAGATTATCTCATAATCTTTATTTTCTTCACGCTTCTGCCACAATATCTAATTGTTCTTCTTGTTATATTATTGTTACAAAGTTTGACACACAATTCAGCATTTCCACACTTCTGAATTCGTGACAAACTTTTCACATGCTTATTCGGTATGTCTTACAAAGGTGATAATTGGTGCCTTTTATAGGCATCACAAATCTTATACCACTTTCCTAAAAATCTAGGAATCCTATATTAGGATCAAATACCATTAATAAACTCTTCTAGAATAATCAAACTCTAAGAAAAAAAATTAAAGCAATTTCTAGACAAACTCTAAAACAAGGTAAACCTTGTATCCCAAGATAGCTTCGACTTCTAAATACATTCTTGGTTTATTATTTCCAACATCATCCCTTAAACCAATACTTCCTTAACAATCTAGAAACACTGTTGTTGTTCTCTATCAAACTTGCTAACCAAACATGAAAACAAATCCTCTATTTTTACCTACTTCACTTGTAGGATTTCGTACAAACTTACTTCACTTGTAATTTGTTACTCATCTTCTATTTTTTTTTCACATGTTGCTGACTCAAGAGTCACAATATCACTATTGTGATGTTTGATACGACTGATCTTTTTACAGTTCACAAACCTTTCTTCTCTTTTCAATTACACATGTTGCCTTACTTCTACCAACACAACCTTGTTAACTGTTGTGACATTTTCGACAACTCATAGGTTCACAAATATATCATATGCCTTACTATGCACACACAATTTTCTTTAAACACCTACAAGTAGGATTTTTTATTTTTCTTCACAACCTTGTTGTTTCTTCTTCTCTGTTCCAGTCACACTATTGAAACGAAAAACTGTCACGTTTCTTTGTTTTCTAATATTCCCTCACAATCTTTTCGTCACACTTCTGCAATAAGCTCTTACTTATATGATATTACAAAGTCTTCCATGCTTCGTAGGTATTCCAAGTTTCTGTCACAAACTCTTCAACCGCACTTCTGTCACAAAGTTTCCACGCTATTCAGATTTTTTACACTTCTAAATTTTATAGCAAATTTTCCACGCCTTGACACAATCGTCATACTTTTGTTTCCCTACCCAAAAGCCTTTCCAACTCCTTATCATTTTAAGTCTCTGAATTCGAATTCAACTCCATCAAACTATAACAGTCCCTACTTTTTTTGACTCTGAATAACCCTTTAAAGCAACCACTCACCCAAAAGCTTATTATACTTCTATTTCAGGAACATTTTTTTAACTGTTCACCAGTATGCTTCTTTGATAATCCTGTTCAATATCTTCTCGCACCCATGTCTTAATCACATCTGTTACCAACTTCTATCCATCTCACCATCATTCAAAACGAACCGGGTTTGCGAACGGCTGATTTAGGCCAAGGCCAAGGTCTGGAGTTGTTGTTCGTGTACCTAGTTTGTGAACACAGTGGTTAAGTTCTAGAATCGGTATTGTATGATTCTCATACTCATGAACTAAAATATTTTTGATTGAAGGAATACAAAGTTTGCAAACTATGGTTTAATGTTCATGAATTGATTCTTGTATAATTACTTTGTATGATTACGTATCAAACCGATTTCGATTCAGTTGGTTCATAAATATTTCAATAAAATGGTGAACAATTGAACAACTCTATTTGAAACACAATTAGATTCTTTTGATTATCTTTCATGATTGATTGATAATCATATTTGATCTATAAGTGTTAGATGAATATGGTTAAGTTAAAAGTGTTCATGTGGTTAACTTCGATTAACTATTATCGATCCAACCCAATATACACGTTTAGGTATGGTGCATATCTAAATGAAAATATATTTCATTTGTGTGTAGCAAGAGAAGACCATATAACGGTGGAGATTGATTGCTTAATTTCTAATCATACTTAGCTTGAATCTTAAATAAGAAGATCATCTAATGGTGGATATTGAATGCCTTGTTACTAAGTTATCTTAGCTTTGATTGTAAGCAACCCTGATTTGAAAGACTGCATAAGGGAGAACTCTAGCAACTAGAAAACCTAATCCCCACACTTCTGTATGTTCCTAGTTGCAAACTAGAGTCTATTCTCCTTTAACCTAGATTTTTCCAAAACCATGATAGGTTAACGACTTGAAGACTTCATTGAGATTCGTGAAGCCAAATCCAACTATTTTCTCTGTAGTTACGTATTCTAATCTTACTTGTTCTATCATATTGAGTTTTATCTCCTCTAAGATTTACTCGGGATTGATCTCCGATAGGTAAGATATAAAAAGTAATCACAACAGTTTTTCGTCTCAAACTCTTGTGATTCCGCAATAACTTTTCCTATTAATTAGTTGGATTATTGTGAAGTGACTAATATTTTCTAGGCTGTTCTTCGGTAGTATAAGACCGGATTATTAGTTGGTTCCTGTTCAGGGGCGGAGCCAGAATTCTAGAAATGGGTGGGAAATTTAACAATCAGTGCACATTTTAGGGGGTGCAAAAGGGCTAAAATGACTAAAATGGGGTAAAATTCACTTAAATTAGGCTTGGAAGCTCACATTTGAGGGGGTGGAATTTTACACCCACCTCTCATTGTGGCTCCGCCCCTGTTCCTGTTCACCTTGATTTTCGTATCAAAAGACGGAACAAAAAAAGAATAAAGAATACACATATCTGTGGGAGACAAATTTGTTTATAAGTCTTCGAATTTGGGTTGTAGAAACTCTTGGTGGTGGGTAAGATCAGCTAAGGGAATCAAGTGCGCAGAATCCAGCGTGGTTCTAGAGGCATAAGGAATGCGACTGTACCTTAATCGTGTGAGACTTGGTTAGGGCTCAAATACATTCCGGTCCGAAGTTAAATTGTAGTAGGCTAGTGTCTGTAGTGGCTTAATATAGTGTGGTGTTAATTTAGACTAGGTCCCTGGGTTTTTCTGCATTTGCGGTTTCCTCGTTAACAAAATTTCTGGTGTCTGTGTTATTTTTATTCCGCATTATATTTGTTTATATAATTGAAATATCACAGGTTGTGTGTAGTTCAATCAATTGATAAATGCGACCTTGATTGTTGGATAAAAATTGATTGGTACTTGGACATTGGTCTTTGGAACCGTCCTAGTTATTTCTCATATCAATCAGGTTCACGGATTCCTATCTGTTCGATTTGTTGACTATGTTGAGAAAGAGAGATAAAGCTCTTTGATATTATTCTTAGTTGAGATGGCTTTTAAGTTGGTGCTCTCGGAATTATATTGGAGTTTAGTCCATACAGATTGATGAACGACTTATTGGGTGTGGTTTAATTTTTTACCCTGCTTTTTCATCAATCATCAATTTCATCAAAATACCATCATAATCAAAAATAAGAAAACTTAAAACTTTAAATTTAAGATTCTTACCCCAATGGATTTTGTGGACGGAATCGAACCAAACCACTCTTAAACGATTCCAATCTTGATGCTGATCAAACCCACAGAGCGAATTGATGAAATGATAAAAAAATCGAGATTGAATCAAACATGCAGTTCTTGACGGAGAAAGAAATGGAGGATAAAGGAAGAAGAAGTCAAGTTCTGTTGTTGAAATCAGGGTTTTTCCAGCGTTGAATGGTTCAGCGCAGTCGTGGAATGGTTAAGCGTTAACCAATTTGACTGGTCAGGCGTTATTCCATTTAGCAAAAAGAAAAAAATAATCATGCTGACTGATCCAGCGCAGCCTTGCGATTTGGTTCTACGAATAATACACTGGATTATACGACCATAGGACTTAGCCAAGTGTCTAGTAGCGGAGTGAATCGATTTTCATTTGGGCACCATTTCGCGATCCGCCTCTAGTAAATTCACACGGTAATGAATGAATTACATAAGGAAAACGTGTCAAGCCACTGGTATCTCTCATTCTCTCTCAGTAAAATCACAAAAACCCTATTTCATTTTTGAAAATCAAACAAACGAAACTGCAAAATGCAATCAGATGAATCTAAAGAATCTCCTACCTTGATCATTAGGTAATATTTAAACCCTAGTTCTGAGGAATTTTGATTTGGGTTATATGGTTTTATTTCGCTTAGGGTTTTGAGTAAACATTAAGAATCATAGATGCAAGTAATGGAGAAGATAGAATCAGTGATTTACCTAACTTAGGAGTTGCATGACTTCATCATTAATTGTTTGAAAGAGACTCGAAATTCATCGAGCATAAAACATTCTCGGGTTCCCTGTTTTTTCTACGAACATTGCAAAAATTATACAAAAAACCCGGATAAGACACAACTTGGTCACTAAGGATAATTTTTCTTGCTTGAAAAAAATAATCTCCAGGAGGCATTTTTCATGATTAGAGTGAGATTAGAAATAAACTATAAGAAATTTTGGGTGAAGAAGGTAAAATTTTATAGTTGAAAATGGTTGAATTGATAAGGGATGAAATTAGAACCGTTGGATGAACTAAGCGTTGACGGCTCAAGAAAGGCTGGTCGAATCAATCTAAGACGATGGTCATCTCAAGCAAAGCCGAGCCTCGACCTTCCCTTGGTGAATCAACTGAAGTTGAGGCGTCAACAAACACTCAGATCTAAGCATTTACCTTTGCCTATCCAGTTTGACCATTTAGCAGTACCAATATGGAATGGGAATAAGAAAATTTACCTATATGTTCTCCAATGACTGTCCATCAATTCGAGTTCCTCCAATAAGGAAAATGCTACCTTTACCGAAAATTCTTCCCCATGATAAATCCCGACTAAGAAAAATAGTGAGACCCATCATAACACTATTTATAATGCCAATGCAAGAGATATTCCCGGACCACACGATCCATATCGGGATTTTACTCGGAAAGAAAAAATAAAATCGGTGAGCGTATCACTTCCGCTCCATGAAGGCATTCTCGAAGGATCCGCTCCATTAAGGCATTTGGGTACCCTTCACCCACCGTAATATACGTGTCAAGCGACTGGTTTCTCTCTCAGTCGAAACTTTACGAAAAACAAAATAAGGGCAACTTTTTTCCATCTTTCGTTTTAGTTGGAAATCAAATAAACCCTAGACATAGCAAAACGAAATCGGATGAATCTAAAGAATTTTCTTCCTTGAGCATCAGGTAATCTCTAAATCCCATTTCTGAATAATTTTGATTTTGGGTTATATGGTTTTATTTCGCTTAGGGTTTTGAGTAAACAATAATTATGTCTTTTATGTCACAACGATAGCAGAGCTCTTCCAGGCTCAAAGACGTCTTATTCAAACCAATAATTATGCTACCGTCCCGTATTTCTCCACTCCTGGTAGTACGGTGCTCATCAGGTTCTTAATCCCGAAAATTATTGTGGTTCCCATATTCAAAAATATGCATATCACAATTGTATTTTCCTTCTTTGTCAAAGATTTTAAACTTATTTGCATAGGTCTATTGCAAATTTAATTCACCAAATTCAGGATTTTAGGTAATAGCTCAGGCGAAGAGAAGACATGATATTAACTATAAATATCATTTACAAAAATGCAACACTCATTATCGCTCGACGTTTGTATATCTACGAGGCGCAGTTAACATTTGCAGCACTCGATGTTGTTGACACAACATATACAAAGTGCAAATTAAGCACTAGCTCTTAAAGCTCACCGATGCATATAATAAGCGCATACAATGCACGCCGTAAAACTAGCAGGAACACATAAGGGCGCAAAATATGCAGCTCTCCTTATTGCTCACCACTATATTATTTACGGTGCATATATCTTCTCTAAAATCAAGCCAAACTATTTTCCACAAATATCAATGGTGAAACGGTTCTAACATAATACCGATAAATCTCCAATTTCGTCCATTGGGCTCGACGAAATATTAATTTATCAAAGTTGAAATATGAACACATTCTTTATTTCTTAAAAGAAATTGTCTCAATATCAATTGCAGCTCATTTCGAACACCGCAGATAGAGACTGGGTAACCGTGTTAGCCCAGTGTCCATTTTTCATCACATTCCGACCTCAAGCGGAACAACTTTAAATTCTGGAGATTACTATAGCAAAGGAATACTAAAATTTTGCTATCCCAAGGATGCCAATTTCTAATTCCATTGGGTTCTGACGATATTAAACCGTTGAAATATGAACACATTCTTTATTACACTTAAAAATCATTGGTGTACCAACAAAGGTAATTTTATTTTCTCTACATGTCCAAGAGGACGCTTTAAAACTTTCGTTGGTTGGCTAAGGAGGAAAATAATAAAAAAATCATTGGTGTACCAACAAAAAATTTTATTTTCTCTGAACTCAAATATTTGGCTAAATTCAAATATTTGGCTCGAATAACATCACAAATATGAGTCGTTGCCAATACGTACCTATTATAGATATCTCTTCATATACCGTATAATTTCCTATGCTCCAATTAGAACATATAAAATACGGTAAGATGTCTAACTTTCTCTTTAACAAGTCCTAATCAAAATAGGAAAACTACTTAGAATTGTATGCATAAAACTACTTAGAAGTAGTTAAATTAAAAATTGTATGCATAAAACTACATAATAAAAATTGTATGCATAAAACTACTTAGAAGTAGTTAAATTAAATATGCAAGGGTTGAAGAGAATTATCCTTTTTCATATCGTCCCCACGACGTCTGCCACAGAGCAATTCGTGCTGATAACGTGTTATGAAATGATAAGATATTGTTTTGTATAATGATAACTTAGTAGTTGTGATAATGGGGTTGTATACAAATATGAGGAGACATCTAGCACGTAGTAAAATAGATGAAAGAAGAGCTAAGGCTTTTCATTTCTTCTCTCTTATTATTTCTTAAGTTCTGTGTTGTATCAAGGTACATCGCAGTTGAGAAGAGAACTAGCTATTTATATAGCCTAGCAAGTCGGCAACAAAAATGACACGTATGTGTCTAGAAATGTTTAGAAACTTTAAAGATTAAGCTTCCTCAATTAATCCTTATCAATTAACTATTTGGAGTTCTCTAGATAGATTTCTCTTGACTAATGGTGGGCCACTCTATGATGCGTATACAACAAGGGCGACACTTTTTCCCTCTTTCAATTTTGGAAATCAAACAAACGAAACTGCAAAATGCAATCAGATGAATCTAAAGAATCTCCTACCTTGAGCATCAGGTAATCTTTAAACCCCATTTCTGAGGAATTTTGATTTTGGGTTATATGGTTTTATTTCGCTTAGGGTTTTGAGTAAACATTAAGAATCATGGATGCAAGTAGTGGCGAAGATAGAATCAGTGGTTTATCAGATAGTCTGATTCATCACATACTATCGTTCATTGATATGAAATTTGCTGTTCGAACTTGTGTTTTATCTAAAAGATGGTCTGAGATTTGGATTTCTCTACCATTTCTCAACTTCAATAGCAGTTTGTACTGGAAATATGATTATCATTTTGGTACTAGATCGATTTCTGGTTTTGCTGATTTCGTGAAAATGGTATTCTTTCTTCGCGACAATTCAGATATTATAAGATTCAGGCTGTTTCTGGATAAGGCATTTTCAGGAGATCCTGGTAAATTGATTCTTGCAGCTGTAAGACATAATGCTCAAGAACTAGATATAGAGTTTGACTTGCCTGTGGGTGAGTATTGTCAAGTTCCTCGCCAAGTCTTTAGGTGTAAATCATTGAGGAAGTTGAAATTGCAAACCAGGAGAAATAAGGGTGCAAGATTTAATTTCCCAACATCGGTCAGTTTACACCAGCTCAACTCACTGATACTTGATGGATCTGAGATCCCCAGTATAGAATCCTTTAATAGTCTTTGCTCAAGTTGCCCACTTTCTGAATTGAGAATCATACGTTGTGATACATGGAAAACAGATTTGAATCATCTCACAATTGATTCTCTTTACCTACAAACCTTTGAGCTAAATTACGTTGCGGTGCCCGCTGGATCGATTATTAAGTTAAATGCTCCGAATATCACATCCTTCTTTTGCAAAGATGAAATGTCACAAGAGTATTCATTAGGGAACCTTTCTTCTTTAGTCACCGCTGATATTACTATGTCTTTAGTAAGAAATGAAAAAGACGAAACTGCAAATTCATACTTGCGGTTGTCTGAAGAACAAAATGGCATTTATGGTAAACGTATGATGGAGTTTCTTAAGGCGATTGATAACGTGAAGGATCTACAATTATCATCTGGATTCCTGGAGGTATGGCTGTTGCCTTTTCTTTTCATTAATCAACAGCATGAAAATATTTCTTAATTGGTCAAATATGTAGTATTGCCTAGTTGCAGTGATGAACCAATGTTATCCATTATCGTTCTTGCTGAACATCATTTGGTTTCCAATACTTAAGCATGGTAGAATTAGCTGTAACTTTATTCTATATAACAGTTTTCTTTTGTTTTTCAAGGTTCTCTCAAAGGCACCTGACCTATTGGACTGCCAGCACCCTAAATTCTGTAATCTACAATATTTGGAGCTGAAAGTGTGGTTTACAAGAGGCTGTATGCAAGCAACAACTTATTTACTTAAGATCTCCCCAAACTTAAAATCCATAGTTCTTGCATCAAAAGAGGTAGTTGTTAAGCAAACTCTTCAAATTTGATTTGTTCAGTTATGCTGCAGAACATCAAAAGTATGTCAGAGATCATCCAATTTAGCTTTATGTTAGTTCACCCTCAAGCTGAAGCACGTCATCTTATTACTTCACCATCAAGCTGAATCCCTTCATCTTATTCTCTATGTGTTGGTTTTTGTGCTTTATAGGCCTTATATGAAGTGTTCATGCATTTCTTACTACCATTTTGTGTTATTGTTTGGCTACAGTCAGGTTTGCCGGACATTGGAGAGAATTGGGAAGCGAGATCGTCATTTCCATGCGTGCTATCTAAGCTCAGGTATGTTGAGATAACAGAGGTCGAAGGATGTGATAACGAGCTCAAGCTTTTGGGTTTTTTGTTGGAAAGTGCCAATGTTCTGGAGGAAGTAGCCCTGTTTTTTCGTTATACTGTTGGCTCACCCGAGCGAGTAAAACAAGTGAAGCGATTTAGGGACCAGCTAAGAGCACTTCCAAGAGCTTCTTCAAGTGTTAACATAATGTTCTTTTAGTTGCAGTAGGTTCAATTCAGACTTCATGGCTCGGTATAATTTGTAATTTCTGATTTCTTATGGTAATGTTGCATCTTTTGATATTACTAGGATATTGGTCTGTGTTTGGACATGCATTTTCTATCTCTTTGTCAATGCATTTGAACTTTATTAGCAACACTATATGTTATCATGTAGAAGTAGAAAGCTAGGATGAAATATGTTGGTGTAGCAATGCATCAGGATGTTTCTTGAAATGTTAAAAGAGGTTGACAAAAGCAGATTGTCTGCCACCAGTTAAGAAGAATGCAAGTTATATGACCTATTTGCAGCAGCTTTGTGAGACTCCTTTAGTTCCCCCCAAATAAATTGATGCTTAACATTAAAGTATGGGTGGTGCCAATTGAGCCTTGCAAATTTGTTAGTCCGGGTGGCATGGCGAACAACTATGGTATCAGATCGTTATCTTGTTTGTACTGCTGTAGTAATTATGCTGAAAAACAAACCCAGGTTTCAATTCCTTGGACCTGAATTGCTGATTACGGACTAGTCATATTTCAAAACAAATTGTCCAAGTGAAATAGCATATGAATCAATTCTAGTGTTGTACAAACCAAAATTCACTTGTGTAGTGGTTTTGGTGACCAACTGCAAGCCATTTTTTCCCAACTGATTCTCACACCACATTTACACTCAGCCCTCCTCACCAATGCAGACCTTCCTATTGATTCCAGGATCATCAAAATAGCATGTGCATCGCATCCTTGAGGAAATGCCAGAATATCTCTTGTTCGGCCAGTCAAAGTATCAGTTTCAACTTTTAAATCAACTCCTTGCATACCTGAATCTTGACCAGCCAGTAATCCACTCAACACTTGAAAAAGATAAGATTTTCTGTCCAGTGAGACCTTGACTCTAGTAGCTATTGTCTGTGCAGATAAATTGCGTAAAATAACTGCATATCCTCCACAATCTGTTTCTTTCTTATAGTAACTGTACACATTGACACAAGCAGATTCTGTTGTATTGCCTTCCTCTGGCCAAGAACTCTTCCAGATATCACATTGATACAAGCTGTTCTAAGATCTTACTGAGATGCAACTAAATAAGAGAATAGTTCTGCTAAAATTAAATAATTCATGACATATTACAGCCAGGAAAAGCTCACATTTAATTAGACAAAAGTAATTAAGATGAGTTCACAAATACTCAGCCACAAATTAAGAAACCCAAAAGAAAAGACAGAGTTGATAAAGTCTGAGTGCTCCCTGTTAACACTTCAGCCACACAGTAGATTGACATTCGAGCATAAGTAACAACTATCAATAGCACGGACTAACAGACCCCCCTTTCATCCTAGTAGAAGTAATTACAATCGTACGCATCATTCAACAGAAAGGATACTAGTTCAACTGGAAACTCATCTGGTTTCATGCGAACCTCGTAATCCATCAGTTTTCTATCCACCAGTGCTCTCTCTTTTGCTTGTTTTGCCAGATAATGAGCGGGTTTATTCGACCTCCTCAACGTGTCATAAAAATCGAAGGGACTTAGCTTTTGGCTTTGGAGTTCTTCGATGAGAGGCACCAAGGTTTCAAAGCAATCATCACTCAAACCAGGGAAAAAGGAGCATGCATGTTTGTAACAAATGTTGCCTATCCTTCTGCCTCAGCATTCGCACACACAAGGAGCAACTAGGCGGAAAAACTTAATAGCAACACTGGAATTGCACCGCACACGAGGTCTAGAACAGCCATGGCGTGCAGCAAGACATAGACCAGCTGCTAATCCAGCCAACACTTGAAAACTATGAGATTTTCCATCCACTGAGACCTTGGTTATAGCAGCTATTGGCTGTGCAGATAAATTGCGTAAAAGAACTGCATATCCTCCCCAGCCTGTGCGTTTCCTCTAAAAACCGTAAACATTGACACCAGCAGATTCTGTTTTCGCACCTTCCTTTGGCCAAAATTTCTTCCAGACATCCCCAGTGGGCTTTGCCTGCAAAACATACACTTGATGTTTAAGACATCATCCCAAAATACACTCTAGGGCTGCAAAGGTTTCATACAAGTAAAACTGGAAAAATGCTGATATTCAATACTCACACTTCCTGTCTCTGGTGTTGCTTCATCATCTGAGTCATCTGTGTGATAAGAACCAGTGGACGGTGCAGGTGCAGGGGTGGTGATGACTTCATCTACCGATGAAGAGGCACCTTGGCTGGTGCATTCCTCGTCGCTTTCGCTTTCGCCATAACCACTATCAAATGACGGTTCCTCAACAGTGCTGACAGAGGAGGAGGCATATCCATCATCAATTTTGGGATCAGGTTGATCATGAAGGGGAGGCTCCTCCATAGTCTGATCTTTGTGGGAAGGATCACGAAGGGGAGGCTCCTCCATAGTCTGATCTTTGTGGGAAGGATCATGAAGGGTAGGCTCCTCCACAGTCTGATCTTTGTGGGAAGGATCATGAAGGGTAGGCTCCTCCATAGTCGTCATAACCCGAGTAGGACGATACCGACGAATCCTGCCAATCAAGAGGAATATGACTACTCAGTGAGAGGCATTTGAGGCATGATAGTAGTACAGAAGAGTTAAAAACAATACAAATATATATCATGATATAGCAGCAATAAGCCAACAACAAGTAAAATACCTTCTGGGACCGATGTACCCTTCTAGAACGGGCAATTGTTCACAACGATACCGACTCCTGCCAATCAAGAGGAATATGACTACCCAGTGAGAGGCATGATAGTAGTACAGAAGAGTTAAAGATAAAATTATGCATGCTTAGATTAATAAAACATGAGCTACTACTATGGAATGAACGGAAATGAGTCAGATGAGTCAGACACAGCTTCAATTGTATATGTGCGAGTGTAAATTACATAATTATAAAAACAAGTTAGGGTTTTCATTATCAACCACAATATAGCAGCAAGGAGGAGGAGGTCCTTACCAGATTGATAAATCGCCGGAAGGAGAAGGAGGCCCTTATCAGAGAAACTAAATGACGTCGGACCCTAAACCTAATTCACGTGTTTCGGCTTCAATCTTATACAGATCCCAACACCCCAGATTGAAATATATAAGGCCGGTCCATTACTAATTCTGTGTATACTTTCTTCCCAATTCGGTTGGCCCAACTGTCTTCTATACAACCCATACTTTCTTCCCAATTCGGCTTAATTTGGTATTGCTGCAGCTTTTGTAAAAGCACTTTTCTGCTGTGCATTGCTGTGCTGTGAGAAAAAAAAACAGTTAGACATTTGGTAAAATATTAATTAAAGTTAAAGTTGATTAAAAAACAATCAAAGTGTGTTTGGTAAAATATCATATTCAACCATTGTTATTGTGGCAAATGACAAAAACAGACATATTTCTGAAAATAGATTTATTCCATTTTATTGGGTTAATTAATTTTTTTACTATTAAATATAGATATATTAAATATTAAATTTATTAATTTGTTACTTTTACTAAAATTAAGTAATTATTTGTTACTATAATTGTTAAAAAGAATTCACTTAATCACCTTTTAATATATATATATTCTGGGGGACTTAATAAAATGCCCATGTGGGGAAATGCATTTAAGAAAATGCCCACGTTTTTTTCAAATTTATTTAATGCCCATAGATTGACCATTTCCGTCCCGTTTTTTTTTTTGAAAAAACGGTTAACGGCCATTAGTGCATATCTGGCAAAAAATCAACCGCATTAAAAGACCTTTAAGCCCCTAAAATCGTTTGACAAGGAGGCCCTGTTAACCCATGCTCAACGAGTCTGACTCGTGAATCAATGAAGAACTCGTTCAGACCTTTTCCCAAATAGGTTGTGAGCGTCTCCAAGTTGGTGATGGAGATATCATATGCTGAAGTCGAACGCCATTCAATCTCCTTCCCTGCAATCACCGGACTCTAAACATTCATCATACACATAAAAACAACCCACAAATGTTCCCTAACATCTGCACAAAAAAACCCAGCTCCATGATTTACCGGCAACAAGAAAATGGTGCAGTCACTAGCTTGACAGAGAGTGATTAATAATAATAATAGAATTCAAGTTAAACCCAATTCTTAAAATCACCTGTATCGTACAAACTAAACCCAACTTTGATAAACACCCAAAATTTCTGAAATCATGATAAGATTACTTGATTGAAGAACTAAAGAAGATGAAGATGTTTGGTAGAGTTGGTGATGCAAGAGAAGAATAAGAAGCAGACGTAGGTATTGATTCAATTTACTAACAAAAATAATCCCAATTGCAGAAATCATACAAACCCTTAATCCATCTTAAATCTCATTTAACGGCAGCAATGTCAAATTCAGGATAAGCCCATGCTTTCCTTTCACGGAAACATCAATTCATATTCACTAATTCTCGACAACGATATCTGATCCAAAACTCATCTCCCATTTAAAACACATTCTTTCCTTATTTCTGCATCTCTGAATCGTAACTTCTCTATTTATTCTCTCAAAACTCGTTTGTATCTTCTCCACTCTTTCTATTTGCAGAAGCAGCTTGGATTCTTGCAGCAACAGGAAAAATAGGGATAAATTGAGAGAAAAGGCGCAGGAACAGTTCCTCATTATTCGAACTCAGATGGATAAGTGAAGAGACAATTATGTTACTTAGGAAACTAGGGTTCAAGGCTAATAATGTAACTGATATATCAAAAATTGACCAAGTCAACGAGCAAATACCAACCATGTTAGACATAATAGAATTATTAACGGTATGGGCATTTAATTAATTTCGAAAAAAACATGGGCATTTTTTTAAATGCATTTACCCACATGGGCACTTTTTTAATTTTCCCATATATGTATATAATTTTCAAATAAAACATCAAACTAAAATTAAGTAATTATTTAATATTATTTTTATTTTTGACAAATTAAATAAAATGGTATCATAAAATAGTTTGAAAATAAAATATAATAATATTTAAAGAAGAAAATATAAGAAATAAAGAATTGATTGTATAGATTAAATAAGGATAATTTTTGTCATTTACAAAATAAAATAAGAATTAATTGGGGGATATGGGAATTAATTGGGGGATATGAATTACTTCCCTCAACCCATGGTGTGTGCTAAGGGGTGACTTTTGGTTATGAATATACTAAAATACCCTTCCCTCAAAATAAAAAAAAAAACTTAAAATCAAAAAACAAAATCATATCCCCCATTTCCATCTCCACTTCTTCCCTCAAAATAAAAATTAAAAACTTAAAATCAAAAATCTAAATCATATCCCTCATTTCCATCTCCACTTCTTATTAATCTTATTTAGGGGTAGTGTTTTGAAACCCAAATATTCTCCATTCCCTTTCAAATTCTAAACTCTCCCAATTTTATATCAAATTCTCTTTACCTCACTTTGGAAACGCATTTTTTTTTATTCGGAAGTGATGAAGATCATCTTGAAAGTGATGATGACCATGCTTAGGAATTGATGAAGACCATGCCGATTCGGCATATGGTCTTTATCATTTTTATCATGGTCTTCGTCACTTCCATTTTGAATTTTCCTGTCTTTAAAAATCTTGGTACCCGATGGTCAGTTGATATGAAGACCATGCCGGTATTTTTTTTCGGCATAGTTTTCATATTTATTTCCTATGCTTGGAAAACAATACGGCATGGTCTTCATATCAATCGACCATGCCTTCAGACCAAGCTTTTTAAAGCCAGGAAAAATTCAAAATGGAAGTGAGGAATACCATGCCGAATTTATGAAGACCATATGCTTGGGAACACGATGCCGATGCCCGATAATTTCCTAGGGACAAAATCAAGCATTAAATTTTGGTGGGACCAAATATTATACTTTTGTAGCTTTTAAAAGCTCCTCCTCCCCAGCATTTGAAAATTAAGAAATTTGGGAAGTGATTGTTGGGTGCAATAATCAAAAAATAAGGAAAAATCAAATAAGCAAAAGTTATTGATACTTAGATCCTTTATAATGAAGTGATAGATTTGACGAAACGGACGAGCTCCCCATATCTCCGCAACAACAACAAGGCAAAACTTTGAAAACAGAGTGAGTCACGTGTTCAACATGTTGCCCTTAAGACATTAGCGCCCGGATACACTCAAGAGTGATGCTATATCCCTCACATGACGGATATCTCCAGGATAAAACACCCTAATACACCTACTACTAGCATACGTAGTAGATGCTCAAACTTGAGCTTGGCAACTCCAAAAAAACCCTTAAGGAAAATCGCGAACGCATAAGAAAACATATAAAATATCTTCCGATGGGGGTCCCTCTAAAATATAGAGCATCCCCTTTCCCATTGATTTTACAAAAGTAGTGAATTTGTTTATATAATGAAAAAATACAACTTAAGAAGAAGAACTCCCCGATGTGAGACTAAAAAGATTATATAGTCTCTTAAAACAACTAAAAACTGGAAACTCCACAATGTGGGACTAGTAAGTTTTTTTTCATTCACAAAAGAAAACAATAAATTATAATTTTATTAAAACCTTAAAAATCAATTTTTAGTAATTGTTTTCCAACAATCCCCCACATGAATGAAAACTCAATAAAACACGAAAACACAGATAGATCTTGGTAAATCAACAACCCAATCGCACGACCCGAACTGACTGAACAGACAGACAAATCATGCATGTTGAAGTCATACTTTCCATTCCAACATCATCTCCCTCATACAACAGTGTGTTGACCCCAGGCTCATACTATGGATTACAAAAATCATATAGTATAGAGAGCTTTCATCTTTTAGTTCCTCACAAGTGAGCCTAAAGGTTTCTTTCACCAAAGTGAAAAAGCATGAACTAGTGAACCCTTAGTAACCCTTAGGTCCTAAGTTCCAGTAATACCAAAACCATCAAAATGAAAATCACATAAAAAGACTAGGAAATACCATTTTAGGCAGAGGTGTCCATGAGGTCTTGAACCTTTGCTTAGTGAGATATTACCGAAATTACTTGCTAGAGACAGTGAACTATGTCTTGAACTGCTAGCTTTTGATGTAATTCGCGATAACAAGCACGGATGATATATCCCAGGGTGCTGCCAAGATCGTGCCGTTTTGTCCAATTTGGCCCTGGACATATCATGTTTCTCAGAATGCTCTAGAGAATCAAAGCTCATATTCTCATAGGAAGCGGCCCCACTTCCTCATTCAGATAGGTGAGTTTCCATAAAGAGTGTTAATGCTACACCCCACTTCAATCTTAAATTGAAACTATATAACTCATTAAGACTTCTTAAAAGTCATCCTTCACATGCAGTCACTCTATCACGTCTACACCATAGGGAAGGGACAGAGAATGAAATTCTCTGATAGTGTTTACCTTTACCCACCACAAATTATTTGTCTCATTCAAAACCTTGATCTTGGATCTCCAGTCAGCAAGGTTTAGTATCCTTCATGGAAAGTTTAACTTATGAGCTTAAGCCCCATCCCCCTCGATGCATTTCTAACTATCTCTTTGGATAAACCTTTCGTCAAAGGTTGCGCGATATTCTGCTTGGATTTTATGCAACCAATGGAAATAACGCCGATTGAGATTATTTGATTTTAGCTTTAGCTATTATAGCTTGGATAACACAATGTATAGATATAGCTGGCACATGCCTATGACAGAGAGGAATGTCTTCTAAAAAGCATCTTAGGCACTCGGCCCCCTCTCGTGCTTTATCTAACACAATACTCTCAGATTCCATAATGAATTGAGCAATATATGTCTGTTTGGAAATATTCCAAAAACAAACCCTCATGCTAGAGTGAAACCATATCCACTCGTAGACTTATACTCCTCTGAGTCAACTATCCAGTTTGCATCATAAAGTCCCTTAAGGACAACAAGATACCTTTCATAAATCAAATAAAAGGTAATAGAGTATTTTAGGTACCATAATACTCTACTCAGTGAATCTAAATGCTCTTGCTATGGACTACAATTATATCTACTTAACTTACTCACAATATAGGCAATGTCTGGACTCTTACAGTTCATTAAATTCATCAGACATCCTATAACTCTTGAGTATTCAAGTTAAGATACTCCACTACCCTTATTTTTTCTTGAGTCTACAAGAATAATTGTACAGAGTACAAGCAGGCTTACAATCAGTCTGATTGTATCTCTTAAGCACAATTCAACATAATGAGAATGACTAAGACTATAAATGTTTGATTATCTTCTAATCCTCATCCCTAAGATTACATCAAAAGGGCCCAAGTATTCCAAGTCAACGTTCTCATTTAGTGCATGTTTTAGGGGAATTAATCACATCTATGTTTGTATCAAGTATAAGCATATCATCAACATACAAGCATACAATCACACAGGCATCCTTAACAAGTTACTTGCAAATATACTTGTCATATTCATTAACTTAAATCCACTACACATTATTACATATCAAATTTTCATGTCACTATTTACGTGCTTATTTGGAACCATACAAATATTTGTTCAACTTACAAACTTTATCTTCATAACCTTTCATTATAAAGTCCTCAGGTTGGTCTATGTAAATTTCTTTATCTAATTCACAGTTTTAGAAAAGTTGTCTTAACATCCATCTGATGTATCTCCAAGTTGTTTATGGAAGCAATATCAATTAACATCTCAAGAGAAGTAATTCTCGTCAGAAGTGAATAAGAATCAAGGAAATCTACACCTTATTTTAGTTTATATCCTTTAGCTACCAACTTTACCTAATATTTTTCTACGGTTCCATCTACCTAACGTTTCCTCTTAAAGACTCATTTATATCCCATGGTCTTACTCCCTGGAGGTAAATTAACAAGCTCCCAAGTCTGGTTCCGACGGACTGAGTCCATTTCACTAAATGAAGCTTCTTAGCAGAATGGGGTTTTAGTAGATGTCAAGGCTTCTTTACAAGTCTGGAGCTCAGACTAATCTAGGAAGGTTAGGCTCAACCTTAACTTTATCTTCCTTTAAGATAAGTTCTAACTATTTGAAAAACATCTAGGGGATCATCGACACATCTCTAAGAAGAGACAGGTTTCAAAATAAACATGTTCAAAGAACATCCCTATACTCCATAAAAATATTCACACCAATGTTAGAAAAATCACACCAAAGTATGAAAAATCAGAACACACAACCAAAAATCTATATGCAATAGGGTACTCAAGAAACCTTATCTAAACACCCCCACACTTTGACGTATGCATAAAAAGGTTGTCTATCTTTCCATAATCATATGGATTTTCATCTGATCCTTTAAAGATTACTATAATTAGGATATAATATAACAAAATTAGAGGACGACTTCCCCCCACAAGTCAGCAGTTAATTCTTTAATCAACATGACATAAATCATCTCCTTAATGGTTCTGTTCTTACATTTAACTATGTCATTAGACTATGGTGAATAAGGAGGTGCGATCTCATGAATAATTTCATTTAACAAGTAAAGTTCTCCTATATGAATTTCATAATCGCCATCACGTTCAGACCTAACCCTTTTAGTGGTAAGAAAATACTTCACTTTCAAATTTAAGTTTATACTCTTAAGGCTTTCTAAGGCATCATCCTTACCCCAAGTAAGTACACAAGATAGTACCTCATACAATCATCTACGAAAATTATGAACCACTTTTTACACTTTAGTTTGCTAGGTCTAACTGAATTAATTCTAAGGGCTTAGAATTACTCTGAACATTTTTGCTAAAAGGTTTTATAGCATATTTTGATTCTGCAAAGATTTCACTTTTGTGTTCAAAATCCAAACTAAATTTGGGTATGCAGCCTATGCTAGGCGGTTTATGCATTGACTTATAAGTTTATGGTTTCAAGTCTACCATGGAAAACATTCAAAGACACACAAATGAAAGCACAAGAATCAACTATGTTCACTTCATCAGATTTTCCTCTAAGCTTATATAGACCCTAAGTCCTATAAATTTAGCCTAAAAAATCACTTCCCTTAGTTATAACAAGTTTTCCATATTTAATTAAGATCTTCAATCTTGTACCATCTTCAAGAGAACAAGATACAAGATTCTTTCATATGCTCGGAACATGAAAACTTCATTCAGTGTGAGAATATTATAGATATGAGCTTATGCTCGACCTTTCAATTTTATGCAACCTCTGTCGCAGATGAGTTACTCATATTGAGTTTCTCGACATCCCTTATCCTCTGATAAGAGGTGAACATGTCTCTGTTTCAACAAACATACTTAGTGGCTCCAGAGTCCACCCACCAGTCTCTCACATTGGTTATTAAAATAACTTCCGACATCATGTCAATGAACTCGTTCTAATTTGTTTCAACTAAATTAACATTAACTTTCTACTTATTAAGGTTTTATGTTGTCTACACTTTACTGCCATATGGCCAGGAATTTTACAATCACCCTAAATTAAAGTAATGCCGGATTCAGTTTTACGAAACATACCTTTCTTATGAAGACTACTCTTAGAGTTGTGTTTGATTTTCTCACCTTTGTCATCTTTGGAAGACTTGTGTTCATCCACATGCGCCTGGTAGCCATGTTCCTTTTCAATTTCATGTCACAATCTTCGTTTATACTCTGACCACGGACACGGTAATTTCCCAATCACCTAATACATCACATCTCACAAACCTTAGTTCCGAAACGGAAGATAAAAATATGAGTTTTGAAGATAATATCTGGATTTACAAACTTCGTTTGAACCACCATATCAAAAAACTCAGGGTTACCCCATAAAAAATACTTTAGTTAACAACAAATTTCTGCCCGTCAGAATTTTTCAGGAACGTTTCTCTGGTTTGTAAAATATCAAAAAAATACTTTTACAACTCCAAAAATTCTGAAATTTTACGTGGGAAACTATCGGGATGTCCAAAACGTTGTGTCAAAAGGGTTAATAGAAATTCCTTCTAGGTTGAGAGATAAATTCGAAACTCTACAGCTGACCAAATATTCGTTTTTGTTTTTCACTCCATAATTAACATCCATGATTATTACAAAAATACTAATGTCTTAAGATTGTTGGGTGCAATAATCAAAAATAAGGAAAAATCAAATAAGCAAAAGTTATTGATACTTATCTCCTTTATAATGAAGTGATAGATTTGACGAAACGGACGAGCTCCCCAGATCTCCGCAACAGCAACAAGGCAAAACTTTGAAATCAGAGTGAGTCACGTGTTCAACACATTGCCCTTAAGACATTAGCGCCCGGATACACTAAAGAGTGATGCTATATCCCTCACATGACAGATATCTCCAGGATAAAACACTCTAATACACCTACTACTAGCATACGTAGTAGATTCTCAAACTTGAGCTTGGCAACTCCGAAAAAACCCTTAAGGAAAATCGCGAACGCATAAGAAAACATATAAAATATCTTCCGTTGGGGTCCCTCTAAAATATAGAGCAACCCCTTTCCCATTGATTTTACAAAAGTAGTGAATTTGTTTATATAATGAAACAAAACAACTTAAGAAGAAGAACTCCCCAATGTGGGACTAAAAAGCTTATATAGTCTCTTAAAACAAATAAAAACTGGAAACTCCACAATGTGGGACTAGTAAGTTTTTTTTCATTCACAAAACAACTAAGAACGGGCCGTAGCTCAGCTGGTCATCCCCGTTCCCCGAAGTTTCATGCGTTCCAGGAGGTCCCAGGTTCAAGTCCCCAATGGCGTAATATTGCAGGAATTAACATGGAAGGTAGTGTTAGTTTGCCCCCCTTGTGACACAATCTCGCCCCCTCCCGCTTCGGCTCCCCTTGGCAAGGTTACCCTTGAGGCTCGCTGGTAGGCTAGCACAACAACCTGTTCAATTAATGTAGTAGTATGTCGTTGGAGCCTAGCTTGTTAGGCTTCCAACTAGTTTCATGTAATAATATTAAATAAATAAATATTTATTATTTAAAAAAAAAAATTATAATTTTATTAAAACCTTAAAAATCAATTTTTAGTAATTGGTTTCCAACAGTGCTTTGGGTAAAAAGCACTTTGATTTTATTTTTTTTACCAAACATCAAATTCAAAAATTATTGACATATATAGGTTTTGAAAGTGCTTTTGCAAAAATAAAAGCATTACCAAACTCAGATTGATAAATCGCCGAAAGGAGAAGGAGGCCTTTATCAGAGAAACTAAATGACGTTGGACCCTAAACCTAATTCACGTGTTTCGGCTTCAATCTTATACAGATCCCAACACCCCAGATTGAAATATATAAGGCCGGTCCATTAATAATTATGTGTATACTTTCTTCCCAATTCGGTTGGCCCAACTGTCTTATATAACACCCATATTTTTGGGCACAACTTATTCTTGAGGGGATGCTTAGGCATGGGTGTTTTAAAGTGAGAAAATGGCTAACTTATCTTCTATCCTGATTTAAGTTACTATTAACTTAATAACAATCTAAACCTAATCATATAAGAGAAACTTGCTAGATGGTCAAAAACCGAGAAACCCAAGGTTGACATCTCTTTCTTCCATTGACCCATCATTAATGGAAAATATGGTCCAGCGGGAGAAGTGGTTTATCCGCTGGTCCAAAAAAATTTTAAAAAGTTAAAATTACTAGGCAAACCTTTAATAAACACGCGTGTCAGGGATTCATGCACATATTCAGTTTCTCGTCGGTTTCTACTACTCTTTCAGTTTCTTCCTTTTCTCTTCAGTTTTAGTGAAAAATAGTTTTTTTCATTTGTTTCTTCCTTTTCTCTTCATTAACAGAGAAAAATTGTTTTCATTTTCATTCTTCTTCTCCTTCTTCAGTTTCAAATAATATCTAGGTCAGTTTCATCTTCATTTTTCAGAGAAAAAAATCTAGGTCATTTTCAAATCAAGTCAAAAATCAAAAAATTTAGAAGAAAAAAAACAAATCTGTTTTTTTTTCATGAAATTCAATTATATTGAAGAGAAAAAAATGATCAATTGAAAAATTAAACAAAGAATTACAGAAGTAATTGTGGAAGAAAGTACTTCATCAACAAAAAGTAGAAGGAAAACTGCTAATGCATAAACCAAAGAAAAACTTGCTAATTGACCAACAACATGAAGTATGAGTAAAGTTGTTACTCCACCAGCAGCAAAAAAGAAGAAAAAAGCAATTGTACCCCTGAAAAAAGGTGAGGTTCTAAGCACCGCTATCTCAAAAATATGCGTATAGTTTCCCGTTAGACATGGCGGAAAACATTTCATCTCATTCACGAAAACAAGTTTCGTAAAGTATTATCCGATTAATTTGAGGACATATACTTATAATAATTCTTTATTTTAACAATACCAGTGTAGCGCCCTCAAAGCTAGAAGCTGACGAATCCAAGAGATTAACAAAATAAAGAGGCACTAAAATCTAAATCATTTACTTAAACATTCAATTCGGGAATCTGCTACGAAACTTAACCCGAAAACTAGCCCCGCTCTGAAATGTATATATACAAGAACTTCTCTCAAATGATACATATATAATAGTCATTTGGTTTACAAATAGAATATACAACATAATCAACATAGCAGAAATTAACCAAAAACATACTCAACACTTCGAAGCTTTCGCTGCGCAACTCTGATTTGTCCCTGAAACTGAAAGTGGGAATGGGTGAGCACATCATCCCTAAAAGGGGTGCCCCGCAGGAATAACATTTAACTTTAAATAAATCATGAGCAAGATTTGGAAAACAATTATGTTTTACCAAACATCAAAGTGACTAAGTCACTAGAAATGCACCAACATGTATATGGACAAACTCCTTCTTCAAACAATTTATATTATTGATGCCGGGTTTTCCCACACCTAATAAGCATAAAAGATGAAAATAAATTGAAAAAAATTCGAAGGAGCGTATCCCATATACCACAGGTGGAAATTATTATTTCCCATAACAATTCATAATGACATACATTACAAGTCCTTTCAAATTCATGGAAAGATTCAAAGAATCAACAGAACAATTAATGCAAACTAAACAATGCATGAAATGCACAATAGACAATGCATGAGTTTGTTAAACATAAACTTTTGTAAAATAAACAACAATGGTTTCAAAAGAGTTAAAAGTATTCTCACCTCTTTTGATGACAAACCACGCCTACCTCGAGATCCATGGTCCACTGGTTCATCCTTGAATTGATCGTTGTTAATGAAGACTAACTGTTAATCACACAAGCACTCTAAGAATCTAGCCAAAAGGCTCACACAAGGCTCATAGCATAATCTCATATTGTTATTTAGTTAAAGGCTAAGTGAACTATCTAATGGTTCTAAGCCCAAGGCCAAGTTCTCCAAACAGGCCCATTAACTAAAGTCCAGTCCATCAAAGTCAACCAAAGGTCCCTAACATTCAGACTAACGATCACATGTTAGCTAACAGTCAACGTATGTCAACAATCAAGGTCAAGTCAAACTCCATAGTTAGCGCGCTAGGTCAACAAGTTAGGTCACTGAGTCAACTCGGGTTCAACTCAGTCAGATTCACTGAATCATAAAAATGGTTAAGTCAGCTAACTTAACTAGGATGTCTAAGAGGAAAACACTCTAATGTAACTACAGTTTCACTAACAACTTGTTTCTATTCATTTGATCAACACAAGAACTATTCATTGAAAAGGATTCTACAAATTCAATACATTTGTAACTTAAAATTTACCTTCAATGGCAGCTTTAAGCTTCAACTAACATTAAATCATTACTACTAATATCAAATAATTCAGCTCAACATACCATAGACCCCTTTACCACATTGTAAACTTATCAAACCCCAAATGAATCCATGTCAGTTCCATCACCTCGCCAGCAATCCATAGAGCAAACTCTCTAAAGAAATAACCACCAGCTCAATGAATCATAACTGAACCTCTATTCCCTATCTCAAAACAGTTCATAAACTTCCACCAATCACTCATATCCCCTATTTCTTCAACGACAACACAACAACTCAGAACTCAGAACAATCAGCTACCTATGCAATTCCAATTCCACATTAACCAGATTGCAATCCTTGGATCACTACCACCAACATTCATCATTACACAATAGTACAATCTCAATATAAAACTTCATTGTAGACATCCCTGCTCATTCAATCTTGAATCTCTACCACCTCAAATACCACAACTGCAGTTCAGACTAACAACAACTCAGTTCAGCTATTTCCAACTCCACTGTCACAACCAGACTTACTAAACATGTATGTAACTCAATTTGAACTTCAACAAACAACATTAACATCTTAGGTAGATCATAACTGGCATTCATTATCTCATTCCCAAAATAAACAATAACTCCTACATCTCTTATATCTCAACTTCTTTGTCACACACACCAATACCAAGCTCAGACCAACTCTTCATTTATTTCATTCCACCAGACTGTAAACTTTACAACACCAACCACCACCAATAATATCATAAACATTCATCTAAAACACCAATCTCTACTAACCATAATTATCTCAATTTATATCCATTACTTAGCACATGTATTCAACAAATGAACTGAATAACTTACTAATTGAATTCAGACAAATAATTACCTTAATTGGTTCCACTTTAGCTAATTGAGATCACTTATTATTACTGAATTGATTCAACATGCCATCATCTTACATCAAATCTTAGAAGTAATGCATATGATTCTAACCTCCTTGCTTTGATCATAACACAACCAACTTAACATTCTTAACAACTCCGTCACCTTCTTATTTACCAAATCAAATTCCATCTTCTTCAACAGATTCAAATCATCAAATTTAAAAACACAATCAAACCCTAACTATCGACTTAAGTTATATTCCAACCTCAAACTCTAATTCAGGTAAAACCAATCTCTAATCCCATCTTATTCAACATTAATCGAACCGCTAAATAATCCTCTGAAAGTGCGATCAAAATCGAAGACCAAAGACCCAAAAAAAAGATCAAATTTGAGTTTAGTCCGCTAGGGTGGAAGAGTAAATTTGGTCGAGCACACATAATGTTCGCTTGGTGAAAAAGTATACATTAGGATCACTTTATACATCCGCACCATCAGCCATCAGATCACTTTATATATCCACCCTATCACAGGATCACTTTATACATCCTCCCCATCACAGGATCACTTTATACATCCGCCCCATAATAGGATCACTTTATACGTTCGTTCGACTATATTTGGTTTTGGTCTTGGTCCCGGACTTTTGGTTCAGCTTTTACTCTTTAGTCCGTTCCACTGTGTCTCGTTTCTGGACCATATTCATGGGTTTGATCGTCCACTGTGGTTGCTCTTAGAAACCCTAGTTCTTCGATTTACCTCATCTGCTGAGTTTGAATTAAAACATCATTCACCACCACCATCATGTACAAATAAACCAACTAGTCCTTAAATCTCATCATAACCGTCACCAACTCAAATTTCTAAACTCATTCATAGAAACCCTAACTTCATTACAACAACAACTTAATATTCTTCTTCTTCAGAGCTAATCAACATCAACACAACCAGCAACAACCATACCATGAACTCTTCCTTCATAACTCGATCTCAAAATATTAACTTGATACTCAATCTCTTCGGTTGCATGAAAACAGAGAAAGAGAAGAAAGAAGAAGAAGATAGAATGAACGAACGAAAATAAGAAAGAGAATATGAGTTTATCTACTTGGTATGTTATAGAGATAAGGAAAACCAGGAATTTTACGGAATAACCGTTGAAATGATAAGGGAAGTCCCAGACTGAATAATGGCAAAAAGACTATTTTTCCTTTCTCACTATTTCGATGATTCCTTCTTCTTCAGGTATCCGAATGACACGGTCGAGTAGCCTATTTCGCATAACTTTTTGATATCTATTCAATAGTACTAGTTTCGTATCTAGATCGTTGTTAGATTAATTCCTATCAATTAACGTTCATGTTAAACTAATCAAGTTATTATCGACTAAAACGTCTTTCGACTAGTCTAATAGCGTTGACGAGATCGAGGGTCTTTACAGCCAGGTTGGACAATAGATTCTGACTTCAAGATCCACAAAACAATGTCCCAAATTTGTAGTCTACTCGGCATACAAATTGAATATCAACTATGGATTTTATTGGTTACAGCCAAAAACATATAAAATATGCAAATGAATCTCCAGTAATTTCGTGACCTTGAGGTCCAACGAAATAATGATTTAAAAAGAAATTACAAACATATTATTTATCAAAATAAAATTATACCAAGATCAATAAAGTCTCTAAAAAAGATTAAATATATGCTAACTAGATGGGTGTGCACCCTTTGATCGTTTATGTCCAACCATTTTCCATTTACAAGTGGAATTATTTCAATATTGGAGATTATTACCATGAGGAAAGTTAAAAATTTCTAAACATCCCTTAAGAATACAACAATTCCTCATTTTATATATTGGTATTTGATATTGTTTATCTACAATAATAACGATATAATATTATGAGATCGCTAAGGAAAACCTATTTTAGTTGGCTTAAAATGTTTCCTTAAAAAAAAATAAGGAAATCATCATCGTTATATTCTTCGGAAAAAAAATCCATTATGTGGTCGGAAAAAAATGACTCCTTATTGGCAAAAATTTGATAAAATACGCCAATTTATTTTCTCATCTTACCGAAATGACAGACAAAATTATCACCAATTGGTTTATAAGATTTATCAAGCTATCGCATCGACAAAATAAAATAAGTATTGTCGTTTTAGTTATCGCAAAGGGAAAATCCACTCTGTGGTGAGACAAATGGTTTCTTGTGGTGAATAGAAACAGAATATAAAAGTCACGTGATTTTCCTTCAATGAACGAAGATACCAAAGTAAAAATAAAAATAAATAAACAATATTGGCCCTAGGTTTTTCAAGAACGCGCAATTAGGGGATATCCAATCTAATTGGGGGATATTGATTACTTCCCCCACTCCATGATTTCGGCTAAGGGGTGACCAATTGATATGAAAGTACAAAAATACCCTTTGGTTAATTAAAATTCTTTATGAAAAGTCTGTTTTACTCTTTCACCTAAAACATTAAAATCAAAAACCAAAACATATATCCCCCATTTACACCATCAAATAACCAAAAAAAATTAGATTTTTTGGTTCTTCCATCTACTTCTTCATCGTTGGTTCACAAATTTCTTCGTCGATTACCCCAATCTATCTATAATCATGCCTCCTCGAAAGAAATCAAAAGCCCAATCGAATTCAAAATCGATAGTTCAGCAAAAATAACAACAAAGAATCAATCGGATTGTCTAAGAAGAAGAAGAGGAGAAAATGGAAGATGATTGTGAAGAGAGAATTGCTGCAAAGAGGTTGAAAATTTGATTTTTTTTCTTTGAATCCACCATTGTTGCATCTGAAAAAACTCGGTGCCTGCATGGTATTCAACCAAAAAACTATGCCGGCATTTGCTGGAAATTTTCATAAATTGTTTGCCACTATCCGGAGGGTAGCACCCCCGAGGGGCGTAGTTATCTGATAATTTCATAAATTGATCTTCAAAACCTATTTTTTCTGGTTTTAATCAGTCTACTTCCGGCACAGTTATCTGATTTTCGAGCATGTCGGAACTACTTCCAGCATGGTTTTTGCTTAAATTTCTATGTCAGAACATGATGAAAAGTATCCATAAAATTGATTTTTTTTTGTCACTTACCTACCCGTATTGATATATTTATATCGAGCATGCCGGCATTTAGTTCCGGCATTGAATTTCATCACTTCTGGCATGGTCTTCATCATTTCCGACATGTTCTTCATCACTTCCGGGGTAGTAATCTAATTTTCGAGCATGCCGGTACTGATTCCGGCATATGATGTTGCTTAAATTTATATGCCGGCACAGGATGAAAAGTATCCAGAAAGTTGATTTTTTTTTCACTTGACTACCGACATTGATAGGAAGTTCTCGAGCATGCCGGCAACTTGAAAAAAAAAACTTGAGTACCGGCATTGATAGATTTCTATCGAGCATGCCGGCACTGCTTCCTGTATATTTTTCATGCAGTACCGGCATAGTTTTTGGTTTGAATTCTATGCCGGTTTTGGTTTCAAAATGGGGGATATTGTAGTACCGGCATTGTCGAACTATGAATACTATGCCGGTTTTGAATGTTCTGGCATTGTATTCATACAACATCTATGCCGGTACAGAGCTTTTTCAGCTGAAAAAATGGCGGGTTCAAAGAAAAAAATCAAATTTTTAACCTATCTACAGCTTTACCTGTGTGTTGGGGATGCTTGTATGCTGGGAAAGTTTACTTTCTTGTGTAGGTTCTTCAAAAAACTGTTCATGCTCGTAAAAATCATAATTCAAGGGTGTTGGTTCCACAAAAACTTGCAATTGTGAGTTGTTGTCATTAGCAGAAGATTGAGGATATGATCCTTGTTGTAGTTGAGCTAAAGATTCAGTATCAGCAATTCTCTCTTCACAATCATCATCCATTTTTATCAAAAAAATTCCCTCCCAATTTTTTTTCCCTCCTTCTACACTCACCCAAACACAAATAAAAATACACACTAATTTATCCCCAAAATACTTAACATTTTACTAATTATACTTAATCACTAATCCTAATTAGTGAGGGCTAGATTAGGAATTAAAAAAATAATTACATAGGGGCACCAAGAATTGCTATTAGGACACCGTTTTTGTCATGTAGTTATATCCCCCAATTAGATTGGGTATCCCCCAATTGCGCGTTCTTTTTCAACCATGCACATGATTGGTTAACGGATAGGTAATTAAATTGCGATAATTCCAATTTTTGGTAATTACGGTTTTATTAAAGGAATAAAATTGTAAACCATCTTTCGTTATGATGGATTTATTTTATTTCTATTTGTAAAAAAAGTAGAGAAGAAAGGGAATTTTCTTTTTTGTTTTTTTTTAATACTGATCACCAACACCCATAGATATGATCCATGTAGTTTTAGTATTAATTCAATTGCACCCTAAAATTTAACTTGGTGCAGCGAAATGATCGCAAGAAACAAAAATCATTCTAATGAGAACATATTTATGAACTCATAGATATGGGATCTGTTATCGTCGATAAGACAGAACATAATATATTCCAAATAAGGCTAACATAATTGATCTATTAATCAATTATGTAGTTATCATCTAAAAACTAATTAAAAGATATTATAGAAATACCTTAACAAAATTGGTATAAAATAAAAGGGTTAGCAATGAAACCAACAATACCATCAATCGTCTTTGTGTTCTTATGCATCAAAGTTGTATTAGTCTAGGCAAGTAGAGTACATACAAAAAAAATCAAACCAAAAAAGCCAGCATAACATCTTAAATAATACGTGCAAGCATATTTAGAGATTTATAATACAATTACTAATATAAATTGTCATAAACAAAATTTCCTTATAACACTAATTCTTCCCTTTGTTGATTTTCTTCTTAGAAATTTCGAAGCTCGATGTAGATCGTGCTGATAACGTGTTATAAACTAAATGAGGCATAGAAAGTAGAGAGATCAAAGAAGAAGAGGATTCTTATTAGATGTTCCCATTACAAAGGAAGCGAGCCTCAAATTATAGGAAACCATAAGAGAATTTAGTAAAGATAGAATTAACACTAGAGGAGTAATAGAGTGCATGCTCATTACTAAAGGTATTAAACCTAAGTTATCACGATAATTGTGGAAGTTACAAAGTAGTGAAAAACGTAAAAGGACAAAGAAGGATACATGAGATAGAGGAGTAAGTAAGGGTGTAAATCCACCACATACTTATTTACAACATTAAGGCGCTTACTACCTGCACGTCTTACACATTTTTCGTTGTGTGATTCCATGCAGAACCAACAGAACAGTATTGTCAGGAAGTCGCTAAGCCATATTTTTATATGTATAAACCAAGTATTAATCAATTTGGAAAGATGGCATTCTTTATAATTTCCTTTATTGAAACCTTATAAAATCATGCCTACTACATGTCCTAGTTTCTCCCGAATAATATGTTACAAAAATCATAACCACTGTGTGAATCTAATAGATACTCACAATAACCTAAGAGATACTCAACCACCGGAGGCTCTTGCATTTATCCAAATTCCTTTTCACAAAGACTGCATTCGACGTCCGCAACTTACATTTTCCCATGTAAGTTCTGAATTGTCTTCTTATTTTACTTATTGACATGTTGTTTAGTTGGTTTATGTTATAGATGCAGAAAGTAATAATTAATAAACATGTGTTTGTTGTGTCAATCTGAATTTCAGTGGAATTGTAATCTTCATTTTTATTCCATGTTGTGGTTGAATATGAAATTTATGTTTACCAAGATCATGACATATCTTTATTCATGCAGGAAAATGCATGAAATCACTACGGAGATGAATGACAAGCCCAGTTTTCTTGATGTATTACTCAAAATTTTGTTTCTGTAATAATAATTTTGTGATGGAGTTTTCTGTATTGTTATTTTCAGTTGACTTCATTGCTTGATGAAATTGGTCCGAAGATGCAATAGGCACGCACTTTTTCAACAAATGATGGATACTCCTTGGATGTCTTTATAGTTTACATACGGCTGGGGAAGGGTATATCCTATGATAATTTCTATCACAATTATCACAGTAATTGCTATCACAATAAGGTGGTAATGCAGAATTATTATGTGGTAAGGTTTTATGCTCTTAATGACAAATTTTTACACAACTTAATTTTCTTATTAGGGAGAAATTGACAGCTTGAATACAATTAAGAAATCTGACTAATTAAGCTACCTTCAAGTATGACATAGTTATCAAAAGAAATAACAATTTCTACATGGTTGGAAGGAAATGACGAAGGATCAGATAAATGACAACCTATATGGGTCCATCAAATCTATTCCAACTAGTGAAATCAGTGACTGGTTGCATATAGTCTTTCTTTCCTCTATATTAATTTTTGGATGCATCATTCACAATGTGATGCAAAATCCGGTGACATATTTTAGTGGTTGAGCCCACTACCCTCCCTCATTCTCATATGTCCATATAACTTCTTGACATTTTTTTCTTTGTTTCTCTAGTTTGTAATTTGATCTTTTATTTAGCAGCGTAAATCTTCCATGGATACTAATAGATTGCATTGAATCATGCGTGTCTATCAAACTTCCTAAATCATTTTCTCATCTAACTGCGTTTTTTTCTTCCCAGTTCTCTTTGTAACTTTTTGATTTGTTTTATTTTATTTTTCTTTAATTGTGAAGATCCATCAATGGGATATTGGCAGATCCAAAGCAATAACTCGACCATAAAGGATAAATTTATGTGAAGTTTCCAATAAAGAATAACCAAAACATTATACTACCATGTGACGGTTAACAATTTGCATATGTGAAGAATTGAAAAAAAGAAAAACAAAAATACATTAAACAAAAATTGATGTGTGGTGTTTAAATTCCTAACAAAAATTCCAAACTTAGAGATTGCGAAAACCAAACTAATGATTCTAGAGATGATGGAGGAAAATTAAAAATGAACTAAACCTTGTACGCCTTCATATTAAGGTTTAGCCAAATGGATACAATGATCGAATCCAACATCACCAACTCTAGAACTGGATGTTGGTTATATAAAAAACAGATAAATAAGTTGAAGTAATATTTAGAGTGTAATTCTTGTGCTGCCATTATCCTCACCAAATGTTAGCCCGAATCTCTTCATACTATCACTTAGAAGTATAGGTCTTGTAAAATTTCAAAATAACAAAAAACATATGCACTATTGAGGATCATACTAAAATGATATGTCGGTCGGTTTACAGAATTATTTCATTCTTCATTTTCTTGGAATTTATTCACATCAAGTGTCGATGTTGTGAATTTCAAAATAGTTTTTGTTCGACATCGTGGAACTTATATATTATTACTTCATTAAATGGTAAAATTTTGGAATGACTCGGTTCATAGAACTTTAAAAAAAAATCATCCTTAAGATTGTGGAGGAAATTCACAATGAATTGAATGCTAGATCCTGAAAAAATTATAGCATTCAAAACGTATCTCAACAAAGTCTGAGAAGAAGGGAACTTTAATGATTTCTATATATCTTGTTCAAGTGAGAAGCTCAACAATCAAACAAGATCAGGATACTCGAGCTATCAAGATAAACAATAGTTGGACATGGCTTCACGAATCTCTAACAAGTCTTTGTAGTCATTAAATTCTAAAATGGTTTTAGGAAGATGACGACTTTATTTACAACTAGTACATACCAAGAAAAGTAGTGTCGGGATTCAAATATCCCAGTTGTTTGAGGTTCCCCTTTTATATACATTGAAAGCATAGATTTCTTCAGGTTTAAGCTAAGATAGCTTTGGAACCAAGCAAACACTATCCACCGTTAGATGAATCTTTGAATCTGATTAACATAATCAAGATATACACTTTGGTTAGGATGAACTGTAATCGTACCATGTATAATACCATGCTCATGAATGGTTAGCCGAAGCTATCCAACTAAACTATAAGCTTGAGAATTTTCATATAACACTTGAAACTTATCTCGAAACACAATTAAGTGATCAAATACGTGTATGGTGTTTTTAGAGATTATTCAAAACGAATTATCTCGAAAATATAATTTATGTGCATATGAATTTAATCAAGATGGTAAGTAGGCACATAAAGTATAAATACTTAACATTTTCGTGAAAATTTACGTCATGATATGTGTACCGGTTTGTAAACCTTAAGATATAACCGAGTTACGGAGTTCAAAATATTTTTTCGGTATGCGTACTGATATGGATACCATTTAAACATAACCGAGTTCCGTAGCCCACAAAATTTTTATGGTATGCGTACTGGTATGTATACCATTTAAAAATGACCACGTTCCGGAGCCCACATAACTTTTCTAGTACGTATACCAACATGAATACTAAACTGGTTCCGTAAACCAATAGTTATTTTCTAGTACGCATACTAGTTTGCGTAACGATACGGTTTCACAAGTTCATAAATTTTTAAGGTGTGCATACTAATATGCGTACAAAAAATATATTTGTCGACATATAGCTACTCCGTTAATTGGCGCCATTAGGGGTCGCATAGATACATTATCAGTGACGCATATCAGTTATCATTCTTTTGTAACAGTGTTTGCAACAATTATAAGCGTTGCAAACACCCAGTTTTAATCATTTTTCCCATTTTTCATCATTTGTAACCACTTTTGAGCATAAATGAAATCAACTTTTGAGTGTGTTTCCAACATGATGATGAGATAATTCTCCCACAACCAATTCAATGAGAAAGCTATTCATGCATGGATAATTGGTAACTATTTTAATTTCTCAAATTTATAATTTATAATTCACTCAATCACTTCTTTTGCAGAGTTTTAATTTTTTGCAAAATTTTCTTCATTAGTTGTGATTCAATTAGATAGGTTATGCTTTGTTTAGATAATCTATGCTTAGGGGATACAATTAAATTTTGAGAATTTGTCTGATTATTTGTGAATTAAGAAATAAGGGACTTAAAAGATAATTAGAGTTTTGGATTATTTACCATAATTTATTCATGAGTAATAGTGGAATCAGTGTCTTGGTTATTCCTAATATCTTGAAATCAAATTTTGAGTTAAGTTTTGTTTGTTTTTAAGTTTTATAAGTCTAAAATCTATTGCTTTCTCAAGTCTCAACGAACCTATTTACTACTACAACAACAAATTAAAACTCTTATTAATTTTGGCACCGCCGACGCGGACTTGTGTACATATTTGTTTTTAGGTTTTATTTTTATTTTTTTTATTTTTGTTCTTTTTTACGCATTTTGGTATTTTCTGTCTGCTTTCAGATTCGGAGCTAAGATAAAGAAAAACAGAAAGTGCTTAAAATAAAGGCAAAGCTCGAAAAGGAAAGAAAAGAGGAATCCAAATGGAGTGAAGAAGAAGATTTTGTAAATAATTTTTTATTTTATTTTATATTTAGAGACAATATTAAATCTCATACAAAGCTTTTGGTTGGCAGCCTAGATACAAGCTGGGCTCCAACTCCTCTCTGAATAGCAACGCCTAATCTATAAAAAATAAACTTACCTAATCCACTGCTAGCGTCATTACTAAAGAAACAATTCTTTAGATGCTTGAAAAAGGCTAAAGTATCCTCACCAAGTTCGCCTAAGGTAGTAAAGGCCAAGACCTCAAACCCATATCCATGTGAAGCACACTTGTCCAAATATTTGGTATGTTTGCGCGAAACAACACCAGAAATAGCCTTGCCATGGAAAAAAGAGCGAAAACCATCACCAGTGAAAGGAGAGACACCTGTAACATACATACATACATCTTTCCCATTTTCCCAGTTGAGGACGAGGATATCAGCGGGCTTTAGGTATTTACCATCATCTGAATGAAGACCAAGGGGAACCTCCTTGCGTGCATGCACATTGGCTTTGTAGCATATATCAAAGACAGCATCACGAACAACGTCATGGAGGAACTTATAACCAATATCCTTAGCACAATGAAGCGCGTGATCTCCAAAAATGTCCATAGATTTGTTGCAACTTGGACAAAGACTATTGTCCACAAAAAAAGGAATACCAAGACGATAACAAAGCACAACTCTAAATTGTCGAGGAACAAGGCATTGGATACTGTAAATAGGATTTTATTTTTGTAATTTTTATTTTTATTTTTGGACTTTTTTTGGAATTTATTTTTGGGAGATTCTTTTGGACATTATTTTTAAAACCCTAAGGAAGGGTTATTTTGAATATAAACTGCACATGGAAGGACAGCGATTAAGATATCGCCTCGGCCCCTCGGATTCGTACATGACATAGGAGTCGTGGCCCGAGTCGACTTCAACGGTTCATCCACCATCTGGAACGGGAGGTAAGATATCTAAACACCCGCGAATACCCTGTCAGCGGGTTTACTAGATGATTTTGTATGCATATATGTTGAGGTCTTGAATACGGCTTCTTTAATTTCCTAGTAAAGGGAAAGGACTAGCCATACAAGATAAGGGTTCGGATTTCATCACCTTCTCTTCTTGCCCACCTTAGGAAAATGATACAAACGTGAACCTAAGCTTAAAATACTGACCAGAACGAGACCGATAGGGTAACGAGCTTAATAGGAAAGTCATTCGAAAAAATATTGGTTACTGTTTTAAGCATACTTCAAAGTTCATGATGGTTTCTGTGAGTTGAATGCGTGACTGCGCCGCCTTGTATTACGGTGAGGCCTTGGGTATCAAAGCTCCATAGCTTCCCTCGCCTCTATTCAACTCACTTTGACTCGGATTGATTCCAGAGGGGTTTTCTTAAATTGTAACGAATTCCCTTTCGAAGGATTAGAAGATGGTCTAGAAACTATCTAAGTGGATCCATCATGCTTTTTGTTTTCTAGAAATCAGTAGGTTTGTTGTGGTCGAGGCAGCCTTGTTTGTGCTTGTGTAGAATTCCCTTGCAGTTACGATGTCAAACTGGTATTATAATAGCCATCACAATGAATATGATTATCCAACTGAACATTATGGACATCACTCTTTTTATGACCAGAGTGTGAATAGTGGTTAGGAACACCAACCTTTTGAAGGTTATGGGTCATACCATGGTGAGCCCAATTACTATCCACACATGTACCGGTCATACGATCAAGATTCTTTTATTTCTCCTCAACTAGAAGAGGAACGTATGATACTTGAGTCAACGCGTAAGTTACTTGAGTCGACACATAAGTTAGCAGACACAAATGACTTAGTTATGGATGAAAGAACTGTAACAATGAGTGAACCTTCTTTAGAAGATAACCTCAGGAAGTTAGCTGAGTCAACATGTAAGTTAACTGAGTCAATACGTGAGTTTGCTGAGTCAACACGTAGGCTTGAGTTAGAGACGGAAGAAATAATTTCTCGAATTACACATAATTGCCAATACATTCTTTCCAATATTACCAGTGAAAATGAGGATAATTTTTATCAAGATAACGAGGATAAAATTGGTAACACTACTTGTGTAGATGAGGTTCAACCATTTTCATGTTATTATAATGATGATTATGATGAGGATAGTGTTGATGAAGAATTTGAAATAAGTAGGCATAGTGATCAGGAATTTGTTATTCCAATTGAGCTTAATAATGATAATGTTTCTAGTTCAAATCCAAATAATTTTAATAATTATTCACCTATTCAAGAGGACGAGGATTTAACTAGAGATACCCCCGTTTTAGACGATCGATGTAGTATTTCCTTATGATTATGAAGCCGATAATAGTTTTGAAGAACGAGTTTATTCTGAGAATATTGTTTTAGAGTCTAGCGATTTAGAAACATTAAACTTAGAAAAATAAAATGAACTTGTAGAAATGAGTGAGGATGAACCTGACTTAGAAGAATCAATTGACCATTTTCAGGAATCAGATGACCTTGAAATTAGGGAAGTTGTGACTAGTCTTTCTAGAGACACTGAAAACTCTAAGTTTGGGGGTGATTATCATTCTCCATGTGCTTTAACTCTTAGAAAATTCCCTAACTTGGGACTTGACATATGTGCCTCAACCATTTTAAAAGATTATCTTCATACACTTTTTCCTGAACCTAGTTGTGTCCATAAAGAAGTTCAGTTGATAAAAACCCATCCTCTTGTTGATGTAGTTAACCCAGACTATGATACCACGATTGACTTTGTTTTCCCACCAAAAACCTTCATTCCAATTGTGGGAACATACAAGTTTCAGATGTGTAAATTATTAAGTTTTGAGACTAAACCTAATTACTTTAGGAAATTAAGGTCGACATATTTGCTTAAAAATGACCACTACTGTGGTCAGCTGGGTGAGTCAAGTATGATTGACTTAGAGGATCCCCAGTTATTCAGGTTATTGTTATGTGCTTCTAAGTTCTTAATTGAGTATTTCCAGACTCTAGAACCTAATCTTCAGGATACTGCCTTTGAGTAAATCCATCCGATGAAAACTTTTTATCTTGACCCTTTTGTAGAGCCTGAACCCGAACCACAACTAGATGCAGTTGTCTTAAACAAAAAATAGATAAGGGTGTGTTTGATATCTTCCTGGTATTTTGTAGTTTCCTCTTCTTGTGGTTAGCACTTTTTGATCCAGATGACCCGAAGTTATTCTGGCTGCTACTTTATGATTCTATGAGGTGACTAATTACATCCGATGTCTGGATGGAGACTTTAAACTTAGCACTTCTTGGGAGGTAACCCATGCTCATGCAACACGGTAATATCTTTCCTTAACTCTTTTACTTCAAGTGGTAACAGTTTCTCCTTGTTCATGCTTTTAATTCTATCTTTATAACATTGAGGACAATGTTAGATTTCAGTTTGGGGGTATGTGAGAAACTTTTAGTTGCAATAAAAACTCCAGAGCCTAGAAATTTATGTTTATTAATGTCGGCACTAACCAATCTAAGTGGATGGAAACATTTTGGTTGTAGGAGTTGAGGAACCAATCTGATTAGATGGAAACATCTATAAGAGTCTATTCATAAAAGCACAGAGCTCAGGTGTTAGAAAGAAAACATGGTAGTTCCGCCATATCCTCGTGATGGAAACATCGAAAGAATCCTGATCACTTCTTTTATTTTTCTTTTTACCATTTCTAGGGTGAAATAGAGTGATTGAGATATCAAACGAAAAAAAAAATAAAAAAAAAATGAGACCAGACCACTAGACCAACCGGAATAAATACAATAAAGTAGACCACTAGTAACCTTGTATATGCCAGCTGAGTTGTCCTAGAGTTAGGATTATCGACCACTGGTCCCCTTATATATGCCAATGTGTTGATATTAGTCCAGACCAGTATCTCAGTCCATTAGGATATGTTCACCTCAGTCAACATCATCCACATTTTTCTCTACATCCATCTTCTTAATCTATCCATGTGATTGGTTGACCTCCGGTTTATGATGTCCAGAAACTATCTGAGTAGAGATCTATCACTTTATATGAATTTTAGTATGTTTGAGTGCAAACTCGTGTACAACAATTGGAATTTCGCATCAGGGTACTTCCTCCTGTAGTCAATAAGTATGCCTACCAAGGAGATTCTTTAGTGCCTTCCAAGGTTCTGCGTAGATAGCTAGGGTCTGGAGTAATGGTTTTGTGGGTACACCTCTGGTAAACCCTCCCGAGATTAAATCGGTCACTGGGGACACCTAGTGAGTTAAAGTTTTATTTTTTATTAAGTTTTGCTCGAGGACTAGCAAATAATAAGTTTGGGGGTATTTGATAGACACATTTATGTGTGTAATTTGTCCTCATTGTTCCGTATTGTTAGTACTTGTTTTCGTCCTTATTATGGTGTTTTTTGTGTTTGTAGGTATTTTTGGGAGACAAACATTTTTGGAAGAATCTGCTCAAAAACCTGCTAAAGACACCCCCAGAGGATATTTGTTATACGGACCCCCACTTTGGATAAGGGGCATCCACGGCTATGTGTAGCCCAAATTTTTCCTCAGCACCCACGGCTATATATAGCCCATTTATCCATCACACCCATCTTCTCCCTTTTGAATTTTAAAAATGGAGGGAAAGTTTGGTTCTTCCCTTGTAGATTAGGGTTCGAGAATTCAAGGTGTTTTAATGAGATTCAACTGCCGAATTTGATTGGGTTTCTTCCTATGAGTATAACAGGCATGACATGGGCTTTAGAATCAGTTAAAATTGGCTGGAAATGAAGATTGAATAGCTTAGGGTGTTACGTATTTTGAAGAGAGAAAAAAACCCGATATTGTTGTCTGGTTTTGGGACGATTTATAAGGAGATTAAAACACCATAGTCAAATGGATTGGGCATGTTGCAGCTAAACATGACTGGTAAGTCCACCAGAACTGGAAAATTTGGGATATATAGTCGGAGAGAATAAATCAGGAGAGTACGTGTGCATGATGAGTTAACCACGGGATTACAGCGTGTTTGTACGTCTGGTTTTCATGTTTATATAGAGAGTTGGGGGTGAAGAACGAAGGATTGCAGAGCATATTTTTCTACTGTTGCAGAAAAGAAGAAGAAGTGTAGTCTGTCATTTAGAACAGTCATTGTTTATTCCATGAACGACAGTTTCTGCGACAAAACAAAGCAATTGTTTTCTAAATAGTCATTGTAACAGTTTTGTAACGGCTTCACAGCGTTGCGAAATTCAGTTTTCTTATCTTTTCACCTCTTGTAAGCACTTTTGAGTAATAAAAATCCATTTTGAGCGTGTCTACAATATGAGGAGTTAAACCCCTACACTGGGTCGACAGAGGAAGCCGAACTTCATATATGGGTGAATTTATTTTATTTTCTATATGACTTTTCCACTAATTAAAATATAATTATGACTTGAAAAAATTAGTTATCATTTTATTATATGGGTCATGCTTGCTTAGATGTTTGATGTCCCATGCTTACGATTTATAACTAATGTTTGGAGAATCTACCTTGGAAAAAATAAGAGTCCATGTTTTTATTTATTGAGCTATAATGGTTGAAGAATAAATAATTGAACCTTTTGATATGAATTTGGTGGAATCCTAGGCCCAGTAACTCTCACTTTTGTTTATTATTTTCTATGAACCTTTTAATTTAATCTCAACAATGTCCGAGTGAACGACAACTCTACATATCACTCTCTAAAATTACATCACTCGGACGTTGGGGGTCGACAAACATATGTTTTGTTTGATAGCAACTGTTAAGATCATATAAGATCGGAGATATAAATGAAATGATATTTAACAAAATAAAAACATATTGTTCTTTCCACATGCCGACTGAAGAGTCATCTCCAACCTCCCAAACAACATATTTCTTGATAATATCAAGGCCCCTACAAATACCATTCCAACCCATGAACGAGTATTAGTAAGAGGATCACTAAAAGATAGGTTTTTAAATCGTGAATCGAAACATGAATTGTTTTTTTTTATTTTAAAAAATCGAATCGTATATTGAATCGTGGATCGAAGATTCATTTAGTAAAAGGATTTGAAAGGTCGAATCACACAAAATAAAAGCGGACTATTCAGTGAAGATTCGTTTCAAATCGAATATTTGAAGCGTACGAGTCAACTCGTACGATTTGCAATCCCATAACTAAAAGGATCCGTAAGCGGAAAACATAAAGCATCTTAAGAATGAAGCATTCTCCGAGCAAGTTTTGCAAGTAAGACCAAATTCAAGATTTCAGTTTGTTTATTATTTAAACCACCTAATTTTCTAGGTTATGCCATTTCTTTCCATTTTCTGAAATAACACATTTTTCCCCTTTTGTTTGTTCCACCATATTATCATATGGATAGAGTCCATTTTATCAATAACATTCTTAGGAATTAGGAAAACAGACATATGATGAGAAGGAAAACTATTAAGCACAGATTGAATTAACACAGTTCTAGATGGATACTTGAGAAACTTAGTCTGCCAACACTCTAGTCTATCACCATATGATATCTATTTAAAAGGGGTCAAACTTAAAACAACATGATTTCTAGAGGGATACCGAAATTAGCAGGGGTTACCGTTTCATATGAGACAAAAAAATTATAACCGATCCTGACCGTCGGATCACTCAAATGGTAATCCCTGCTAATACCGGTAACCTTTTAGCAATCATGTAAAAGAGACAAGAAGGATAGAGTTATATAATAATAATAATTATTATTTTTAGAAGAGGTGTACCAAAGATATTTACCATTTTCATTCCGGTTCATTTAGCCTGGTTCTTCCGACCAGAGTTCAATATTCAATTATTATTTTTCATCCTCCTTTCCAAATTCCAAACCCCCTCCTAACAAAAAATCCAGAACCCAAAAAAAACCAGAACAACCCTATACTTTTGTCCAATTCAAAAACCATCAAAAATTCATTACACCAATTAGAGCAAACCAATGGCATCTGAAGATGATCCATGATTTATTTTAACACCGAAAACCATGATTTATTTGAATGGGTACCATATATAGTAGGAATACCATTTGGGTTATCCAACAATCATGAACATATTGTCTTATATGATCTGGTACCGTCCTTGAAATATTTGGTTTTTTTCCTTGCAAATTGTGCTAAAAACAACCAATTACATCTTTCACAATACAATGTTGTATGTTTTATAAGGACACAAAATTATTATAGTCCACCATTGTTCACCAATACCCACCACCATAAAAACTATCCACGACAACTATTTATTCCACCACTAGTAATGGTACCGCCACTATCACTTACAAACACCTGCCACTATTTCTACCACCCACTACGTCCTCCACCACAACAATTTAAATTAATATAATTTTTAATAAAGTTATTTATTAATAAGAATATGTATTTATTGAAAACAAAACAAAAGATTCTTTACAAGTCGACGGCTAGAAGCCTAGTGATAAGATGGGCGCCAACACCTTTTTGAATAACAATGCATATTCTAAGAAAAATGGCACCGCTTTTCTTATGATTAGCGTCATAGCTTATAAGGCAGTTCCTTAATATTTTCAAAAAAGAAATTGTATCATCCCCTAATTCCCCTAGAATTGAGAAAGCGAGTACGCCAAAATATTAATGAGATATTATAATTAGAAATTAATTAATCATCCATTATGAACAATTAATGAACTAAACCTTGTACGTTTTCATATTAAGGTTTAGCCAAATGGGTACAATGACCGAATCCAACATCATTAACTCTAGAAATGGATATTGGTTGTATAAAAAACAGATAAATAAGTTGAAGTAATATTTAGAGTGTAATCCTTATGCTGCCATTATCCTCACCAATTGTTTTCCCGAACCTCTTCATACTAACACTTAGAAGTATAGGTCTTGTAAAATTTCAAAATAACAAAAAACATATGCACTATTGAGGCTCATACTAAAATGATATGTCGGTCGGTTTACAAAATTATTTCATTCTTCATTTTCTTGGAATTTATTCACATCAAGTGTCGATGTCGTGAATTTCTAAATAGTTTTTGTTCGACATCGCGGAACTTATATATTATTACTTCATTAAATGGTAAAATTTTGGAATGACTCGGTTCATAGAACTTAAAATAACAAATGATCCTTAAGATTGTGGAGGAAATTCACAACGAATTGAATGCTATATCCTGAGAAAAATTATAGCATTCAAAACATAGCTCAAAAAAGTCTGAGAAGAACTTTAATGATTTCCATATATCTAGTTCAAGTTAGCAGCTCAACAATCGAACAAGATTAGGATACTCGAGCTACCAAGATAAACAATAGTTGGACATGGATTCACGAATCTCTAACAAGTCTTTGTAGTTGTTAAATTCTAAAAGGGGTTTAGGAAGATGACGACTTTATTTACAACTAGGACATACCAAGAAAAATAGTGTCGGGATTTAAATATCCCAGTTGTTTGAGGTTTCCCTTTTTAAATACATTGAAAGCATAGATTGCTTCAGGTTTAAGCTAAGATAGGATTGGAACCAAGCAAACACTATCCACCGTTAGATGAATCTGATTAACATAATCAAGATATATACTCTGGTTAGGATAAAATGTAATCGTACCATTTATAATACCATGCTCATAAATGGTTAGCCGAAGCTAGCCAACTAAACTATAAGATTGAGCATTTTCATATAACACTTGTGACTTAACTGGAAACACTATTAAGTGATCAAATACGTCTATGGTGTTTTTAGAGATTATTCAAAAGCGAATTATCTGAAAAATATAATTTATGTGCTTATGAATTTAATCAAGATGGTAAGTAGGCATACAAAGTACAAATACTTAACATGTTCGTGAAAATATATGTCATGATACGTGTACCTGTTTGCAAACCTTAAGATATAACCGAGTTACGGAGTTCACAATACTTTTTCGGTATGCGTACTTATATGGATACCATTTAAACATAACCGAGTTCCGTAGCCCACAAAATTTTGTGGTATGCGTACTGGTATGTATGCCATTTAAACATGACAACGTTCCGGAGTCCACATAACTTTTCTAGTACGTATACCGGCATGAATACTAAACTGGTTCCGTAAACCAATAGTTATTTTCTAGTACGCATACTAGTTTGCGTAACGATACGGTTTCACATGTTCACAAATTTTTAAGGTGTGCATACTAATATGCGTACAAAAGATATGTTTGTCGACATATAGCTACTCCGTTACTTGTAAAAAGTGCATGTATTACGGTTGTAGACTTATAACAGTTTTCTCAGTTTGTAAGACTGGTATGTACACTATCTTATATCCGACTCTACAATAGTTTTTTTCTCTAAATCGATTTGAAACACTCCCGAATAACATCAATGACACGTATCACTGTTCCAGGCTATTTTCGAATGATAATCCTCCAATCATGATTTTGATTGCAAACAATAAATTGTCCCTAATCGAAATTCATCAAGTATGAAAGTTTCATTAAGCTTAGTCATATTTCGAGAACTAATTACAAGATGAATCTTGACTCGAAATTCTTGATATTCTTATAGTCTAATTAGTTATATGACATCGTCTCATAAAAAGGTTGTATTTAGTTTAAATGTAGATTCGTTTTAGTCACCTCCTTAAAGAAAGTATTGTAATAATTCGATCGATGTGTCAAATTTGGAACAAGCGGTGATTATTGATGATAGCAACTGTTAAGATCATATAAGATCAGAGATAGAAATGAAATGATATTTAACAAAATAAAAGCAGAATGTTCTTTCCACATGCCGACTGAAGAGTCATCTCCAACCTCCCAAACAACATATTTCACGATAATATCAAGGCCCCTACAAATACCATTCCAACCCATGAACGAGTATTAGTAAGAGGATCACTAAAAGATAGGTTTTTAAATCGTGAATCGAAACGTGAATTGTTTTTTTATTTAAAAAAATCGACTCATATATTGAATCGTGAATCGAAGATTCATTTATTAAAAGGATTTGAAAGGTCGAATCACACAAAAAAAAATAGACTACTCAGTGAAGATTCGTTTCAAATCGAATATCTGAAGCGTACGAGTCAACTCGTACGATTTGCAATCCCATAACTAAAAGGATCAGTAAGAGGAAAACATAAAGCATCTTGAGAATGAAGCATTCTCCGAGCAAGTTTTGCAAGTAAGACCAAATTCATGATTTTAGTTTGTTTAATATTTAAACCACCTAATTTTCTAGGTTGTGACATTTCTTTCCATTTTATGAAATAACGCATTTTTTCCCCTTTTGTTTGTTCCACCATATTATCATATGGATAGACTCCATTTTATCAGTAACAGTCTTAGGAATTAGGAAAACAGACATATGATGAGAAGGGAAACTATTAAGCACAGGTTGAATTAACACAGTTCTAGCTGGATACTTGAGAAACTTAGTTTGCCAACACTCTAGTCTATCACCATATGCTATCTATTTGAAATGGGTCAAACTTAAAACAACATGATTGTTAGAGGGATACCGAAATTAGCAGGGGTTACCGTTTCATATGAGACAAAAAAATTATATCCGATCCTGACCGTCGGATCACTCAAATGGTAATCCCTTCTAATACCGGTAACCCTTTAGCAATCATGTAAAAGAGACAAGAAGGATAGAGTTATAATAATAATTATTATTATTTTTAGAAGAGGTGTACCCCAGATATTTACCATTTTCATTCCGGTTCATTTATCCTGGTTCTTCCGACCAGAGTTCAGGATTCAATTATTATGTTTCACCTTCCTTTCCAAATTCCAAACCCCCTCCAAAACCCTCACTCATTTCCACACTCTCACTTCTCTAATGGCGATTTCTTCACTTTCCCTACCAAATTTCTCCCCTAAATCCCCCATTTCATCCTTCCTAACAAAAAATTCAGAACCCAAAAAATCCAGAACAACCCTATACTTTTCTCCAATTCAAAAACCATCAAAAATTCATCACACCAATTAGATCAAACCAATGCCATATGAAGATGATAAATGATTTATTTTAACACCGAAAACCATGATTTATTTGAACGGGTACCATATATAATAGGAATACCATTTGGGTTATCCAACAGTCATGATCATATGTAAAATTGGACGGAGGGAGTATGTTTTATAAGGACACAAAATTATTATAGTCCACTATTGTTCACCAATACCCACCACCATAAAAAATATCCACGGCCGCTATTTATTCCACCACCAGTAATAGTACCGCCACTATCACCTACAAACAGCTTCCACTGTTTCTACCACCCACTACTTCTTCCACCACAACCATTTAAATTAATATAAATTATAATAAAGTTATTTATTAATAAGAATATGTATTTATTGAAAAAAAAACAAAAAATCTTTTACAAGTCGGTAATTTGAAGCGTGGTGATAAGATGAAACGCCAACACCTTTTTGAATAACAATGCCTATTCTAAGAAAAGCGACACACTATCTTATGACTAGCGTCATAGCTTATAAGGATGTTCCTTAATCTTTTCAAAAAATCAAGCAATATCATCCCTAATTCCCCTAGAATTGAAAAAACGAAAGTACATAAAATATTAACGGGATATTTGTAATTAGAAATTAATTAATCATTCATTATGAACAATTAATGAACTAAAATTTTGTCGTCTTCATATTAAAGGTTTAGCCAAATGGGTACAATGATCGAATCCAACATCACCAACTCTAGAACTGGATGTTGGTTGTATAAAAAACAGATAAATAAGTTGAAGTAATATTTAGAGTGTAATTCTTGTGCTGCTGTTATCCTCACCATTTGTTTGCCCGAATCTTTTCATACTAACACTTATAAGTATAGGTCTTGTAATATTTCAAAATAACAAAAAACATATGCACTATTGAGGCTCATACTAAAATGATATGTCGGTCGGTTTACAAAATTATTTCATTCTTCATTTTCTTGGAATTTATTCACATAAAGTGTCGATGTTGTGAATTTCTAAATATTTTTTGTTCAACATCCCGAACTTATATATTAGTACTTCATTAAATGGTAAAATTTTGGAATGACTCGGTTCATAGAACTTAAAAAAAAATGACCCTTAAGATTGTGGAGAAATTCATAATGAATTGAATGCTATATCCTGAGAAAAATTATAGCATTCAAAACATTAGGTCAATAAAATCTGAGAAGAAGGGAACTTTAATGATTTCTATATATCTTGTTCAAGTTAGCAGCTCAATAATCGAACAAGATTAGGATACTCGATCTATCAAGATAAACAATAGTTGGACATGGCTTCACGAATCTCTAACAAGTCTTTGTAGTCGTTAAATTCTAAAAGGGTTATAGGAAGATGACGACTTTATTTAAAACTAGTACATAGCAAGAAAAGTAGTGTCGGGATTCAAATATCCCATTTGTTTGAGGTTCCCCTTTTATATACATTGAAAGCATAGATTGCTTCAGGTTTAAGATAAGATAGCTTTGGAACCAAGCAAACACTATCCACCGTTAGATGAATCTTTGAATCTGATTAACATAATCAAGATATACACTCTGGTTAGGATAAACTGTAATCGTACCATGTATAATACCATGCTCATGAATGGTTAGCCGAAGATATCCAACTAAACCATAAGCTTGAGCATTTTCATATAACACTTGATACTTAAATCGAAACACAATTAAGTGCTCAAATACGTCTTTGGTGTTTTTAGAGATTATTCAAAAGCGAATTATCTCTAAAAGATAATTTATGTGCATATGAATTTAATCAAGATGGTAAGTAGGCATACAAAGTACAAATACTTAACATGTTCGTGAAAATTTACGTCATGATACGTGTACCGGTTTGTATACCTTAAGATGTAACCGAGTTACGGAGTTCACAATACTTTTTCGGTATGCGTACTTATATGGATACCATTTAAATATAACCGAGTTCCGTAGCCCACAAAATTTTGTATGCATACTGGTATGTATACCATTTAAACATGACCATGTTCCGGAGTCCACATAAATTTTCTAGTACGTATATCAGCATGAATAGTAAACTGGTTCCGTAAACCAATAGTTATTTTCTAGTACACATACTAGTTTGCATAACGATACGGTTTCACAAGTTCACAAATTTTTAAGGTGTGCATACTAATATGCGTACAAAAAATATGTTTGTCGACATATATATACTATGTTACTTGTACAAAGTGCATGTATTACTACTGTAGACTTGTAACAGTTTTTCTCAATTTGTTAGACTGGTATGTACACTATCTTATATCCGACTTTTTACAATAGTTTTTTTTCTCTAACTTCCGATTTGAAACACTCCAGAAAAAATCAATGACACGTATCAATATTCCAGGCTATTTTGGAATGATAATCCACCAATCATGATTTTAATTGCGAAAAATAAATTGTCCTAATCGAAATTCATCAAGCAAGAAAGTGTTCATTAAGCTTAGTCATATTTCGAGAACTAATTACAAGATGAATCTTGACTCGAAATTCTTGATATGCTTATGATAGTTGTAGAAATCGGGGGTTGGTATGCAATGGTAGTCGAGTGCTTGTCTATTTCTTTTGTCCATAATTGTTATGGGGCGAGGTCCATGTTCTCATCCGTTAAGTGGATGTTTAATGTACAAGTGGTCGGCGAGAGATAATTTCTTACTAGTTCATTAGTAAGAGGGCCAACTCGCAAAGAAGAAAGAGATGTTTTGAAGTCGCCACCGACTAAAGGAGTCAGACCCTTTTAACTAGTTTGAATTCTTTTGAGGAAAACAAAACCTAGTTACGACTTGCATATTTATGGTCCGCTATCGAGTCCGGTAAGGAGATTCCTAAGATGATGGGAAGGTGTTAGGCACCCGTCAGTAGCCAATCGTAAGATTGGCCTCTACTTCATTATTAAAGGGGAAAATTTTATAATTTACTTTTATCAATACTTATGTGCGGGATTTTAATACCGAAATTTATTAGAAATTGAGAAAAGATTCTTATGCATCAATTATTTAGAATATAGAATTAATGCAAACTTTAATATTATATATATATATATAAACATATTTATTATGGGTCTAATGTGGAGGGAATTCCGCTTTAAACCCACACTTTGGCTTATCCCACTTGGAAATTAATAATAAAGCATAATTATTTTTAGGTAATGTAAAGAGTAGTCACATTGTTACTTACGAAATGGAAAACCATTCCGTTCCGTATGACTACATGATTACCGAAGAGATAGGAAATTAATATACCTGAACTATGATATTGAAACTTGAAGGATTCTTAGGACGATTTCTTGCTTTAAATCAAGTATGCGAAGTAATTAAAGTACCGACAATTTAATGCTAATCTTTTAAGAACTTAAAGACAATTAACTCCTGAATATGATGTAAGAAAACTTGAAAATATTCTAATAACAATTTCTTGCTTTTGTCAAGTATGCGAGAAAATAATTAAAGTACCAGCAATTTAATGCTAATCCTTTAAAAACTTAAAGACAATACTTGATTTGATATTACTGCGAAGGAAAAATAAAGGAGAAAGTGTTTGAATGCGAAAATTATTATTGAGTCTCTGCTTTGAAATGTTTTCCAGTCTAAAATGAAGTCTCTGAGTGTTTTTCGTTGTTTTGAATGAGAAATTCGATCTCTGATTATAGGGAAAAAATCTCAATTCTCCATACTTCGATTTGTTTCGAGTTGAAAAAAAAATGTAAATCGTCCTTTTTTCTTTTTTTTTTTCTTTTCTTCGCAAATTTTCCTTCGTTGCTTATGCGATAATTAAAAATTTGATTATGACATGCGGGTCCGTTGGGTACTGTTCACGGTACTGTTACTATTCAAAAGTACTGTTACTGTTCACCGGTTGAAAAAAACATGCTTGATGTGGAAACGACCACCCAAGCTCCTATCGCCTCCAGAACCTAGTGATGTATTTAATCAAAAATCATTGTTGATCAAAATCCATCACCATCGTGATCATCATGATGACCACCATTAAAAACACCCATGTTCTTCATGTTCTTCATGAGGAAGAAAGAGGTGCCACTTAGTAAAAAAATCGTGTGCCTTTAGTATTTCCACAGGAACTTGACCTTTGACTTTTAGTCTTATGAGATTTTGTTGTGCTCATAACTTCTTCATACAAACTCAGAATGATTCCATTCTTTCGCCATTGGATTCCGAATTTTCTTCCTCTCTATCATGATAGCGAGAATTCTCAGGTTTGGAAGGATAATGAAATGGGTAGGAGCTGTGCTTGTGGGCTTGAGAGCTTGTGGGCTTGATTGGTTGAACTTATGGGCTTGATTGGTAGAGCTTGTGGGCTTGATTGGTTGAACTTATGGGCTTGATTTAAAGGATATGAAAATCCTTAATTGCTCCACAAAGAATTTCTCTTGTATTCTGCTCCGAAGTATAAGAATGACATTTTCTATGGAAGGTGCGAAATGGGGTGTCAACAATAGTCTAATTAGTTATATGACATCGTCTCATAAAAAAGGTTGTATTTAGTTTAAATGTAGATTCCTTTTTAGTCGGCGCCTTAAAGAAAGTATTGTAATAATTTGATAGATGTGTCAAATTTAGAACAAGCGGTGATTATTGATTATATCAACTGTTAATATCATATAAGATCGGAGATAGAAATGAAATGATATTTAACAAAATAAAAACAAATTGTTCTTTCCACATTCGACCAAGAGTCATCTCCAACCTCCCAAACAACATATTTCTTGATAATATCAAGCCCCTAAAATACCATTCCAACCCATGAATGAGTATTAGTAAGAGGATCACTAAAAGATAGGTTTTTAAATCGTGAATCGAAACGTGAATTGTTTTTTATTTTGAAAAATCGAATCGTATATTGAATCGTGAATCGAAGATTCATTTAGTAAAAGGATTTGAGAGGTCGAACCACAAAAAAAAAAAAATACGGACTATTCAGTGAAAATTCGTTTCAAATCGAATATTTGAAGCGTACGAGTCAATTAGTATGATTTGCAATCCCATAACTAAAAGGATCAGTAAGAGGAAAACATAAAGTATCTTGAGAATGAGCATTCTCCGAGCAAGTTTTGCAAGTAAGACCAAATTCATGATTTCGGTTTGTTTAATATTTAAACCACCTAATTTTCTAGGTTGTGCCATTTCTTTCCATTTTATGAAATAACACACTTTTCCCCATTTTTTTGTTCCACCATATTATCATATGGATAGAGTCCATTTTATCACAACGAGTCTTATAAATTAGGAAAACAAAGACATATGATGAGAAGGGAAACTATTAAGCATAGATTGAATTAACACAGTTCTAGTTGGATACTTGAGAAACTTAGTTTGCCAACACTCTAGTCTATCACCATATGATATCTATTTGAAAGGGGTCAAACTTGAAACAACATGATTGCTAGAGGATACCAAATTAGCGGGGGTTACGTTTCTTTTGAGACAAAAAATTTATATCCGATCCTAACCGTGGGATCACTCAAATGGTAATCCTGCTAATACCGGTAACCCTTTAGCAATCATGTAAAATAGACAAGAAGGATAGAGTTATAATAATAATAATTATTATTTTTAGAAGATGTGTACCCCACATATTTACCATTTTCATTCCGGTTCATTTATCCTGGTTCTTAGGACCATAAATCAGGATTCAATTATTATCTTTCATCCTGTTTTCCAAATTCCAACACCCTCCAAAACCGTCACTCATTTCCACACTCTGAATTCTCTAATGGCGATTTCTTCACCACCTACCAAATTTCTCCCCAAATCCTCCATTTCATCCTTCCTAACAAAAAAATCCATAATCCAATAAATCCAGAACAACCCTATACTTTTCTCCAATTCGAAACCATCAAAAATTCATTACACCAATTAGAGCAAACCAATGGCATCTGAAGATGATCCATGATTTATTTTAACACCGAAAACCATGATTTATTTGAACGGGTACCATATATAGTATGAATACCATTTGGGTTATCCAACAGTCATGATCATATTGTGTTATATGATCTGGTACCGTCCTTGATATATTTGTTTTTTTTCTTGCAAATTGTGCTAAAAATAAACTAATTACATCTTTCACAATACAATGTTGTATGTTTTATAAGGAAACAAAATTATTATAGTCCACCATTGATCACTAATACCCACCACCACTAGTAATGTTACCACCACTATCACTTACAAACACCTGCCACTATTTCTACCACCCACTACTTCTTCCACCACAACCATTTAAATTAATATAATTTTTAATAAAGTTATTTATTAATAATAATATGTATTTATGAAATATTTTAAGACAAGATTACAAAAATATTTTGGTTGGTAGCCTAGCGACAAGCTGAGCCCCAACTCCTCTTTGAATAGAAACACCTAAACGATGGAAAATAAAACTACCTAATCCACTACTAGCGCTATTACTAACTAACTAAGAGCAGTTCCTTACCAAGTTCGCTTTACTAAAAACAAAAGTATCCTCACCAAGTTCCCCTAAGGTAGAAAAAATCCAAAACACCCAAACCATAACCATGAAACACACTTATCTAAGTATTTAGTGTGTTTACGTGAAAGGGAACTAAAGATAGCTTTACCAGCAAAGGAGCCAGGGAGAGGACACCACCACCAGTGAATGGAGAGACACCTGAATATCCATAAACACATCTTGCCCATTTTCCCAGCTTGAGAACAAGGATATCAAGAGGCTTTAGATCTTGACCATCATCAGATTGAAGACCGAGAGATACTTCCTTCCGCGTGGGAACATTAGCCTTGTAGCAAATGTAAAAAACCGTGTCTCGAACCATATCATGACTGAATTTGTAGCCAATATCCTTTGACAATAAAGCGCATGATCTCCAAAAGCATCCATGGGCTTGTTGCAACTTGGGCATAAACTATTCTCAACAAACAAAGGGAATACCCAAACGATAGAAAAGCACAGCTCTAAATTGTATGGGACCAATAAATTGGTTAAGCCTACTAATTGGAACCACAAAAAAGTAGTCCTGAGCATGCTTGACTCCGGTTATATTGCCATAAAGAGGAATCTCTTTCAGACATATGAAATTGGTCTGATACTTTCTTCTTAACTGCGTCAAAATAAACAACGCCAAAGAATGCATGGAAGGGGGGGGGCAGTATCATCGACACTGTAAGTAGATGGTAATCCACATACCTGGATGAAGTTCTTGAAGAGCCAACCGAAAAGATAATCGCTTTGTCCGTTGGGAATAAGTCACCAAGGATCATTTTCTCAGCTTGTGAAATTGTCGACTTTGAGAGAAAGCGAGATAGCAGTAAGATCGAGTATCCGCCATAGTATAGATGCCAAGTCTACCATCCTTAATAGGTAGAGTAGCTAATCTCTTTTGTAAAGGACCAAAGCCAGCACCATCCCCAGTAATCAAAAGCCTCAAACACTAATACAGCTGGTCATCAAAGAGATCAGTGGCCAGTTGTAGAGCAGCCAGATTAGTAGTGCGCATATCAAAATAAAGTCTAGATACACCGGTGCAACTGCGAAGAAAAAGCATCTCACTTTGCGGATCCCTGAGTTTTTATTCGTATCCATTAGTTGAACAGTTTTGTGAACTCTATTCAACACCAAGTCGCTGATGAAGCCCAAATCCAAACTCACAGGGCCTCCTAAAAGTTTAACGCCCTTGGAAGGTCTACCAATATCCGGAGGGAAAACATCTTCAATAGTACTTCTAGGATCAGAATAAGTCCAAAAGACTTCCGTCTTATTAATGTTGAGATGTAAACCCCTGTCTGGTCCTTCAGATTGAATTATACGCAAGGCCTTATCTACCTCCAAAGTATCTCCAATTATTGTGCCATCATCAAGATACCATGCATGCAGATCAAGTTTACATTGAGAAGCAATGGTCTTAACTAAAGGGTGAAGTGTCAATGCAAATAACAAGGGCCCGAGAGGATCCCCTTGTTGCACACCAAGAGAAGAAGAAAAAATATATTGGGCATAATAAATCTTAGCAGGTCGTAGGTAACAAAACTCTACCCAGCGAGAAATACCTGGACAATGAAGATGAACTTCTTTGATGAGTTGGGATCTACATACCATGTTGAAAGCATTGGAAAAGTCAATTAGAAATATTGACATATTATCCGACTGACCCTTCAATTCAAGGAGGCGATTTACATCGTGTAAAATACCTTCCCCTCCCACAGGAACACCAACACCGAATTGGTAGTCACCTAAATAATAAGTCATGTCCTTTCCAACAGCAGAGGCATCCACCTTCGATACTAATCTCTGCCACACAGTACAAACTGCTATGAGCCTAAGACCTCCTCCCGTCTTGAGCAAAGGAGTCAGCGGGGCACTAGAAATGTATTCACCCAAGTCACTGGGATATCTACCAGCCAACCAAAGATTGATAACCCCAAAAATGGATACAAGCAAGTCATCTTCCACCGCTGCAGCTTCCCCACTAAGAACGTCTACTAAGTGTTGCACCCATAACCCATCACGACCACACGACGTACCCCTTCCCAAATGTTTGTCTTCTGATTTATTCCCATCTTCCTCATCAAGTTTCCTAGATAACCAGATCGTCTGTTGCAAAAGCTTATGAACCAAAGCTGTACATCCGTTCGGTTCTCTCCAAACCGTAAGTGCCTCCAAAATAGCCGCAGCTTGCAATTTTTTTTGATTCCCAGATTTACGTTCAACTGAGGTCTTCGGATGGTAAAGAGATAACGTGCAAACAGGCAAGAAAAGTAAATCGAAGCCAAGACGTCAAACTACCAGTATTTATTGAAAAAAAAAACAAAAAATCTTTTACAAGTCGGCGGCTGGAAGCCTAGTGATAAGATGTGCGCCAACACCTTTTTGAATAACAATGCCTATTCTAAGAAAAAGGGCACCGCCTATCTTATGATTAGCGTCATAGCTTATAAGGAAGTTCCTTAATCTTTTCAAAAAAGCAACTGTATCATCCCCTAATTCCCCTGGAATTGAGAAAGAGAGTACGCCAAAATATTAATGGGATATTTGTAATTAGAAATTAATTAATCAATCATTATAAACAATTAATAATCTAAACCTTGTACGTCTTCATATTAAGGTTTAGCCAAATGGGTACAATGACCGAATCCAACATCATTAACTCTAGAACTGGATGTTGGTTGTATAAAAAACAGATAAATAAGTTGAAGTAATATTTAGAGTGTAATCCTTATGCTGCCATTATACTCACCAATTGTTTGCCCGAACCTCTTCATACTAACACTTAGAAGTATAGGTCTTGTAAAATTTCAAAATAACAAAAAACATATGCACTATTGAGGCTCATACTAAAATGATATGTTGGTCGGTTTACAAAATTATTTCATTCTTCATTTTCTTGGAATTTATTCACATCAAGTGTCGATGTCGTGAATTTCTAAATAGTTTTTGTTCGACATCGTGGAACTTATATATTTGTACTTCATTAAATTGTAAAATTTTGGAATGACTCGGTTCATAGAACTTAAAAAAAATGATCTTTAAGATTGTGGAGGAAATTCACAATGAATTGAATGCTATATCCTGAGAAAAATTATAGCATTCAAAACGTAGCTCAACAAAGTCTGAGAAGAAGGGAACTTTAATGATTTCTATATATCTTGTTCAAGTTAGCATCTCAATAATCGAACAAGATCAGGATACTCGAGCTATCAAGATAAACAATAGTTGGACATGGCTTCACGAATCTCTAACAAGTATTTGTAGTCGTTAAATTCTAAAAGGGTTTTAGGAAGATGACGACTTTATTTACAACTAGTACATACCAAGAAAAGTAGTGTCGGGATATAAATATCCCAGTTGTTTGAGGTTCCCCTTTTATATACATTGAAAGCATAGATTGCTTCATGTTTAAGCTAAGATAGCTTTGGAACCAAGCAAACACTATCCACCGTTAGATGAATCTGATTAACATAATCAAGATATACACTCTGGTTAGGATGAACTGTAATCGTACCATGTATAATACCATGCTCATGAATGGTTAGCCGAAGATAGCCAACTAAACCATAAGCTTGAGAATTTTCATATAACACTTGATACTTAACTCGAAACATAATTAAGTGATCAAATACGTCTATGGTGTTTTTAGAGATTATTCAAAAGCAAATTATCTCGAAAAGATAATTTATGTGCATATGAATTTAATCAAGATGGTAAGTAGGCATACAAAGTACAAATACTTAACATGTTCGTGAAAATTTACGTCATGATACGTGTACCGGTTTGTAAACCTTAAGATATAACCGAGTTACGGAGTTCACAATACTTTTTCGGTATGCGCACTGATATGGATACCATTTAAACATAACCGAGTTCCGTAGCCCACAAAATTTTGTATGCATACTGGTATGTATACCATTTAAACATGACCACGTTCCGAATTCCACATAACTTTTCTAGTACATATACTAGCATGAATAGTAAATTGGTTCCGTAAACCAATAGTTATTTTCTAGTACACATACTAGTTTGCGTAACGATACGGTTTCACAAGTTCACAAATTTTTAAGGTGTGCATACTAATATGCGTACAAAAAATATGTTTGTCGACATATATCTACTCCGTTACTTGTACAAAGTGCATGTATTACGGCTGCAGACTTATAACAGTTTTCTCAGTTTGTAAGACTGGTATGTACACTATCTTATATCCGACTCTACAATAGTTTTTTTTCTTCTCTAAATCGATTTGAAACACTCCTGAATAACATCAATGACATGTATCACTGTTCCAGGATATTTTCGAATGATAATCCTCCAATCATGATTTTGGTTGCAAAAAATAAATTGTCCCTAATCGAAATTCATCAAGTACGAAAGTGTTCATTAAGCTTAGTCATATTTCGAGAACTAATTACAAGATGAATCTTGACTCGAAATTCTTGATATGCTTATGATAGTCTAATTAGTTATATGACATTGTCTCATAAAAAGGTTGTATTTAGTTTAAATGTAGATTCGTTTTAGTCACCGCCTTAAAGAAAGTATTGTAATAATTTGATCGATGTGTCAAATTTGGAACAAGCGGTGATTATTGATGACAGCAACTGTTAAGATCATATAAGATCAGAGATAGAAATGATATTTAACAAAATAAAAATAGATTGTTCTTTCCACATGCCGTCTGAAGAGTCATCTCCAACCTCCCAAACAACATATTTCTCGATAATATCAAGGCCCCTACAAATACCATTCCAACTCATGAACGAGTATTAGTAAGAGGAACACTAAAAGATAGGTTCTTAAATCGTGAATCGAAACGTGAATTGTTTTTTTATTTTAAAAAATCGAATCGTATATTGAATCGTGAATCGAAGATTCATTTAGTAAAAGGATTTGAAAGGTCGAATCACACCAAAAATAAAAAAACAGACTACGCAGTGAAGATTCGTTTCAAATCGAATATTTGAAGCATACGAGTCAACTCGTACGATTTGCAATCCCATAACTAAAAGGATCAGTAAGAGGAAAACATAAACCATCTTGATTATGAAGCATTCTTCGAGCAAGTTTTGCAAGTAAGACCAAATTCATGATTTCAGTTTGTTTAATATTTAAACCACCTAATTTTCTAGGTTGTGCCATTTCTTTCCATTTTATGAAATAACACATTTTTTTCCCCTGTTGTTTGTTCCACCATAGTATCATATGGATAGAGTCCATTTTATCAGTAACAGTCTTAGGAATTAGGAAAACAGACATATGATGAGAAGGGAAACTATTAAGCACAGATTGAATTAACACAGTTCTAGCTGGATACTTGAGAAACTTAGTTTGCCAACAGTACTCTAGTCTATCACCATATGATATCTGGTCAAACTTCTACTTGAGAAACTTAGTTTGCAAATGAATCTTCTACTTCTACTTCTTAGTTAGCTTCTGCAATGAATCTTCTCCTTTCAAAAAATAGTTGTACTGTAGTTAAATTGAAAGTTTGAATTGCATGATTCTAAAAAATCTTGGGAAGCCTTTCTTTTGAGGGTGGTCAACAAGTGTATTCATAAGGCGACCCCCCCTTTTCTTCTTCATAAGAGATGTGGTTCCTGTTACTTACTAATACTGTCAGAGCATAGAAAAAGGAGAGCATTGTCTATATATATGGAGTTACATAAACCATCAAATACCCTTAAACATTAATGCCATCCTGCTTAATTGCTTTTACTAGCTATAATTCTCAATCGTTTTTGTTTTTCTTTTATTCTGCGCTGACAAATGCTAGTCTTTATCATCAGGGTAAAAAAGGATGATTAAATTGAAGAACCAGCCACGGAATACAAGACCGAATTTGCTATATTGTCTCCTGGCTACTTTCATCGTCACGGTGAAGTTATTATAATCTTATAGAGAGACTCGAGATTTGCTGCAGCGACGAGGATACCGAGGAAATAGCCTCATTCTTGCTTTTTAGGATCTTTCTTAGTCTGTAAATTTTCGGACAGGGTTGAGGCTTGCTATGTACATCCATCCATAATTGTTGTACTGGAGAAGGTAAATTAGTTCTCTTTGTGCATCATTTTTGCTGTTCGGCCAGTGAAAGTATCAATTCCAATTTTTAAATATTGGCTAGATCAAAGAAATGAGTGGATTTGTAAACTCATTATTATTACTTCGAGTCTCTATACTTGAGGTTCAATCGAGAGTAACAGCTATCCCCAGTTTCATTATGCTAATTGCAATGTATTAAGCCAAGCAAAATAAGAGTGATATAGTAATTCCAATGTTACTTTGTTTTTGCTTGGCTATATTAAAACTGTAGTCAAGCAAAATGGCCGATCATAATGCTTGGGCTAATGGATGCCATGACAAAAACAGTAGAAAGTTATATAGCGTCCACAATCACACGGGCAAAAGGTGGACTGAACCTATTGCATTATATCCTCCTGTCAGACTCACCCACACATTTACTCCCCCTTTCAACTTTTGCTTCAACAGATTTGCTACATTCTCTGATCATGAAGAAGAAGAACTATGGTGCATAACAGAGAGAGAAACAAATTGAGATAGGACACAGAGATGCAACTAAATAAGAGAGCAGTTCTGCTAAAATTAAGTACTTCATGACATACATAACTACAACAAGGAAAACCTAACATTCACAAGTAGTCAAAAGTAATTAAGATGAGTTCACAAATACTCAGCCATGCACAAACAAACCCAAAAGAAAAGACAGTTGATAAAGTCTGAGTGCTCTCTGTTAACACTTCAGCCAATTGACATTCGAGCATAAGTAACAACTATCAATAGCACGGACTAACAGACCCCCCTTTCATCCTAGTAGAAGTAATTTCAATCGTACGCATCATTCAACAGAAAGGATACTAGTTCATCTGGAAACTCTTCTGGTTTCATGCTATCCTCGTAATCCACCTGTTTTCCATCCACCAGTGCTTTCTTTGCTTGTTTTGCCAGATAATGAGCGGGTTTATTCCACATCCTCAACACGTCATCAAAATCGTAGGGACTTAGCTTTTGGTCTAGGAGTTCTTTGATGAGAGGCACCAAGGTTTCAAAGCAATCATCACTCAAACCAGGGAAAAAGGAGCATGCATGTTTGTAACAGATGTTGCCTATCCTGCTGCCTCGGCATTCGCACCTACAAGGAGCAACTAGGCGAAAAAACTTAACAGCAACACTGGAATTGCACCGCACAAGAGGTCTAGAACAGCCATGGTCTGCAGCAAGACGTAGACCAGCTGCTAATCCAGCCAACACTTGAAAAGTATGAGATTTTCCATCCACTGAGACCTTGGTTATAGCAGTTATTGGCTGTTCAGATAAATTGCGTAAAAGAACTGCATATCCTCCCCAGCCTGTGCGTTTCCTGTAAAAACCGTAAACATTGATACCAGCAGATTCTGTTTTCGCACCTTCCTTTGGCCAGGACATCTTCCACTCATCCCCAGTGGGCCTTGCCTGCAAAACATATGCTTGTTGTTTAAGACATCAACGCAAAATAATGATATACTCTAGGGCTGCAAATAAGTAAAACTGGAAAAATGCTGATATTTAATACTCACACTTCCCGACTCTGATGTTGCTTCATCATCTGAGCTATAATCTTCCGAGTCATCTGTGTGATAAGAACCAGTGAACGGTGCAGGTGAAGGGTTGGTGATGACTTCATTTATCGATGAAGAGGCGCCTTGGCTGGTGCATTCCTCGTCGCTTTCGCTTTCGCCATAACCACTATCAAATGACGGTTCCTCAACAGTGCTGACAGAGGAGGAGGCATATCCATCATCAATTTTGGGATCAGGTTGATCATGAAGGGGAGGCTCCTCCATAGTCTGATATTTGTGGGAAGGATCATGAAGGGGAGGCTCCTCCATAGTCTGATCTTTGTGGGAAAGATCATGAAGGGTAGGCTCCTCCAGAGTCTGATCTTTGTGGGAAGGATCATGAAGGGTAGGCTCCTCCAGAGTCTGATCTTTGTGGGAAGGATCATGAAGGGTAGGCTCCTCCATAGTCTGATCTTTGTGGGAAGGATCATGAAGGGTAGACTCCTCCATAGTCGTCATAACCCGAGTAGGACGATACCGACGAATCCTGCCAATCAAGAGGAATATGACTACTCAGTGAGAGGCATTTGAAGCATGATAGTCGTACAGAAGAGTTAAAAACAAGATTATCAACCACAGATATACAAATATATATCATGATATAGCAGCAATATGCCAACAACAAGTAAAATACCTTCTGGGACCGATGTACCCTTCTAGAACGGGCAATTGTTCACAACGATACCGACTCCTGCCAATCAAGAGGAATATGACTACCCAGTGAGAGGCATGATAGTAGTACAGAAGAGTTAAAGATAAAATTATGCATGCTTAGATTAATAAAACATGAGCTACTACTATGGAATGAATGGAATTGAGTCAGACCCAGCTTCAATTGTATATGTACGAGTGTAAATTACATAATTATAAAAACAAGTTAGGGTTTTCATCATCAACCACAGATACAGATATAAATATATATCATGATATGTATATAGCAGCAAGGAGGAGGAGGTCCTTACCAGATTGATAAATCGCCGGAAGGAGAATATGCCCTTATCAGAGAAACTAAATGACGTCGGACCCTAAACCTAATTCACGTGTTTCGGCTTCAATCTTATACAGATCCCAACAGCCCAGATTGAAATATATAAGGCCGATCCATTACTAATTCTGTGTATACTTTCTTCCCAATTCGGTTGGCCCAACTGTCTTATATACAACCCATACTTTCTTCCCAATTCGGCTTAGTTTGGTATTGCTGCGGCTTTTGTAAAATCACTTTTCTGCTGTGCATTGCTGTGTGAAAAAAATAATTAGACATTTGGTAAAATATTAATTAAAGTTAAAGTTGATTAAAAAACAATCAAAGTGTGTTTGTTAAAATATCAGATTCAACCATTGTTATTGTGGCAAATGACAAAAACAGACATATCTCTTAAAATAGATTTATTCCATTTTATTGGGTTTAAAAATAATTAATATTTTACTATTAAATATAAATATATTAAATATTAAATTTACTAATTTGTTACTTTTACTAAAATTATGTAATTATTTAATATTATTTTTATTTTTGACAAATTAAATAAAATGGTATCATAAAATAGTTTGAAAATAAAATATAATAATATTTAAAGAAGAAAATATAAGAAATAAAGAATTGATTTATATATTAAATAAGGGTAATTTTTGTCATTTACAAAATAAAATAGGGACAAAAAGGATAAATCAAACATTAAATTTTGGTGGGACCAAAGCTTATACTTTTGTAGTTATTAAAATCTCCTCCTCCCCAGCTTTTGAAAATTAAGAAATTTGGGAAGTGCTTGTTGGGTGCAATAATCAAAAAATAAGGAAAAATCAAATAAGCAAAAGTTATTGATACTTAGCTCATTTATAATGAAGTGATAGATTTGACGAAACGGATGAGCTCCCCATATCTCCGCAACAGCAACAAGGCAAAACTTTGAAAACAAAGTGAGTCACGTGTTCAACACGTTTCCCTTAAGACATTAGCGCCCGGCTACACTCAAGAGTGATATTGTAGCCCTCACATGACGGATATCTCCAGGATAAACCACCCTAATACACCTACTACTAGCATACGTAGTAAATGCTCAAACTTGAGCTTGGAAACTCCGAAAAAACCCTTAAGGAAAATCACGAACACATAAGAAAACATATAAAATATCTTCCGTTAGGGATCCCTATAAAATATAGAGCAACCACTTTCCCATTGATTTTACAAAAGTAGTGAATTTGTTTATATAATGAAACAAAACAACTTAAGAAGAAGAACTCCCCGATGTGAGACTAAAAAGATTATATAGTCTCTTAAAACAACTAAAAAATGGAAACTCCACAATGTGGGACTAGTAAGTTTTTTTTCATTCACAAAAGAAAACAATAAATTTTAATTTTATTAAAACCTTAAATATCAATTTTTAGTAATTGTTTTCCAACAATCCCCCACATGAATGAAAACTCAATAAAACACGAAAACACAGATAGATCTTGGTAAATCAACAACCCAATCTCACGACCCGAACTGACTGAACAAACAGACAAATCGTGCATGTTGAAGTCATACTAGCCATTCCAACATCATCTCCCTCACACAACAGTGTGTTGACCCCCAGGCTCATACTATGGATTACAAAAATCATATAGTACAGAGAGGTTTCATCTTTTATTTCCTCACAAGTGAGCCTAAAGGTTTCTTTCACCAAAGTGAAAAAGCATGAACTAGTGAACCCTTAGTGACCCTTAGGTCCTAAGTTCCAGTAATACCAAAACCATCAAAATGAAAATCACATAAAAAGAGCAGGAAATACCATTTTAGGCAGAGGTGTCCATGAGGTCTTGAACCTTTGCTTAGTGAGATATTACCGGAATTACTTGCTAGAGACAGTGAACTATGTCTTGAACTGCTAGATTTTGATGTAATTCGCGATAACAACCATGGATGATATCTCCCAGGGTGCTGCCAAGCTCATGCCGTTTTGTCCAATTTGGCCCTGGACATATCCTGTTTCTCAGAATGCTCTAGAGAATCAAAGCTCATATTCTCATAGGAAGCGGCCCCACTTCCTCATTCAGATAGGTGAGTTTCCAAAAAGAGTGTTATTGCTACACCCCACTTCAATCTTAAATTGAAACTATAGAACTCATTAAGACTTCTTAAAAGTCATCCTTCACATGCAGTCACACTATCACGTCTACGCCATAGGGAAGGGACAAAGAATGAAATTCTCTGATAGTGTTTACCTTTACCCACAACAAATTAGTTGTCTCATTCGAAACCTTGATCTTGGATCTCCAGTCAACAAGGTTGAGTATCCTTCATGGCAAGTTTAACTTATGAGCTTAAGCCCCATCCTCCTCGATGAATTTCTAACTATCTCTTTGTATAAACCTTTCGTCAAAGGTTGCGCGATATTCTCCTTGGATTTTATGCAACCAATGGAAATAACGCCGATTGAGATTAGTTAATTTTAGCTTTAGCTATTATAGCTTGGATAACAAAATGTATAGATATAGCTGGCACAGGCCTATTCCAGAGAGGAATTTCTTCTAAAAAGCATCTTAGGGACTCGGCCCCCTCTCGTGCTTTATCTAACGCAATACTCTCAGATTCCATAATGAATTGAGCAATATATGTCTGTTTGGAAATATTCCAAAAACAAACCCTCATGCTAGAGTGAAACCATATCCACTCGTAGACTTATACTCCTCTGAGTCAACTATCCAGTTTGCATCATAAAGTCCCTCAAGGACAGCAAGATACCTTTCATAAATCAAATAAAAGGTAATAGAGTATTCTAGGTACCATAATACTCTACTCAGTGCATCTAAATGCTCTTGCTCTGGACTACAATTATATCTACTTAACTTACTCACAATATAGGAAATGTCTGGACTCTTATAGTTCATTAAATTCATCAGACATCCTATAACTCTTGAGTATTCAAGTTAAGATACTCCACTACCCTTATTTTTTCTTGAGTCTACAAGAATAATCGTACAGAGTACAAGCAGGATTACAATCAGTCTGATTGTATCTCTTAAGCACAATTCAACATAATGAGAATGACTAAGACTATAAATGTTTGATTATCTTCTAATCCTCATCCCTAAGATTACATCAAAAGGGCCCAAGTCTTTCAAGTCAACGTTCTCATTTAGTGCATGTTTTAGTGGAATTAATCACATCTATGTTTGTATCAAGTATAAGCATATCATCAACATGCAAGCATACAATCACACATGCATCCTTAACAAGTTACTTGCAAATATACTTGTCATATTCATTAACTTAAATCCACTACACATTATTACATATCAAATTTTCATGTCACTATTTACGTGCTTATTTGGAACCATACAAATATTTGTTCAACTTACAAACTTTATCTTCATAACCTTTCATTATAAAGTCCTCAGGTTGGTCTATGTAAAACATCTAGGGGATCAACAACACATTTCTAAGAAGAGACAGGTTTCAAAATAAACATGTTCAAAGAACATCCCTATACTCCATAAAAATATTCACACCAATGTCAGAAAAATCACACCAAAGTCTGAAAAATCAGAACACACAACCAAAAATCTATATGCAGTAGGGTACTCAAGAAACCTTATCTAAACACCCCCACACTTTGACGTATGCATAAAAAGGTTGTCTATCTTTCCGTAATCATATGGATTTTCATCTGATCCTTTAAAGATTACTCTAATAAGGATATAACAAAATTAGAGGACGACTTCCCCCCACAAGTCAGCAGTTAATTCTTTAATCAACATGACATAAATCATCTCCTTAATGGTTCTGTTCTTACATTTAACTATGTCATTAGACTATGGTGAATAAGGAGGTGCGATCTCATGAATAATTTCGTTTAACAAGTAAAGTTCTCCTATATGAATTTCATAATCGCCATCACGTTCAGACCTAACCCTTTTAGTGGTAACATATACTTCACTTTCAATTTCTAGTTTATATTCTTAAGGCTTTCTAAGGAATCATCCTTACCCCAAGTAAGTAAACAAGATAGTACCTCATACAATCATCTACGAAAATTATGAACCACTTTTTACACTTTAGTTTGCTAGGTCTAACTGAATTAATTCTAAGGGCTTAGAATTACTCTGAACATTTTTGCTAAAAGGTTTTATAGCATATTTTGATTCTGCAAAGATTTCACTTTTGTGTTCAAAATCCAAACTAAATTTGGGTACGCAGCCTATGCTAGGCGGTTTATGCATTGACTTATAAGTTTATGGTTTCAAGTCTACCATGCAAAACATTCAAAGACACACAAATGAAAGCACAAGAATCAACTATGTTCACTTCATCAGATTTTCCTCTAAGCTTATATAGACCCTAAGTCCTATAAATGTTTCCTAAAAATCACTTCCCTTAGTTATAACAAGTTTTCCGCATTTAATTAAGATCTTCAATCTTTTACCATCTTCAAGAGAACAAGATACAAGATTCTTGCATATGCTCGGAACATGAAAACTTTATTCAGTGTGAGAATATTATAGATATGAGCTTATGCTCGACCTTTCCTTTTTATGCAACCTCTGTCGCAGATGAGTTTCTCATATTGAGTTTCTCGACATCCCTTATCCTCTGATAAGAGGAGAACATGTCTCTGTTTCAACAAACATACTTAGTGGCTCCAGAGTCCACCCACCAGTCTCTCACATTGGTTATTAAAATAACTTCCGACATCATGTCAATGAACTCGTTCTAATTTGTTTCAACTAAATTAGCATTAACTTTCTACTTATTAAGGTTTTATGTTGTCTACACTTTACTGTCGTATGGCCAGGAATTTTACAATCACCCTAAATTAAAGTAATGCCGGATTCAGTTTTACGAAACATACCTTTCTTATGAAGACTACGCTTAGAGTTTTGTTTGATGTTCTCTCCTTTGTCATCTTTGGAAGACTTGTGTTCATCCACATGCGCCTGGTAGCCATGTTCCTTTTCAATTTCATGTCACAATCTTCGTTTATACTCTAACCACGGACACGGTAATTTCCAAATCACCTAATACATCTCATCTCACAAACCTTAGTTCCGAAATGGAAGATAAAAATATGAGTTTTGAAGATAATATCTAGATTTACAAACTTCGTTTGAACCACTATATCAAAAAACTTAGGGTTACCCCATAAAAACTACTTTAGTTAACAACAAATTTCTGCCCGTCAGAATTTTTCAGGAACGTTTCTCTGGTTTGTAAAATATCAAAAAATACTTTTACAACTCCAAAAATTCTGAAATTTTATGTGGGTGCCTATCGGGATGTCCAATACGTTGTGTCAAAAGGGTTAATCTAAATTCCTTCTAGGTTGAGAGATAAATTCGAAACTCTACATCTGACCAAATATTCGTTTTTGTTTTTCACTCCATAATTAACATCCATGATTATTACAAAAATACTAGTGTCTTAAGATTGTTGGGTGCAATAATCAAAAAATAAGAAAAATTCAAATAAGCAAAAGTTATTGATACTTATATCCTTTATAATGAAGTGATAGATTTGACGAAACGGACGAGATCCCCAGATCTCCGCAACAACAACAAGGCAAAGCTTTGAAAACAGAGTGAGTCACGTGTTCAACACGTTTTCCTTAAGACATTAGCTCCCGGCTACACTCAAGAGTGATGCTATAGCTCTCACATGACGGATATCTCCAGGATAAAACACCCTAATACACCTACTACTAGCATACGTAGTAGATGCTCAAACTTGAGCTTGGCAACTCCAAAAAAACCCTTAAGGAAAATCGCGAACGCATAAGAAAACATATAAAATATCTTTCCTTGGGGGTCCCTCTAAAATATAGAGCAACCCCTTTCCCATTGATTTTACAAAAGTAGTGAATTTGTTTATATAATGGAACAAAACAACTTAAGAAGAAAAACTCCCCAATGTGGGACTAAAAAGCTTATATAGTCTCTTAAAACAACTAAAAAGTGGAAACTCCACAATGTGGGACTAATAAGTTTTTTTCATTCACAAAAGAAAACAATAAATTATAATTTTATTAAAACCTTAAAAATCAATTTTTAGTAATTGTTTTCCAACAATCCCCCACATGAATGAAAACTCAATAAAACACGAAAACACAGATAGATCTTGGTAAATCAACAACCCAATCGCACGACCCGAACTGACTGAACAGACAGACAAATCGTGCATGTTGAAGTCATACTATCCATTCCAACATCATCTCCCTCACACAATAGTGTGTTGACCCTAGGGTCATACTATGGATTACAAAAATCATATAGTATAGAGAGCTTTCATCTTTAGTTCCTCACAAGTGAGACTAAAGGTTCTTTCACCAAAGTGAAAAATCATGAACTAGTGAACCCTTAGTGACCCTTAGGTCCTAAGTTCCAGTAATACCAAAACCATCAAAATGAAAATCACATAAAAAGCGCAGGAAATACCATTTTAGGCAGAGGTGTCCATGAGGTCTTGAACCTTTGCTTAGTGAGATATTACCAAAATTACTTGATAGATACGGTGAACTATGTCTTGAACTGCTATCTTTTGATGTAATTCGCGATAACAACCACGGATGATATCTCCTAGGGTGCTGCCAAGCTCGTGTCGTTTTGTCCAGTTTGGCCCTGGACATATCCTGTTTCTCAGAATTCTCTAGAGAATCAAAGCTCATATTCTCATAGGAAGCGGACCCACTTCCTTATTAAGATAGGTGAGTTTCCATAAAGAATGTTACTAATACACCCCACTTCAATCTTAAATTGAAACTATAGAACTCATTAAGACTTCTTAAAAGTCATCCTTCACATGCAGTCACACTATCACGTCTACACCATAGGGAAGGGACAGAGAATGAAATTCTCTGATAGTGTTTACCTTTACCCACCACAAATTAGTTGTCTCATTCGAAACCTTGATCTTGGGATCTCCAGTCAGCAAGGTTGAGTATCCTTCATGGCAAGTTTAATTTATGAGCTTAAGCCCCATCCCCCTCGATGCATTTCTAACTATCTCTTTGGATAAACCTTTCGTCAAAGGTTGCGCGATATTCTCCTTGGACTTTATCCAATCAATGGAAATAACGCCGATTGAGATTAGTTATTTTTAGCTTTAGCTATTATAGCTTGGCTAACACAATGTATAGATATAGCTGGCACATGCCTATGCCAGAGAGGAATGTCTTCAAAAAAGCATCTTAGGCACTCAGCCTCCTCTCGTGCTTTATCTAACGCAATACTCTCAGATTCCATAATGAATTGAGCAATATATGTCTGTTTGGAAATCTTCCAAAAACAAACCCTCATGCTAGAGTGAAACCATATCCACTCGTAGACTTATACTCCTCTGAGTCAACTATCCAGTTTGCATCATAAAGTCCCTCAAGGAAAGCAAGATACCTTTCATAAATCAAATAAAAGGTAATAGAGTATTTTAGGTACCATAATACTCTACTCAGTGCATCTAAATGCTCTTGCTCTGGACTACAATTATATCTACTTAACTTACTCACAATATAGGCAATGTCTGGACTCTTATAGTTCATTAAATTCATCAGACATCCTATAACTCTTGAGTATTCAAGTTAAGATACTCCACTACCCTTATTTTTCTTGAGTCTACAAGAATAATCGTAAGGAGTAAAAGCAGGCTTACAATCAGACTGATTGTATCTCTTAATCACAATTCAACATAATGAGAATGACTAAGACTATAAATGTTTGATTATCTTCTAATCCTCATCCCTAAGATTACATCAAAAGGGCCTAAGTCTTTCAAGTCAACGTTCTCATTTAGTGCATGTTTTAGTGGAATTAATCACATCTATGTTTGTATCAAGTATAAGCATATCATCAACATACAAGCATACAATCACACATGCATCCTTAACAAGTTACTTGTAAATATACTTGTCAGATTCATTAACTTAAATCCACTACACATTATTACATGATCAAATTTTCATGTCACTATTTACGTGCTTATTTGAAAACCATACAAAGATTTGTTCAACTTACAAACTTTGTCTTCATAACCTTTCATTATAAAGTCCTCAGGTTGGTCTATGTAAATTTCTTTATCTAATTCACAGTTTTAGAAAAGTTGTCTTAACATCCATCTGATGTATCTCCAAATTGTTTATGGAAGCAATATCAATTAGCATCTCAAGAGAAGTATTTCTTGTCAGAAGTGAATAAGAATCAAGGAAATCTACACCTTATTTTATTTTATATCCTTTAGCTACCAACTTTACCTAATATTTTTCTACGGTTCCATCTACCTAACGTTTCCTCTTAAAGACTCATTTATATCCCATGGTCTTACTCCCTGGAGGTAAATTAACAAGCTCCCAAGTCTGGTTCTGACGGACTGAGTCCATTTCACTAAATGAAGCTTCTTACCAGAATGGGGTTTCAGTAGATGTCAAGGCTTCTTTACAAGTCTGAAGACTAATCTAATCTTAGGAAGTCGTTCTCTAAGGTCTCAACCTTTTTAGGATCAACCTTAACTTCATCTTCCTTTAAGATAAGTTCTGACTATTTGAAAAACATCTAGGGGATCAACAACACATCCCTAAGAAGAGACAGGTTTCAAAATAAACATGTTCAAAGAACATCCCTAGACTCCATAAAAATATTCACACCAATGTCAGAAAAATCACACCCAAGTCTGAAAAATCAGAACACACAACCAAAAATCTATATGCAATAGGGTACTCAAGAATCCTTATCTAAACACCCCCACACTTTGACGTATGCATAAAAAAGGTTGTCTATCTTTCCATAATCATATGGATTTTTATCTGATCCTTTAAAGATTACTACTCTAATCAGGATATAACAAAATTAGAGGACGACTTCACCCCTCAGGTTGGTGGTTAATTTTTTAATCAACATGACATAAATCATATCCTTAATGTCTCTATTCTTACATTTAACTATACTATTAGACTATGGTGAATAAGGAGGTGCGATCTCATGAATAATGCCATTTAACAAGTAAAGTTCTCCTATATGAATTTCATACTCTCCATCATGTTTAGACCTAACCAATTTAGTGGTAACATATACTTATCTTTCAATTTCAAGTTTATACTCTTTAAGGATTCTAAGGAATCATCCTTACCACCTAAAATAGATTACCTCATACAATTATCTATGAAAGTTACAAACCACCTTTTACCACCTTAGTTTGGGTTGAAGTCATTTCAACTAGGCCTAATTGAATTAACTCTAAGGACTTAGAATTACTCTGAACAATTTTGCTAAAAGATTTTATAGCATATTTTGATTCTGCAAAGATTTAAATTTTGTGTTCAATATCCAAACTAAATTTGGTTACGCAGCCTATGCTAGGAAGTTTATGCATTGACTTATAAGTTTATGGTTCCAAGTCTACCATGCAAAACATTCAATGACACAAAAGAAAACACAAGAATCAACTATGTTCACTTCATCATTTTTTTCCGTTAAGCTTATATAGACCCCAATTCTTATAATTGTTGCCTAAAAAATCACTTCCCTTAGTTACGACAAGTTTTCCAGATTCAATTAATATCTTAATTCTTTTACCATCTACAACAGAACAAGATACAAGATTCTTGCATATGCTCGGAACATGAAAACTTCATTCAATGTGAGAATATTACAGATATGAGGTTCTGCTCGACCTTTCCCTTTTATGCAACCTATGACTCAAATGAGTTACTCATATAGAGTTTCTCAACATCCCTTATCCTCTGATAAGAGGTGAACATGTCTCTGTTTCAACAAACATGCTTAGTGGCTCCAGAGTCCACCTACTGGTCTCTCACATTGGTTATTAAAATAACTTCCGACATCATGTCAATGAACTCGTTCTAATTTGTTTCAACTAAATTAGCATTAACTTTCTACTTATTAAGGTTTTATGTTGTCTACAATTTACTGCCGTATGGCCAAGAATTTTACAAACATAACAATCACCCTTAATTAAAGTAATGCCAGATTCTATTTCTGAAACATACCTTTCTTATGAAGACTACGCTTAGAGTTGTGTTTGATGTTCTCACCTTTGTCATCTTTGGAAGACTTGTGTTCATCCACATGCGCCTAGTAGCCATGTTCCTTTTCAATTTCATGTCACAATCTTCGTTTATACTCTGACCACGGACACGGTAATTTCCCAATCACCTAATACACCACATCTCACAAACCTTAGTTCCGAAACGGAAGATAAAATATGAGTTTTGAAGATAATATCTAGATTTACAAACTTCGTTTGAACCACCATATCAAAAAACTCATGGTTACCCCATAAAAACTACTTTAGTTAACAACAAATTTCTTCCCGTCAGAATTTTTCAGGAACGTTTCTCTGTTTTGTAAAATATCAAAAAAATACTTTTACAACTCCAAAAATTCTGAAATTTTACTTGGGTAACTATAAATATGTCTAATACATTGTGTCAAAAGGGTTAATCGAAATTCCTTCTAGGTTGAGAGATAAATTCGAAACTCTACAGCTGACCAAAAATTCGTTTTTTGTTTTTCACTCCATAATTAACATCCATGATTATTACAAAAATACTAATGTCTTAAGATTGTTGGGTGCAATAATCAAAAAATAAGGAAAAATCAAATAAGAAAAAGTTATTGATACTTAGCTCCTTTATAATGAAGTGATAGATTTGACGAAACGGACGAGCTCCCCAGATCTCCGCAACAGCAACAAGGCAAAACTTTGAAAACAGAGTGAGTCACGTGTTCAACACGTTGCCCTTAAGACATTAGCTCCCGGCTACACTCAAGAGTGATGCTATATCCATCACATGACGGATATCTCCAGGATAAAACACCCTAATACACCTACTACTAGCATACGTAGTAGATGCTCAAACTTGAGCTTGGCAACTCCGAAAAAACCCTTAAGGAAAATCACGAACGCATAAGAAAACATATAAAATATCTTCCGTTGGGGGTCCCTATAAAATATAGAGCAACCCCTTTCCCATTGATTTTACAAAAGTAGTGAATTTGTTTATATAATGAAACAAAACAACTTAAGAAGAAGAACTCCCCGATGTGGGACTAAAAAGCTTATATAGTCTCTTAAAACAACTAAAAAGTGGAAACTCCACAATGTGGGACTAATAAGTTTTTTTTCATTCACAAAAGAAAACAATAAATTATAATTTTATTAAAACCTTAAAATTCATTTTTAGTAATTGTTTTCAACGTTGATAAATCGCCGAAAGGATAAGGAATCCTTATCGGAGAAGCTAAATGATGTTGGACCCTAAACCTAATTCACGTGTTTCGTCTTCAATCTTATCAGATCCCAACACCCCAGTTGAAATATATAAGGCCAGGTCCATTAATAATTAAATGTATACTTTCTTCCCAATTCGGTTGGCCCAACTGTCTTATATAAAACCCATATTTTTGGGCACAACTTATTCTTGAGGGGATGCTTAGGCATGGGTGTTCTAAAGTGAGAAAATGGCTAACTTATCTTCTATCCTGATTTAAGTTACTATTAACTTAATAACAATCTAAACCTAATCATATAAGAGAAACTTGCTAGATGGTCCAAAAAACCGACTAATGGTTATGTTATGTGAAAAATTCCGAGAAACCCAAGGTTGACATCTCTTTCTTCCATTGACCCATCATTAATGGAAAATATGGTCCAGCGGGAGAAGTGGTTTATCCGCTGGTCCAAAAAAGTTTTAAAAAGTTAAAATTACTAGGCAAACCTTTAATAAAAACGCGTGCTAGGGATTCATGCACATATTCAGTTTCTCGTCGGTTTCTACTACTCTTTCAGTTTCTTCCTTTTCTCTTCAGTTTTAGTGAAAAATAGTTTTTTTTCATTTGTTTCTTCCCTTTCTCTTCATTAACAGAGAAAAACTGTTTTCATTTTTATTCTTCTTCTCCTTCTTCAATTTCAAATAATATCTAGGTCAGTTTCATCTTCATTTTTCAGAGAAAAAAACCTAGGTCATTTTCAAATCAAGTCAAAAATCAAAAAATCTAGAAGAAAAAAAACAAATCCATTTTTTTCTTGAAATTCAATTATATTGAAGAGAAAAAATGATCAATTGAAAAATTAAACAAATAATTACAGAAGTAATTTTGGAAGAAAGTACCTCATCGACAAAAAGTAGAAGGAAAACTGCTAATGCATAAACCAAAGAAAAACTTGTTAATTGACCAACAACATGAAGTATGAGTAAAGTTGTTACT